>JAKRKW010000380.1:0-30445 GCA_023566125.1 Zingel zingel
GGTTTTTTTGCATTTTTTTTGCATTTTTTTTTGCATTTTTTTTGTGTTTTTTTGCATTTTTTTTTGCATTTTTTGTGGTTTTTTTTGCATTTTTTTTGCATTTTTTGTGGTTTTTTTTGCATTTTTTTTGCATTTTTTTTGTGCATTTTTTTTGGTTTTTTTGCATTTTTTTTTGCATTTT
This sequence comes from Zingel zingel, assembly GCA_023566125.1. Classification (NCBI taxonomy): domain Eukaryota; kingdom Metazoa; phylum Chordata; class Actinopteri; order Perciformes; family Percidae; genus Zingel; species Zingel zingel. Next base: position 182 of record JAKRKW010000380.1, read on the forward strand.
TTGTTTTTTTTGTGGGTTTTTTTTTCATTTTTTTGTGGTTTTTTTTGCATTTTTTTTTTTTTTTTTGTTTTTTTTGCATTTTTTTTTTTTTTTTTTTTTGCATTTTTTTGTGTTTTTTTGCTTTTTTTTTGCATTTTTTTGGTTTTTTTGGCTTTTTTTTGCATTTTTTTTGTGTTTTTTTTTTTGCATTTTTTTTTGCATTTTTTGTGGGTTTTTTTTTGCATTTTTTTGCATTTTTTGTGGGGTTTTTTGCATTTTTTTGTGGGTTTTTTTGCATTTTTTTTGCATTTTTTTTGCATTTTTTTTTGCATTTTTTTGTGGGTTTTTTTGCATTTTTTTTGCATTTTTTTTGCATTTTTTGTGGGTTTTTTTGTGGGTTTTTTTGCATTTTTTTTGCATTTTTTGTGGGGTTTTTTGCATTTTTTTTGCATTTTTTGTGGGGTTTTTTGCATTTTTTTGCATTTTTTTTGCATTTTTTTTGCATTTTTTGTGGGTTTTTTTGCATTTTTTTAGCATTTTTTGTGGGGTTTTTTGCATTTTTTTTGCATTTTTTGTGGGGTTTTTTGCATTTTTTTTGCATTTTTTTTTGCATTTTTTGTTTTTTTTTTGCATTTTTTTTGTGTTTTTTTGCATTTTTTTTTGCATTTTTTTTTGCATTTTTTGTGGGTTTTTTTGCATTTTTTGTGGGTTTTTTTGCATTTTTTTTGCATTTTTTGTGGGGTTTTTTGCATTTTTTTTGCATTTTTTGTTTTTTTTTGCATTTTTTTTGTGTTTTTTTGCATTTTTTTTTGCATTTTTTGTGGGTTTTTTTGCATTTTTTTGTGGTTTTTTTGCATTTTTTTTGCATTTTTTGTGGGGTTTTTTGCATTTTTTTTGCATTTTTTGTGGGTTTTTTTGCATTTCTTGTGGGTTTTTTTGCATTTTTTTTGCATTTTTTTTGTGTTTTTTTTGCATTTTTTTTTGCATTTTTTGTGGGTTTTTTTGCATTTTTTTGTGGGTTTTTTTTGCATTTTTTTTGCATTTTTTTGCATTTTTTGTGGTTTTTTTTGCATTTTTTTAGCATTTTTTTGCATTTTTTTTGCATTTTTTTGTGGGTTTTTTTGCATTTTTTTTGCATTTTTTTTTGCATTTTTTGTGGATTTTTTTGCATTTTTTTTGCATTTTTTTTGCATTTTTTTGTGGTTTTTTTTGCATTTTTTTTTGCATTTTTTGTGGGGTTTTTTGCATTTTTTTTGCATTTTTTGTGGGGTTTTTTGCATTTTTTTGCATTTTTTTTGCATTTTTTTTGCATTTTTTGTGGGTTTTTTTTGCATTTTTTTAGCATTTTTTGTGGGGTTTTTTGCATTTTTTTAGCATTTTTTTGCATTTTTTTTGCATTTTTTGTGGTTTTTTTTGCATTTTTTTGCATTTTTTGTGGTTTTTTTTGCATTTTTTTAGCATTTTTTTGCATTTTTTTTTGCATTTTTTTGTGGGTTTTTTTTGCATTTTTTTTGCATTTTTTTTTGCATTTTTTGTGGATTTTTTTGCATTTTTTTTGCATTTTTTTTGCATTTTTTTGTGGTTTTTTTTGCATTTTTTTTTGCATTTTTTGTGGGGTTTTTTGCATTTTTTTTGCATTTTTTGTGGGGTTTTTTGCATTTTTTTGCATTTTTTTTGCATTTTTTTTGCATTTTTTGTGGGTTTTTTTGCATTTTTTTAGCATTTTTTGTGGGGTTTTTTGCATTTTTTTGGCATTTTTTGTGGGGTTTTTTGCATTTTTTTTGCATTTTTTTTTGCATTTTTTGTTTTTTTTTGCATTTTTTTTTGTGTTTTTTTGCATTTTTTTTTGCATTTTTTTTTGCATTTTTTGTGGGTTTTTTTGCATTTTTTTTGCATTTTTTTAGCATTTTTTTGCATTTTTTTTGCATTTTTTTGTGGGTTTTTTTGCATTTTTTTTGCATTTTTTTTGCATTTTTTGTGGATTTTTTTGCATTTTTTTTGCATTTTTTTTGCATTTTTTGTGGTTTTTTTGCATTTTTTGTGGGGTTTTTTGCATTTTTTTTGCATTTTTTTTGTGTTTTTTTGCATTTTTTTTTTGCATTTTTTTGTGGGTTTTTTTGCATTTTTTTTGCATTTTTTTGCATTTTTTGTGGGTTTTTTTGTGGTTTTTTTTGCATTTTTTTGCATTTTTTTTGCATTTTTTGTGGTTTTTTTTGCATTTTTTTTGCATTTTTTGTGGGGTTTTTTGCATTTTTTATGCATTTTTTTGTGGTTTTTTTTGCATTTTTTTTGCATTTTTTGTGGGTTTTTTTGCATTTTTTATGCATTTTTTTGTGGTTTTTTTTGCATTTTTTTTGCATTTTTTGTGGGTTTTTTTGCATTTTTTTTAGCATTTTTTGTGGGGTTTTTTGCATTTTTTTTGCATTTTTTGTGGGGTTTTTTGCATTTTTTTTGCATTTTTTTTGCATTTTTTGTGGGTTTTTTTGCATTTTTTTTAGCATTTTTTGTGGGGTTTTTTGCATTTTTTTTGCATTTTTTGTGGGGTTTTTTGCATTTTTTTTGCATTTTTTTTTGCATTTTTTGTTTTTTTTTGCATTTTTTTTGTGTTTTTTTGCATTTTTTTTGCATTTTTTGTGGGTTTTTTTGCATTTTTTGTGGGTTTTTTTGCATTTTTTGCATTTTTTGTGGGGTTTTTTGCATTTTTTTTGCATTTTTTTTTGCATTTTTTGTTTTTTTTTGCATTTTTTTTGTGTTTTTTTGCATTTTTTTTTGCATTTTTGTGGGTTTTTTTGCATTTTTTTGTGGGTTTTTTTGCATTTTTTTTGCATTTTTTGTGGGGTTTTTTGCATTTTTTTTGCATTTTTTGTGGGGTTTTTTGCATTTTTTTTGCATTTTTTGTGGTTTTTTTTGCATTTTTTTTTGCATTTTTTGTGGGTTTTTTTGCATTTCTTGTGGGTTGTATTTGCATTTTTTTTGCATTTTTTGTGGGTTTTTTTGCATTTTTTTTGCATTTTTTGTGGTTTTTTTTGCATTTTTTTTTGCATTTTTTGTGGGTTTTTTTGCATTTCTTGTGGGTTTTTTTGCATTTTTTTTGCATTTTTTGTGGGGTTTTTTGCATTTTTTTTGCATTTTTTTTGTGTTTTTTTTGCATTTTTTTTTGCATTTTTTGTGGGTTTTTTTTGCATTTTTTTGTGGGTTTTTTTGCATTTTTTTTGCATTTTTTTGCATTTTTTGTGGTTTTTTTTGCATTTTTTTAGCATTTTTTTGCATTTTTTTTGCATTTTTTTGTGGGTTTTTTTGCATTTTTCTTGCATTTTTTTTTGCATTTTTTGTGGATTTTTTTGCATTTTTTTTGCATTTTTTTTGCATTTTTTTGTGGTTTTTTTTGCATTTTTTTTTGCATTTTTTGTGGGGTTTTTTGCATTTTTTTTGCATTTTTTTTGTGTTTTTTTGCATTTTTTTTTGCATTTTTTGTGGGTTTTTTTGCATTTTTTTTGCATTTTTTTGTGGTTTTTTTTGCATTTTTTTTGCATTTTTTTTGTGTTTTTTTGCATTTTTTTTTGCATTTTTTGTGGGTTTTTTTTTTGCATTTTTTTGCATTTTTTGTGGGGTTTTTTGCATTTTTTTGTGGGTTTTTTTGCATTTTTTTTGCATTTTTTTTGCATTTTTTTTGCATTTTTTTTTGCATTTTTTTGTGGGTTTTTTTGCATTTTTTTTGCATTTTTTTTGCATTTTTTGTGGGTTTTTTTGTGGGTTTTTTTGCATTTTTTTGCATTTTTTTTTGCATTTTTTGTGGTTTTTTTTGCATTTTTTTTGCATTTTTTGTGGGGTTTTTTGCATTTTTTATGCATTTTTTTGTGGTTTTTTGCATTTTTTATGCATTTTTTTTGTGGTTTTTTTTTGCATTTTTTTTTGCATTTTTTGTGGGTTTTTTTGCATTTTTTTTGCATTTTTTGTGGGGTTTTTTGCATTTTTTTTGCATTTTTTTTGCATTTTTTTTGCATTTTTTGTGGGTTTTTTTGCATTTTTTTTGCATTTTTTGTGGGGTTTTTTGCATTTTTTTTGCATTTTTTTTGCATTTTTTTTGCATTTTTTTTGTGTTTTTTTTGCAATTTTTTTGCATTTTTTGTGGGTTTTTTTGCATTTTTTTTGCATTTTTTTTTTGCATTTTTTGTTTTTTTTTGCATTTTTTTTGTGTTTTTTTGCATTTTTTTTTGCATTTTTTTTTGCATTTTTTGTCGGTTTTTTTGCATTTTTTGTGGGTTTTTTTGCATTTTTTTTGCATTTTTTGTGGGGTTTTTTGCATTTTTTTTGCATTTTTTTTGCATTTTTTTTGTGTTTTTTTGCATTTTTTTTTGCATTTTTTGTGGGTTTTTTTGCATTTTTTTGTGGGTTTTTTTGCATTTTTTTTGCATTTTTTTTTGCATTTTTTTGCATTTTTTGTGTTTTTTTTTGCATTTTTTTAGCATTTTTTTGCATTTTTTTTGCATTTTTTTTGCATTTTTTTGTGGGTTTTTTTGCATTTTTTTTGCATTTTTTTTTGAATTTTTTGTGGATTTTTGTGGATTTTTTTTGCAATTTTTTTTGCATTTTTTTTGCATTTTTTGTGGTTTTTTTTGCATTTTTTTTGCATTTTTTGTGGGGTTTTTTGCATTTTTTTTGCATTTTTTTTTGTGTTTTTTTTTGCTTTTTTTTGCATTTCTGTGGGTTTTTTTGCATTTTTTTTGCATTTTTTTTGCATTTTTTTTGCATTTTTTGTGGGTTTTTTGCATTTTTTTGTGTTTTTTTTGCATTTTTTTGTGGGTTTTTTTGCATTTTTTTTGCATTTTTTTTGCATTTTTTTGTGTTTTTTTTGCATTTTTTGTGGGGTTTTTTGCATTTTTTTGTGGGTTTTTTTGCATTTTTTTTGCATTTTTTTTTGAATTTTTTGTGGATTTTTGTGGATTTTTTTTGCATTTTTTTTGCATTTTTTTTGCATTTTTTGTGGTTTTTTTTGCATTTTTTTTGCATTTTTTGTGGGGTTTTTTGCATTTTTTTTGCATTTTTTTTGTGTTTTTTTTTGCTTTTTTTTGCATTTCTGTGGGTTTTTTTGCATTTTTTTTGCATTTTTTTTGCATTTTTTTTGCATTTTTTGTGGGTTTTTTGCATTTTTTTGTGTTTTTTTGCATTTTTTTGTGGGTTTTTTTGCATTTTTTTTGCATTTTTTTTGCATTTTTTTGTGTTTTTTTTTGCATTTTTTTTGTGTTTTTTTGCATTTTTTTTTGCATTTTTTTTTGCATTTTTTGTCGGTTTTTTTGCATTTTTTGTGGGTTTTTTTGCATTTTTTTTGCATTTTTTGTGGGGTTTTTTGCATTTTTTTTGCATTTTTTTTGCATTTTTTTTGTGTTTTTTGTGGGGTTTTTTGCATTTTTTTTTGCATTTTTTTTGCATTTTTTTTGTGTTTTTTTGCATTTTTTTTTGCATTTTTTGTGGGTTTTTTTGCATTTTTTTTGCATTTTTTTTGCATTTTTTTGCATTTTTTGTGTTTTTTTTTGCATTTTTTTAGCATTTTTTTGCATTTTTTTTGCATTTTTTTTGCATTTTTTTGTGGGTTTTTTTGCATTTTTTTTGCATTTTTTTTTGAATTTTTTGTGGATTTTTGTGGATTTTTTTTGCATTTTTTTTGCATTTTTTTTGCATTTTTTGTGGTTTTTTTTGCAATTTTTTTTGCATTTTTTGTGGGGTTTTTTGCATTTTTTTTGCATTTTTTTTGTGTTTTTTTTGCTTTTTTTTGCATTTCTGTGGGTTTTTTTGCATTTTTTTTGCAATTTTTTTTGCATTTTTTTTGCATTTTTTGTGGGTTTTTTGCATTTTTTTGTGTTTTTTTGCATTTTTTTGTGGGTTTTTTTTGCATTTTTTTTGCATTTTTTTTGCATTTTTTTGTGTTTTTTTTGCATTTTTTGTGGGGTTTTTTGCATTTTTTTGTGGGTTTTTTTGCATTTTTTTTGCATTTTTTTTGTGGGTTTTTTGTATTTTTTTGTGGGTTTTTTTGCATTTTTTGTGGGTTTTTTTGCATTTTTTTGTGGGTTTTTTTGCATTTTTTGTGGGTTTTTTTGCATTTTTTTTGCATTTTTTGTGGGTTTTTTTGCATTTTTTTTGCATTTTTTTTGCATTTTTTTGTGTTTTTTTTGCATTTTTTTGTGGGTTTTTTTGCATTTTTTTGTGTTTTTTTTGCATTTTTTTTTGAATTTTTTTGTGGGTTTTTTTGCATTTTTTTGCATTTTTTTTGCATTTTTTCTGGGGTTTTTTGCATTTTTTTGTGGGTTTTTTTTAGCATTTTTTTTGCATTTTTTGTGGGTTTTTTTTGCATTTTTTTGTGGGTTTTTTTTGCATTTTTTGTGGGTTTTTTTTGCATTTTTTTTGCATTTTTTTTGTGTTTTTTTGCATTTTTTTTGTGGTTTTTTTTGCATTTTTTTTGCATTTTTTTTGCATTTTTTTTTGAATTTTTTTGTGGGTTTTTTTGCATTTTTTTTGCATTTTTTTGCATTTTTTGTGGGGTTTTTTAAATTTTTTTTACATTTTTTTAAATTTTTTTTGCATTTTTTGTGGGTTTTTTTGCATTTTTTTGTGGGTTTTTTTGCATTTTTTTTGCATTTTTTTTGCATTTTTTGTGGGTTTTTTTGCATTTTTTTGTGTTTTTTTGCATTTTTTTGTGGGGTTTTTTGCATTTTTTTTGCTTTTTTTTGTGGGTTTTTTTGCATTTTTTTGTGGGTTTTTTTGCATTTTTTGTGGGTTTTTTTGCATTTTTTTGTGGGTTTTTTTGCATTTTTTGTGTTTTTTTTGCATTTTTTTTGCATTTTTTTTTGCATTTTTTTTGCATTTTTTTTGCATTTTTTGTGGGTTTTTTTGCTTTTTTTTTGCTTTTTTTTTTGCATTTTTTGTGTTTTTTTTTGCATTTTTTTTTTGCATTTTTTTTGCAATTTTTTTTGCATTTTTTTTGCATTTTTTGTGGGTTTTTTTGCATTTTTTTTGCATTTTTTTGTGGGTTTTTTTGCATTTTTTGTGTTTTTTTTGCATTTTTTTTGCATTTTTTTTTGCATTTTTTTTGCATTTTTTTTGCATTTTTTGTGTTTTTTTTGCATTTTTTTTGCATTTTTTGTGGGTTTTTTTTGCTTTTTTTTTTGCTTTTTTTTTTGCATTTTTTGTGTTTTTTTTTTGCATTTTTTTTTTGCATTTTTTTTGCATTTTTTTTGCATTTTTTTTGCATTTTTTTTTGCATTTTTTTTTGCATTTTTTGTGGGTTTTTTTGCTTTTTTTTTGCTTTTTTTTTGCATTTTTTGTGTTTTTTTTTGCATTTTTTTTTTGCATTTTTTTTGCATTTTTTTTGCATTTTTTTTTGCATTTTTTGTGGGTTTTTTTGCATTTTTTTTTGCATTTTTTGTGGGTTTTTTTGCATTTTTTTTGCATTTTTTTGCATTTTTTTTGCATTTTTTGTGGGTTTTTTTGCTTTTTTTTTTGCTTTTTTTTTTGCATTTTTTGTGTTTTTTTTTTTGCATTTTTTTTTGCATTTTTTTTGCATTTTTTTTGCATTTTTTTTGCATTTTTTGTGGGTTTTTTTGCATTTTTTTTGCATTTTTTTTGCATTTTTTGTGGGGTTTTTTGCATTTTTTTTGCATTTTTTTTGCATTTTTTGTGGGGTTTTTTGCATTTTTTTGTGGGTTTTTTTGCATTTTTTTTGCATTTTTTGTGGGGTTTTTTGCATTTTTTGAGAGTTTTTTTGCATTTTTTTTGCATTTTTTTGTGGGGTTTTTTTGCATTTTTTGTGGGTTTTTTTGCATTTTTTTTGCATTTTTTCTGTTTTTTTTTGCATTTTTTTTGCATTTTTTTGTGTTTTTTTTGCATTTTTTTTTGCATTTTTTGTGTTTTTTTTTTGCATTTTTTTTGTGTTTTTTTGCATTTTTTGTGGGGTTTTTTGCATTTTTTTGTGTTTTTTTTGCATTTTTTTGTGGGTTTTTTTGCATTTTTTTGTGGGTTTTTTTTGCATTTTTTGTGGATTTTTTTGCATTTTTTTTTGCATTTTTTTTTGCATTTTTTGTGGGGTTTTTTGCATTTTTTTTGCATTTTTTTTGCATTTTTTGTGGGGTTTTTTGCATTTTTTTGCATTTTTTTTTGCATTTTTTGTGGGTTTTTTTGCATTTTTTTTGCATTTTTTGTGGGTTTTTTTGCATTTTTTTTGCATTTTTTTTGTGTTTTTTTGCATTTTTTTTTGCATTTTTTGTTTTTTTTTGCATTTTTTTTGCGTTTTTTTTGCATTTTTTTTGCATTTTTTGTGGGTTTTTTTTGCATTTTTTTGCATTTTTTGTGGGGTTTTTTGCATTTTTTTGTGGGTTTTTTTGCATTTTTTTTGCATTTTTTTTGCATTTTTTTGCATTTTTTTGTGGGTTTTTTTGCATTTTTTTGCATTTTTTTTGCATTTTTTGTGGGTTTTTTTTGTGGGTTTTTTTGCATTTTTTTTGCATTTTTTTTGCATTTTTTTTGCATTTTTTGTGGTTTTTTTTGCATTTTTTTTGCATTTTTTGTGGGGTTTTTTGCATTTTTTTGCATTTTTTTGTGGTTTTTTTTGCATTTTTTTTTGCATTTTTTGTGGGTTTTTTTGCATTTTTTTGCATTTTTTGTGGGGTTTTTTGCATTTTTTTTGCATTTTTTTTGCATTTTTTTTGCATTTTTTGTGGGTTTTTTTGCATTTTTTTAGCATTTTTTGTGGGGTTTTTTGCATTTTTTTTGCATTTTTTTTGCATTTTTTTGTGTGTTTTTTTGCAATTTTTTTGCATTTTTTGTAGGTTTTTTTGCATTTTTTTTGCATTTTTTTTTGCATTTTTTGTGGTTTTTTTTGCATTTTTTGTGGGTTTTTTTGCATTTTTTTTGCATTTTTGGTGGGGTTTTTTGCATTTTTTTTGCATTTTTTTTGCATTTTTTTTGTGTTTTTTTGCATTTTTTTTTGCATTTTTTGTGGGTTTTTTTTGCATTTTTTTGCATTTTTTGTGGGTTTTTTTTGTGTTTTTTTTTGCATTTTTTTTGCATTTTTTGTGGGTTTTTTTTGCATTTTTTTTGCATTTTTTGTGTTTTTTTTGCATTTTTTTTGCATTTCTTTTGTTTTTTTGCATTTTTTTTGCATTTTTTGTGTTTTTTTTGCATTTTTTTTGCGTTTTTTTTTGCATTTTTGTGGGTTTTTTTTGCAATTTTTTTTTGCATTTTTGTGTTTTTTTTTGCATTTTTTTTGTGTTTTTTTTGCATTTTTTTGCATTTTTTTTGCATTTTTTTTGTGTTTTTTTTTGTTTTTTTGCATTTCTTTTGTTTTTTTGCATTTTTTTTGCATTTTTTTTGTTTTTTTGCATTTTTTTTTGCATTTTTTTTTGCATTTTTTGTGGGTTTTTTTGCAATTTTTTTTTGCATTTTTTTTGCATTTTTTTTGCATTTTTTGTGGGTTTTTTTGCATTTTTTGTGGGTTTTTTTTGCATTTTTTGTGGTTTTTTTTGCATTTTTTTGTTTTTTTTTTGCATTTTTTGTGGGTTTTTTTGCATTTTTTTTGCGTTTTTTTTGCATTTTTTTTGCATTTTTTGTGGTTTTTTTTTGCATTTTTTGTGGGTTTTTTTGCATTTTTTGTGGGTTTTTTGTGGGGTTTTTTGCATTTTTTTTGTGTTTTTTTGCATTTTTTTTGCATTTTTTGTGTTTTTTTTGCATTTTTTTTGCGGTTTTTTTGCATTTTTTTTGCATTTTTTGTGGGTTTTTTTTGCATTTTTTTGCATTTTTTTGTGGGTTTTTTTGCATTTTTTTGCATTTTTTTTGCATTTTTTGTGGGTTTTTTTGCATTTTTTTTGCATTTTTTTTTGCATTTTTTTTGCATTTTTTGTGGTTTTTTTTTGCATTTTTTTGCATTTTTTGTGGGGTTTTTTGCATTTTTTTTGCATTTTTTTGTGGTTTTTTTTGCATTTTTTTGCATTTTTTTGTGGGTTTTTTTGCATTTTTTTGCATTTTTTGTGGGTTTTTTTGCATTTTTTTTGCATTTTTTTTGCATTTTTTTTGTGTTTTTTTGCAATTTTTTTGCATTTTTTGTGGGTTTTTTTGCATTTTTTTTGCATTTTTTTTTGCATTTTTTGTGGTTTTTTTTGCATTTTTTGTGGGTTTTTTTGCATTTTTTTTGCATTTTTGGTGGGGTTTTTTGCATTTTTTTTGCATTTTTTTTGCATTTTTTTTGTGTTTTTTTGCATTTTTTTTTGCATTTTTTGTGGGTTTTTTTGCATTTTTTTTGTGGGTCTTTTTTGTGTTTTTTTTTGAATTTTTTTTGCATTTTTTGTGGGTTTTTTTTGCATTTTTTTTGCATTTTTTGTGTTTTTTTTGCATTTTTTTTTGCATTTCTTTTGTTTTTTTTGCATTTTTTTTGCATTTTTTGTGTTTTTTTTGCATTTTTTTTGCGTTTTTTTTGCATTTTTTTTTGCATTTTTTGTGGGTTTTTTTGCATTTTTTTTTGCATTTTTTGTGTTTTTTTTTGCATTTTTTTGTGTTTTTTTGCATTTTTTTGCATTTTTTTTGCATTTTTTTTGTGTTTTTTTGCATTTTTTCTTGCATTTTTTCTGTTTTTTTTTTTGCATTTTTTTTGTTTTTTTGCATTTTTTTTGCATTTTTTTTTGCATTTTTTGTGGTTTTTTTGCATTTTTTTTTGCATTTTTTTTGCATTTTTTTTGCATTTTTTGTGGGTTTTTTTGCATTTTTTGTGGGTTTTTTTGCATTTTTTGTGGTTTTTTTTGCATTTTTTTGTTTTTTTTTTGCATTTTTTGTGGGTTTTTTTGCATTTTTTTTGCGTTTTTTTTGCATTTTTTTTGCATTTTTTGTGGTTTTTTTTTGCATTTTTTGTGGGTTTTTTTGCATTTTTTGTGGGTTTTTTGTGGGGTTTTTTGCATTTTTTTGTGTTTTTTTGCATTTTTTTTGCATTTTTTTGTGAGTTTTTTTGCATTTTCTTTGCATTTTTTTTGCATTTTTTTTTGCATTTTTTGTGGGTTTTTTTTGCATTTTTTGTGGTTTTTTTGCATTTTTTGTGGGTTTTTTGTGGGTTTTTTTGCATTTTTTTTGCATTTTTTTTGCATTTTTTGTGGGTTTTTTTGCATTTTTTGTGGTTTTTTTTGCATTTTTTTGGGTTTTTTTTGCATTTTTTGTGGGTTTTTTTGCATTTTTTTTTGCATTTTTTGTGGTTTTTTTTGCATTTTTTTTGCATTTTTTGTGGGGTTTTTTGCATTTTTTTTGCATTTTTTTTGTGTTTTTTTGCATTTTTTTTGCATTTTTTGTGGGTTTTTTGCATTTTTTTGTGGGTTTTTTTGCATTTTTTTTGTGTTTTTTTGCATTTTTTCTTGCATTTTTTGTGGTTTTTTTGCATTTTTTTTGTGTTTTTTTGCATTTTTTTTGCATTTTTTGTGGGTTTTTTTGCATTTTTTTTGCATTTTTTTTTTGCATTTTTTTGTGTTTTTTTTTGCATTTTTTTTGTGTTTTTTTGCATTTTTTGCATTTTTTGTGGGGTTTTTTGCATTTTTTTGCATTTTTTGTTTTTTTTTTGCATTTTTTTGCATTTTTTTTTGCATTTTTTGTGTTTTTTTTTGCATTTTTTTGTGGGTTTTTTTGCATTTTTTGTGGGTTTTTTTTGCATTTTTTTGTGTTTTTTTTGCATTTTTTTGTGGGTTTTTTTGCATTTTTTTTGCATTTTTTGTGGGTTTTTTTGCATTTTTTTTGCTTTTTTTTTTGCATTTTTTGTGTTTTTTTTGCATTTCTTTGCATTTTTTTTTTGCATTTTTTGTGGGGTTTTTTGCATTTTTTTTGCATTTTTTTTTGTTTTTTTTTGCATTTTTTTTTGCATTTTTTGTGGGTTTTTTTTGCATTTTTTTGTGTTTTTTTGCATTTTTTTGCATTTTTTGTGGGTTTTTTTGCATTTTTTTTGCATTTTTTTTTGCATTTTTTGTGGGTTTTTTTGCATTTTTTGTGGGTTTTTTTGCATTTTTTGTGGGTTTTTTTGCATTTTTTTGTTTTTTTTTTGCATTTTTGGTGGTTTTTTTTGCATTTTTTTGCATTTTTTGTGGTTTTTTTTGCATTTTTTGGTTTTTTTTTTGCATTTTTTGTGGGTTTTTTTTGCATTTTTTTTGCATTTTTTGTGGGGTTTTTTGCATTTTTTTTGCATTTTTTGTGGTTTTTTTGCATTTTTTTGCATTTTTTGTGGGGTTTTTTGCATTTTTTTTGCATTTTTTTTGCATTTTTTTTGTGTTTTTTTGCATTTTTTCTTGCATTTTTTGCATTTTTTTTGTGTTTTTTTGCATTTTTTTTGCATTTTTTGTGGGTTTTTTTTGCATTTTTTGTGGGGTTTTTTGCATTTTTTTTGCATTTTTTTGCATTTTTTTTTGCATTTTTTGTGGTTTTTTTTGCATTTTTTTGTGGGTTTTTTTGCATTTTTTTTTGCATTTTTTTGTGTTTTTTTTGCATTTTTTGTGGGTTTTTTGCATTTTTTGTGGGTTTTTTTGCATTTTTTTTGCTTTTTTTTTTGCATTTTTTGTGGGTTTTTTGCATTTTTTTTTGTGTTTTTTTGCATTTTTTTTTTGCATTTTTTGTGGGGTTTTTTGCATTTTTTTTGCATTTTTTGTTTTTTTTTTGCATTTTTTTGCATTTTTTTTTGCATTTTTTGTGTTTTTTTTGCATTTTTTTGTGTTTTTTTTTTGCATTTTTTGTGGTTTTTTTTGCATTTTTTTGTTTTTTTTGTGGGTTTTTTTTGCATTTTTTTGCATTTTTTGTGGGTTTTTTTGCATTTTTTTGTTTTTTTTTTTGCATTTTTTGTGGGTTTTTTTGCATTTTTTTTGCGTTTTTTTTGCATTTTTTTTGCATTTTTTGTGGTTTTTTTTTGCATTTTTTGTGGGTTTTTTTGCATTTTTTGTGGGTTTTTTGTGGGGTTTTTTGCATTTTTTTGTGGGTTTTTTTGCATTTTTTTTGCATTTTTTTTGCATTTTTTGTGAGTTTTTTTGCATTTTTTTTGCATTTTTTTTGCATTTTTTTTTGCATTTTTTGTGGGTTTTTTTTTTCATTTTTTGTGGGTTTTTTTGCATTTTTTGTGGGTTTTTTGTGGGGTTTTTTGCATTTTTTTGTGGGTTTTTTTGTGGGTTTTTTTGCATTTTTTTTTGCATTTTTTTTGCATTTTTTTTGCATTTTTTGTGGGTTTTTTTGCATTTTTTGTGGGTTTTTTTGCATTTTTTGTGGTTTTTTTTGCATTTTTTTGTTTTTTTTTTGCATTTTTTGTGGGTTTTTTTGCATTTTTTTTGCATTTTTTGTGGGTTTTTTTGCATTTTTTTTGCATTTTTTTGTGGGGTTTTTTGCATTTTTTTGCATTTTTTTTTGTGTTTTTTTGCATTTTTTTTTGCATTTTTTGTGGGTTTTTTTGCATTTTTTTGTGGGTTTTTTTGCATTTTTTTTGCATTTTTTTTGTGTTTTTTTGCATTTTTTCTTGCATTTTTTGTGGTTTTTTTTGCATTTTTTTTGTGTTTTTTTGCATTTTTTTTGCATTTTTTGTGGGTTTTTTTGCATTTCTTTTGCATTTTTTTTGCATTTTTTGTGTTTTTTTTGCATTTTTTTTGCATTTTTTGTGGGGTTTTTTGCATTTTTTGTGGGTTTTTTTGCATTTTTTGTGGGTTTTTTTGCATTTTTTTATGTTTTTTTTTTGCATTTTTTTGTGGGTTTTTTTGCATTTTTTTTGCATTTTTTGTGGGTTTTTTTGCATTTTTTTTGCATTTTTTTTTGCATTTTTTGTGTTTTTTTTTGCATTTTTTTTGTGTTTTTTTGCATTTTTTTGCATTTTTTGTGTTTTTTTTTGCATTTTTTTGTGGGTTTTTTTGCATTTTTTTTGCATTTTTTTTGCATTTTTTGTGGTTTTTTTGCATTTTTTTTTGCATTTTTTGTGGTTTTTTTTGCATTTTTTGTGGGTTTTTTTTGCATTTTTTGTGTTTTTTTTGCATTTTTTTTGCATTTTTTTTTGCATTTTTTGTGGTTTTTTTGCATTTTTTTTGCATTTTTTTTGCATTTTTTTTGCATTTTTTGTGGTTTTTTTGCATTTTTTGTGGGTTTTTTTGCATTTTTTGTGGGTTTTTTTGCATTTTTTTGTGTTTTTTTTGCATTTTTTTGTGGGTTTTTTTGCATTTTTTTTGCATTTTTTGTGGGTTTTTTTGCATTTTTTTTGCTTTTTTTTTTGCATTTTTTGTGTTTTTTTTTGCATTTTTTTGCATTTTTTTTTGCATTTTTTGTGGGGTTTTTTGCATTTTTTTTGCATTTTTTTTGTGTTTTTTTGCATTTTTTTTTGCATTTTTTGTGGGTTTTTTTTGCATTTTTTTGTGTTTTTTTGCATTTTTTTTGCATTTTTTGTGGGTTTTTTTGCATTTTTTTTGCATTTTTTGTGGGGTTTTTTGCATTTTTTTTGCATTTTTTTTGTGTTTTTTTGCATTTTTTTTGCATTTTTTGTGGGGTTTTTTGCATTTTTTTTGCATTTTTTGTGGGTTTTTTTGCATTTTTTTTGCATTTTTTGTGGGGTTTTTTGCATTTTTTTTGCATTTTTTTTGCATTTTTTTTTGTGTTTTTTTGCATTTTTTTTTTGCATTTTTTGTGGGTTTTTTTGCATTTTTTTGCATTTTTTTTGTGTTTTTTTGCATTTTTTCTTGCATTTTTTGTGTTTTTTTTTGCATTTTTTTTTGTGTTTTTTTGCATTTTTTTTGCATTTTTTGTGGGTTTTTTTGCATTTTTTTTGCATTTTTTGTGGGGTTTTTTGCATTTTTTTGCATTTTTTTTGTGTTTTTTTGCATTTTTTCTTGCATTTTTTGTGTTTTTTTTTGCATTTTTTTTTGTGTTTTTTTGCATTTTTTTGCATTTTTTTTTGCATTTTTTGTGGTTTTTTTTGCATTTTTTGTGGGTTTTTTTGCATTTTTTGTGGGTTTTTTTGCATCTTTTGTGGGTTTTTTTGCATTTTTTTGTGTTTTTTTTGCATTTTTTGTGGTTTTTTTTGCATTTTTTGTGGGTTTTTTTGCATTTTTTGTGGGTTTTTTTGCATCTTTTGTGGGTTTTTTTGCATTTTTTTGTGTTTTTTTTGCATTTTTTTGTGGGTTTTTTTGCATTTTTTTTTGCATTTTTTGTGGGATTTTTGCATTTTTTTTGCTTTTTTTTTTTTGCATTTTTTGTGTTTTTTTTTGCATTTTTTTTGTGTTTTTTTGCATTTTTTTTTTGCATTTTTTGTGGGGTTTTTTGCATTTTTTTTGCATTTTTTGTTTTTTTTTTGCATTTTTTTGCATTTTTTTTTGCATTTTTTGTGTTTTTTTTGCATTTTTTTGTGGTTTTTTTTGCATTTTTTTTGCATTTTTTGTGGGTTTTTTTGCATTTTTTTTGCATTTTTTTTGCATTTTTTTTTGCATTTTTTGTGTTTTTTTGCATTTTTTTTGCATTTTTTGTGGGTTTTATTTGCATTTTTTGTGGGTTTTTTTGCATTTTTTGTGGGTTTTTTTTGCATTTTTTTGTGTTTTTTTTGCATTTTTTTGTGGGTTTTTGTGCATTTTTTTTGCATTTTTTTGCATTTTTTGTGGGGTTTTTTGCATTTTTTTTGCATTTTTTGTTTTTTTTTTGCATTTTTTTGCATTTTTTTTTGCATTTTTTGTGTTTTTTTTTGCATTTTTTTGTGGTTTTTTTTGCATTTTTTTTGTGTTTTTTTGCATTTTTTTTGCATTTTTTGTGGGTTTTTTTGCATTTTTTTTGCATTTTTTTTTGCATTTTTTGTGGTTTTTTTGCATTTTTTTTGCATTTTTTGTGGTTTTTTTTGCATTTTTTGTGGGTTTTTTTGCATTTTTTGTGGGTTTTTTTGCATCTTTTGTGGGGTTTTTTGCATTTTTTTGTGTTTTTTTTGCATTTTTTTTGCGTTTTTTTTGCATTTTTTTTGCATTTTTTGTGGGTTTTTTTTGCATTTTTTTGCATTTTTTTGTGGGTTTTTTTGCATTTTTTTGCATTTTTTTTGCATTTTTTGTGGGTTTTTTTGTGGGTTTTTTTGCATTTTTTTTGCATTTTTTTTGCATTTTTTTTGCATTTTTTGTGGTTTTTTTTGCATTTTTTTGCATTTTTTGTGGGGTTTTTTGCATTTTTTTTGCATTTTTTTGTGGTTTTTTTTGCATTTTTTTTGCATTTTTTGTGGGTTTTTTTGCATTTTTTTTTGCATTTTTTGTGCATTTTTTTGCATTTTTTGTGGGGTTTTTTGCATTTTTTTGGCATTTTTTTTGCATTTTTTGTGGGTTTTTTTGCATTTTTTTTGCATTTTTTTGTGGGTTTTTTTGCATTTTTTTGTGGGTTTTTTTTGCATTTTTTGTGGGTTTTTTTGCATTTTTTTTGCATTTTTTTGTGGGTTTTTTTTGCATTTTTTTTGCATTTTTTTGTGGGTTTTTTTTGCATTTTTTTGTGGGTTTTTTTTGCATTTTTTGTGGGTTTTTTTGCATTTTTTTTGCATTTTTTTGTGGGTTTTTTTGCATTTTTTTTGCATTTTTTTTGCATTTTTTTGCATTTTTTGTGGGGTTTTTTGCATTTTTTTTGCATTTTTTTTGCATTTTTTGTGGGTTTTTTTGCATTTTTTTAGCATTTTTTGTGGGGTTTTTTGCATTTTTTTTGCATTTTTTTTGCATTTTTTTTGTGTTTTTTTGCAATTTTTTTGCATTTTTTGTGGGTTTTTTTGCATTTTTTTTGCATTTTTTTTTGCATTTTTTGTGGTTTTTTTTGCATTTTTTGTGGGTTTTTTTGCATTTTTTTTGCATTTTTGGTGGGGTTTTTTGCATTTTTTTTGCATTTTTTTTGCATTTTTTTTGTGTTTTTTTGCATTTTTTTTTGCATTTTTTGTGGGTTTTTTTGCATTTTTTTGCATTTTTTGTGGGGTTTTTTTGTGTTTTTTTTTGCATTTTTTTTGCATTTTTTGTGGGTTTTTTTTGCATTTTTTTTGCATTTTTTGTGTTTTTTTTGCATTTTTTTTGCATTTCTTTTGTTTTTTTGCATTTTTTTTGCATTTTTTGTGTTTTTTTTGCATTTTTTTTGCGTTTTTTTTGCATTTTTTGTGGGTTTTTTTTGCATTTTTTTTTGCATTTTTTGTGTTTTTTTTTGCATTTTTTTGTGTTTTTTTGCATTTTTTTGCATTTTTTTTGCATTTTTTTTGTGTTTTTTTGCATTTTTTCTTGCATTTTTTCTGTTTTTTTTTTTGCATTTTTTTTGTTTTTTTGCATTTTTTTTGCATTTTTTTTTGCATTTTTTGTGGTTTTTTTGCATTTTTTTTTGCATTTTTTTTGCATTTTTTTTGCATTTTTTGTGGGTTTTTTTGCATTTTTTGTGGGTTTTTTTGCATTTTTTGTGGTTTTTTTTGCATTTTTTTGTTTTTTTTTTGCATTTTTTGTGGGTTTTTTTGCATTTTTTTTGCGTTTTTTTTGCATTTTTTTTGCATTTTTTGTGGGTTTTTTTTGCATTTTTTGTGGGTTTTTTTGCATTTTTTGTGGGTTTTTTGTGGGGTTTTTTGCATTTTTTTGTGGGTTTTTTTGCATTTTTTTTGCATTTTTTTTGCATTTTTTTGTGTTTTTTTGCATTTTTTTTGCATTTTTTGTGAGTTTTTTTGCATTTTCTTTGCATTTTTTTTGCATTTTTTTTTGCATTTTTTGTGGGTTTTTTTTGCATTTTTTGTGGTTTTTTTGCATTTTTTGTGGGTTTTTTGTGGGGTTTTTTGCATTTTTTTGTGGGTTTTTTTGCATTTTTTTTGCATTTTTTTTGCATTTTTTTTGCATTTTTTGTGGGTTTTTTTGCATTTTTTGTGGTTTTTTTTGCATTTTTTTGGGTTTTTTTTGCATTTTTTGTGGGTTTTTTTGCATTTTTTGTGGGTTTTTTTGCATTTTTTTTGCATTTTTGGTGGGGTTTTTTGCATTTTTTTTGCATTTTTTTTGCATTTTTTTTGTGTTTTTTTGCATTTTTTTTTGCATTTTTTGTGGGTTTTTTTGCATTTTTTTGCATTTTTTGTGGGTTTTTTTTGTGTTTTTTTTTGCATTTTTTTTGCATTTTTTGTGGGTTTTTTTGCATTTTTTTTGCATTTTTTGTGTTTTTTTTGCATTTTTTTTGCATTTCTTTTGTTTTTTTGCATTTTTTTTGCATTTTTTGTGTTTTTTTTGCATTTTTTTTGCGTTTTTTTTGCATTTTTTGTGGGGTTTTTTTGCATTTTTTTTTGCATTTTTTGTGTTTTTTTTTGCATTTTTTTGTGTTTTTTTGCATTTTTTTGCATTTTTTTTGCATTTTTTTTGTGTTTTTTTGCATTTTTTCTTGCATTTTTTCTGTTTTTTTTTTTGCATTTTTTTTGTTTTTTTGCATTTTTTTTGCATTTTTTTTTGCATTTTTTGTGGTTTTTTTGCATTTTTTTTTGCATTTTTTTTGCATTTTTTTTGCATTTTTTGTGGGTTTTTTTGCATTTTTTGTGGGTTTTTTTGCATTTTTTGTGGTTTTTTTTGCATTTTTTTGTTTTTTTTTTGCATTTTTTGTGGGTTTTTTTGCATTTTTTTTGCGTTTTTTTTGCATTTTTTTTGCATTTTTTGTGGGTTTTTTTTGCATTTTTTGTGGGTTTTTTTGCATTTTTTGTGGGTTTTTTGTGGGGTTTTTTGCATTTTTTTGTGGGTTTTTTTGCATTTTTTTTGCATTTTTTTTGCATTTTTTTGTGTTTTTTTGCATTTTTTTTGCATTTTTTGTGAGTTTTTTTGCATTTTCTTTGCATTTTTTTTGCATTTTTTTTTGCATTTTTTGTGGGTTTTTTTTGCATTTTTTGTGGTTTTTTTGCATTTTTTGTGGGTTTTTTGTGGGGTTTTTTGCATTTTTTTGTGGGTTTTTTTGCATTTTTTTTGCATTTTTTTTGCATTTTTTTTGCATTTTTTGTGGGTTTTTTTGCATTTTTTGTGGTTTTTTTTGCATTTTTTTGGGTTTTTTTTGCATTTTTTGTGGGTTTTTTTGCATTTTTTTTTGCATTTTTTGTGGTTTTTTTTGCATTTTTTTTGCATTTTTTGTGGGGTTTTTTGCATTTTTTTTGCATTTTTTTTGTGTTTTTTTGCATTTTTTTTTGCATTTTTTGTGGGTTTTTTGCATTTTTTTGTGGGTTTTTTTGCATTTTTTTTGTGTTTTTTTGCATTTTTTCTTGCATTTTTTGTGGTTTTTTTTGCATTTTTTTTGTGTTTTTTTGCATTTTTTTTGCATTTTTTGTGGGTTTTTTTGCATTTTTTTTGCATTTTTTTTTTGCATTTTTTGTGTTTTTTTTTGCATTTTTTTTGTGTTTTTTTGCATTTTTTGCATTTTTTGTGGGGTTTTTTGCATTTTTTTGCATTTTTTGTTTTTTTTTTGCATTTTTTTGCATTTTTTTTTGCATTTTTTGTGTTTTTTTTTGCATTTTTTTGTGGGTTTTTTTGCATTTTTTGTGGGTTTTTTTGCATTTTTTTGTGTTTTTTTTGCATTTTTTTGTGGGTTTTTTTGCATTTTTTTTGCATTTTTTGTGGGTTTTTTTGCATTTTTTTTGCTTTTTTTTTTGCATTTTTTGTGTTTTTTTTGCATTTTTTTGCATTTTTTTTTGCATTTTTTGTGGGGTTTTTTGCATTTTTTTTGCATTTTTTTTGTTTTTTTTGCATTTTTTTTTGCATTTTTTGTGGGTTTTTTTTGCATTTTTTTGTGTTTTTTTGCATTTTTTTGCATTTTTTGTGGGTTTTTTTGCATTTTTTTTGCATTTTTTTTTGCATTTTTTGTGGGTTTTTTTGCATTTTTTGTGGGTTTTTTTGCATTTTTTTTGCATTTTTTGTGGGGTTTTTTGCATTTTTTTTGCATTTTTTGTGGGTTTTTTTGCATTTTTTTTGCATTTTTTGTGGGGTTTTTTGCATTTTTTTTGCATTTTTTTTGCATTTTTTTTGTGTTTTTTTGCATTTTTTCTTGCATTTTTTGCATTTTTTTTGCATTTTTTTTGCATTTTTTTTTGCATTTTTTGTGGGTTTTTTTTGCATTTTTTGTGGTTTTTTTGCATTTTTTGTGGGTTTTTTGTGGGGTTTTTTGCATTTTTTTGTGGGTTTTTTTGCATTTTTTTTGCATTTTTTTTGCATTTTTTTTGCATTTTTTGTGGGTTTTTTTTGCATTTTTTGTGGGTTTTTTTGCATTTTTTTGGGTTTTTTTTGCATTTTTTGTGGGTTTTTTTGCATTTTTTTTTGCATTTTTTGTGGTTTTTTTGCATTTTTTTTGCATTTTTTGTGGGGTTTTTTGCATTTTTTTTGCATTTTTTTTGTGTTTTTTTGCATTTTTTTTTGCATTTTTTGTGGGTTTTTTGCATTTTTTTGTGGGTTTTTTTGCATTTTTTTTTGTGTTTTTTTGCATTTTTTCTTGCATTTTTTGTGGTTTTTTTTGCATTTTTTTTGTGTTTTTTTGCATTTTTTTTGCATTTTTTGTGGGTTTTTTTGCATTTTTTTTGCATTTTTTTTTTGCATTTTTTGTGTTTTTTTTTGCATTTTTTTTGTGTTTTTTTGCATTTTTTGCATTTTTTGTGGGGTTTTTTGCATTTTTTTGCATTTTTTGTTTTTTTTTTTGCATTTTTTTGCATTTTTTTTTGCATTTTTTGTGTTTTTTTTTGCATTTTTTTGTGGGTTTTTTTGCATTTTTTGTGGGTTTTTTTGCATTTTTTTGTGTTTTTTTTGCATTTTTTTGTGGGTTTTTTTGCATTTTTTTTGCATTTTTTGTGGGTTTTTTTGCATTTTTTTTGCTTTTTTTTTTGCATTTTTTGTGTTTTTTTTGCATTTTTTTGCATTTTTTTTTGCATTTTTTGTGGGGTTTTTTGCATTTTTTTTGCATTTTTTTTGTTTTTTTTGCATTTTTTTTTGCATTTTTTGTGGGTTTTTTTTGCATTTTTTTGTGTTTTTTTGCATTTTTTTGCATTTTTTGTGGGTTTTTTTGCATTTTTTTTGCATTTTTTTTTGCATTTTTTGTGGGTTTTTTTGCATTTTTTGTGGGTTTTTTTGCATTTTTTTTGCATTTTTTGTGGGGTTTTTTGCATTTTTTTTGCATTTTTTGTGGGTTTTTTTGCATTTTTTTTGCATTTTTTGTAGGGGTTTTTTGCATTTTTTTTGCATTTTTTTTGCATTTTTTTTGTGTTTTTTTGCATTTTTTCTTGCATTTTTTGCATTTTTTTTTGTGTTTTTTTGCATTTTTTTTGCATTTTTTGTGGGTTTTTTTGCATTTTTTGTGGGGTTTTTTGCATTTTTTTTGCATTTTTTTGCATTTTTTTTTGCATTTTTTGTGTTTTTTTTTGCATTTTTTTGTGGGTTTTTTTGCATTTTTTTTGCATTTTTTTGTGTTTTTTTTGCATTTTTTTGTGGGTTTTTTTGCATTTTTTGTGGGTTTTTTTGCATTTTTTTTGCTTTTTTTTTGCATTTTTTGTGGGTTTTTTGCATTTTTTTTGTGTTTTTTTGCATTTTTTTTTTGCATTTTTTGTGGGGTTTTTTGCATTTTTTTTGCATTTTTTGTTTTTTTTTTGCATTTTTTTGCATTTTTTTTTGCATTTTTTGTGTTTTTTTTGCATTTTTTTGTGTTTTTTTTTTGCATTTTTTGTGGTTTTTTTTGCATTTTTTTGTTTTTTTTTGTGGGTTTTTTTTGCATTTTTTTGCATTTTTTGTGGGTTTTTTTGCATTTTTTTGTTTTTTTTTTTGCATTTTTTGTGGGTTTTTTTGCATTTTTTTTGCGTTTTTTTTGCATTTTTTTTGCATTTTTTGTGGTTTTTTTTTGCATTTTTTGTGGGTTTTTTTGCATTTTTTGTGGGTTTTTTGTGGGGTTTTTTGCATTTTTTTGTGGGTTTTTTTGCATTTTTTTTGCATTTTTTTTGCATTTTTTGTGAGTTTTTTTGCATTTTTTTTGCATTTTTTTTGCATTTTTTTTTGCATTTTTTGTGGGTTTTTTTTTCATTTTTTGTGGGTTTTTTTGCATTTTTTGTGGGTTTTTTGTGGGGTTTTTTGCATTTTTTTGTGGGTTTTTTTGTGGGTTTTTTTGCATTTTTTTTGCATTTTTTTTGCATTTTTTTTGCATTTTTTGTGGGTTTTTTTGCATTTTTTGTGGGTTTTTTTGCATTTTTTGTGGTTTTTTTTGCATTTTTTTGTTTTTTTTTTGCATTTTTTGTGGGTTTTTTTGCATTTTTTTTGCATTTTTTGTGGGTTTTTTTGCATTTTTTTTGCATTTTTTTGTGGGGTTTTTTGCATTTTTTTGCATTTTTTTTTGTGTTTTTTTGCATTTTTTTTTGCATTTTTTGTGGGTTTTTTTGCATTTTTTTGTGGGTTTTTTTGCATTTTTTTTGCATTTTTTTTGTGTTTTTTTGCATTTTTTCTTGCATTTTTTGTGGTTTTTTTTTGCATTTTTTTTGTGTTTTTTTGCATTTTTTTTGCATTTTTTGTGGGTTTTTTTGCATTTCTTTTGCATTTTTTTGTGGGGTTTTTTGCATTTTTTTGCATTTTTTTTTGTGTTTTTTTGCATTTTTTTTTGCATTTTTTGTGGGTTTTTTTGCATTTTTTTGTGGGTTTTTTTGCATTTTTTTTGCATTTTTTTTGTGTTTTTTTGCATTTTTTCTTGCATTTTTTGTGGTTTTTTTTGCATTTTTTTTGTGTTTTTTTGCATTTTTTTTGCATTTTTTGTGGGTTTTTTTGCATTTCTTTTGCATTTTTTTTGCATTTTTTGTGTTTTTTTTGCATTTTTTTTGCATTTTTTGTGGGGTTTTTTGCATTTTTTGTGGGTTTTTTTGCATTTTTTGTGGGTTTTTTTGCATTTTTTTATGTTTTTTTTTTGCATTTTTTTGTGGGTTTTTTTTGCATTTTTTTTGCATTTTTTGTGGGTTTTTTTGCATTTTTTTTGCATTTTTTTTTGCATTTTTTGTGTTTTTTTTTGCATTTTTTTTGTGTTTTTTTGCATTTTTTTGCATTTTTTGTGTTTTTTTTTGCATTTTTTTGTGGGTTTTTTTGCATTTTTTTTGCATTTTTTTTGCATTTTTTGTGGTTTTTTTGCATTTTTTTTGCATTTTTTGTGGTTTTTTTTGCATTTTTTGTGGGTTTTTTTGCATTTTTTGTGTTTTTTTTGCATTTTTTTTGCATTTTTTTTTGCATTTTTTGTGGTTTTTTTGCATTTTTTTTGCATTTTTTTTGCATTTTTTTTGCATTTTTTGTGGTTTTTTTGCATTTTTTTTGCATTTTTTGTGGGTTTTTTTTGCATTTTTTGTGGGTTTTTTTGCATTTTTTGTGGGTTTTTTTGCATTTTTTTGTGTTTTTTTTGCATTTTTTTGTGGGTTTTTTTGCATTTTTTTTGCATTTTTTGTGGGTTTTTTTGCATTTTTTTTGCTTTTTTTTTTGCATTTTTTGTGTTTTTTTTTGCATTTTTTTGCAT
Source organism: Zingel zingel (assembly GCA_023566125.1). Taxonomy (NCBI): domain Eukaryota; kingdom Metazoa; phylum Chordata; class Actinopteri; order Perciformes; family Percidae; genus Zingel; species Zingel zingel. The sequence goes on from JAKRKW010000380.1 coordinate 23,639, forward strand.
TTTTTTTTGCATTTTTTGTGGGGTTTTTTGCATTTTTTTTGTGTTTTTTTGCATTTTTTTTTGCATTTTTTGTGGGTTTTTTTTTGCATTTTTTTGTGTTTTTTTGCATTTTTTTTGCATTTTTTGTGGGTTTTTTTGCATTTTTTTTGCATTTTTTTTTGCATTTTTTGTGGGTTTTTTTGCATTTTTTTTGCATTTTTTGTGGGGTTTTTTGCATTTTTTTGCATTTTTTGTGGGTTTTTTTTGCATTTTTTTTGCATTTTTTGTGGGGTTTTTTGCATTTTTTTTGCATTTTTTTTGCATTTTTTTTGTGTTTTTTTGCATTTTTTCTTGCATTTTTTGCATTTTTTTTTGTGTTTTTTTGCATTTTTTTTGCATTTTTTGTGGGTTTTTTTGCATTTTTTGTGGGGTTTTTTGCATTTTTTTTGCATTTTTTTGCATTTTTTTTTGCATTTTTTGTGTTTTTTTTTGCATTTTTTTGTGGGTTTTTTTGCATTTTTTTTGCATTTTTTTGTGTTTTTTTTGCATTTTTTTGTGGGTTTTTTTGCATTTTTTGTGGGTTTTTTTGCATTTTTTTTGCTTTTTTTTTTTGCATTTTTTGTGGGTTTTTTGCATTTTTTTTGTGTTTTTTTGCATTTTTTTTTTGCATTTTTTGTGGGGTTTTTTGCATTTTTTTTGCATTTTTTGTTTTTTTTTTGCATTTTTTTGCATTTTTTTTTGCATTTTTTGTGTTTTTTTTGCATTTTTTTGTGTTTTTTTTTTGCATTTTTTGTGGTTTTTTTTGCATTTTTTTGTTTTTTTTTGTGGGTTTTTTTTGCATTTTTTTGCATTTTTTGTGGGTTTTTTTGCATTTTTTTGTTTTTTTTTTTGCATTTTTTGTGGGTTTTTTTGCATTTTTTTGCATTTTTTTTGCATTTTTTGTGGTTTTTTTTTTGCATTTTTTGTGGGTTTTTTTGCATTTTTTGTGGGTTTTTTGTGGGGTTTTTTGCATTTTTTTGTGGGTTTTTTTGCATTTTTTTTGCATTTTTTTTGCATTTTTTGTGAGTTTTTTTGCATTTTTTTTGCATTTTTTTTGCATTTTTTTTTGCATTTTTTGTGGGTTTTTTTTTTCATTTTTTGTGGGTTTTTTTGCATTTTTTGTGGGTTTTTTGTGGGGTTTTTTGCATTTTTTTGTGGGTTTTTTTGTGGGTTTTTTTGCATTTTTTTTGCATTTTTTTTGCATTTTTTGTGGGTTTTTTTGCATTTTTTGTGGGTTTTTTTGCATTTTTTGTGGTTTTTTTTGCATTTTTTTGTTTTTTTTTTTGCATTTTTTGTGGGTTTTTTTGCATTTTTTTTGCATTTTTTGTGGGTTTTTTTGCATTTTTTTTGCATTTTTTTGTGGGGTTTTTTGCATTTTTTTGCATTTTTTTTTGTGTTTTTTTGCATTTTTTTTTGCATTTTTTGTGGGTTTTTTTGCATTTTTTTGTGGGTTTTTTTGCATTTTTTTTGCATTTTTTTTGTGTTTTTTTGCATTTTTTCTTGCATTTTTTGTGGTTTTTTTTGCATTTTTTTTGTGTTTTTTTGCATTTTTTTTGCATTTTTTGTGGGTTTTTTTGCATTTCTTTTGCATTTTTTTTGCATTTTTTGTGTTTTTTTTGCATTTTTTTTGCATTTTTTGTGGGGTTTTTTGCATTTTTTGTGGGTTTTTTTGCATTTTTTGTGGGTTTTTTTGCATTTTTTTATGTTTTTTTTTTGCATTTTTTTGTGGGTTTTTTTGCATTTTTTTTGCATTTTTTGTGGGTTTTTTTGCATTTTTTTTGCATTTTTTTTTGCATTTTTTGTGTTTTTTTTTGCATTTTTTTTGTGTTTTTTTGCATTTTTTTGCATTTTTTGTGTTTTTTTTTGCATTTTTTTGTGGGTTTTTTTGCATTTTTTTTGCATTTTTTTTGCATTTTTTGTGGTTTTTTTGCATTTTTTTTGCATTTTTTGTGGTTTTTTTTGCATTTTTTGTGGGTTTTTTTGCATTTTTTGTGTTTTTTTTGCATTTTTTTTGCATTTTTTTTTGCATTTTTTGTGGTTTTTTTGCATTTTTTTTGCATTTTTTTTGCATTTTTTTTGCATTTTTTGTGGTTTTTTTGCATTTTTTTTGCATTTTTTGTGGGTTTTTTTTGCATTTTTTGTGGGTTTTTTTGCATTTTTTGTGGGTTTTTTTGCATTTTTTTGTGTTTTTTTTGCATTTTTTTGTGGGTTTTTTTGCATTTTTTTTGCATTTTTTGTGGGTTTTTTTGCATTTTTTTTGCTTTTTTTTTTGCATTTTTTGTGTTTTTTTTTGCATTTTTTTGCATTTTTTTTTGCATTTTTTGTGGGGTTTTTTGCATTTTTTTTGCATTTTTTTTGTGTTTTTTTGCATTTTTTTTTGCATTTTTTGTGGGTTTTTTTTGCATTTTTTTGTGTTTTTTTGCATTTTTTTTGCATTTTTTGTGGGTTTTTTTGCATTTTTTTTGCATTTTTTTTTGCATTTTTTGTGGGTTTTTTTTGCATTTTTTGTGGGTTTTTTTTGCATTTTTTGTGGGTTTTTTTGCATTTTTTTGGTTTTTTTTTGCATTTTTTGGTGGGTTTTTTTGCATTTTTTTATGTTTTTTTTTTGCATTTTTTTGTGGGTTTTTTTGCATTTTTTTTGCATTTTTTGTGGGTTTTTTTGCATTTTTTTTTGCATTTTTTTTTGCATTTTTTGTGTTTTTTTTTTGCATTTTTTTTGTGTTTTTTTGCATTTTTTTGCATTTTTTGTGTTTTTTTTTGCATTTTTTTGTGGGTTTTTTTGCATTTTTTTTGCATTTTTTTTGCATTTTTTGTGGTTTTTTTGCATTTTTTTTGCATTTTTTGTGGTTTTTTTTGCATTTTTTGTGGGTTTTTTTGCATTTTTTGTGTTTTTTTTGCATTTTTTTTGCATTTTTTTTTGCATTTTTTGTGGTTTTTTTGCATTTTTTTTGCATTTTTTTTGCATTTTTTTTGCATTTTTTGTGGTTTTTTTGCATTTTTTTTGCATTTTTTGTGGGTTTTTTTTGCATTTTTTGTGGGTTTTTTTGCATTTTTTGTGGGTTTTTTTGCATTTTTTTGTGTTTTTTTTGCATTTTTTTGTGGGTTTTTTTGCATTTTTTTTGCATTTTTTGTGGGTTTTTTTGCATTTTTTTTGCTTTTTTTTTTGCATTTTTTGTGTTTTTTTTTGCATTTTTTTGCATTTTTTTTTGCATTTTTTGTGGGGTTTTTTGCATTTTTTTTGCATTTTTTTTGTGTTTTTTTGCATTTTTTTTTGCATTTTTTGTGGGTTTTTTTTGCATTTTTTTGTGTTTTTTTGCATTTTTTTTGCATTTTTTGTGGGTTTTTTTGCATTTTTTTTGCATTTTTTTTTGCATTTTTTGTGGGTTTTTTTGCATTTTTTGTGGGTTTTTTTGCATTTTTTGTGGGTTTTTTTGCATTTTTTTGGTTTTTTTTTGCATTTTTTGGTGGGTTTTTTTGCATTTTTTTGCATTTTTTGTGGGTTTTTTTGCATTTTTTTGTTTTTTTTTTGCATTTTTTGTGGGTTTTTTTGCATTTTTTTTGCATTTTTTGTGGGTTTTTTTGCATTTTTTTTGCATTTTTTGTGGGGTTTTTTGCATTTTTTTTGCATTTTTTTTGTGTTTTTTTGCATTTTTTTTGCATTTTTTGTGGGGTTTTTTGCATTTTTTTTGCATTTTTTGTGGGTTTTTTTGCATTTTTTTTGCATTTTTTGTGGGGTTTTTTGCATTTTTTTTGCATTTTTTTTGCATTTTTTTTGTGTTTTTTTGCATTTTTTTTTGCATTTTTTGTGGGTTTTTTTGCATTTTTTTGCATTTTTTTTGTGTTTTTTTGCATTTTTTCTTGCATTTTTTGTGTTTTTTTTTGCATTTTTTTTTGTGTTTTTTTGCATTTTTTTTGCATTTTTTGTGGGTTTTTTTTGCATTTTTTTTGCATTTTTTGTGGGGTTTTTTGCATTTTTTTTGCATTTTTTGTTTTTTTTTTTGCATTTTTTTGCATTTTTTTTTGCATTTTTTGTGGTTTTTTTTGCATTTTTTGTGGGTTTTTTTGCATTTTTTGTGGGTTTTTTTGCATCTTTTGTGGGTTTTTTTGCATTTTTTTGTGTTTTTTTTGCATTTTTTTGTGGGTTTTTTTGCATTTTTTTTTGCATTTTTTGTGGGTTTTTTTGCATTTTTTTTGCTTTTTTTTTTTTGCATTTTTTGTGTTTTTTTTTGCATTTTTTTTGTGTTTTTTTGCATTTTTTTTTTGCATTTTTTGTGGGGTTTTTTGCATTTTTTTTGCATTTTTTGTTTTTTTTTTGCATTTTTTTGCATTTTTTTTTGCATTTTTTGTGTTTTTTTTGCATTTTTTTGTGGTTTTTTTTGCATTTTTTTTGCATTTTTTGTGGGTTTTTTTGCATTTTTTTTGCATTTTTTTTGCATTTTTTTTTGCATTTTTTGTGTTTTTTTGCATTTTTTTTGCATTTTTTGTGGGTTTTATTTGCATTTTTTGTGGGTTTTTTTGCATTTTTTGTGGGTTTTTTTTGCATTTTTTTGTGTTTTTTTGCATTTTTTTGTGGGTTTTTGTGCATTTTTTTTGCATTTTTTTGCATTTTTTGTGGGGTTTTTTGCATTTTTTTTTGCATTTTTTGTTTTTTTTTTGCATTTTTTTGCATTTTTTTTTGCATTTTTTGTGTTTTTTTTTGCATTTTTTTGTGGGTTTTTTTGCATTTTTTTTGTGTTTTTTTGCATTTTTTTTGCATTTTTTGTGGGTTTTTTTGCATTTTTTTTGCATTTTTTTTTGCATTTTTTGTGGTTTTTTTGCATTTTTTTTGCATTTTTTGTGGTTTTTTTTGCATTTTTTGTGGGTTTTTTTGCATTTTTTGTGGGTTTTTTTGCATCTTTTGTGGGGTTTTTTGCATTTTTTTGTGTTTTTTTTGCATTTTTTTGTGGGTTTTTTTGCATTTTTTTTGCATTTTTTGTGGGTTTTTATTTGCATTTTTTTTGCTTTTTTTTTTTGCATTTTTTGTGTTTTTTTTGCATTTTTTTGTGGGTTTTTTTTGCATTTTTTTGCTTTTTTTTTTGCATTTTTTGTGTTTTTTTTTGCATTTTTTTTGCATTTTTTTTTGCATTTTTTGTGGTTTTTTTGCATTTTTTTTGCATTTTTTTTGCATTTTTTTTTGCATTTTTTTTGGTTTTTTTGCATTTTTTTTGCATTTTTTTTGCATTTTTTTTTGCATTTTTTGTGGTTTTTTTGCATTTTTTGTGGTTTTTTTGCATTTTTTTTGCATTTTTTGTGGGTTTTTTTTGCATTTTTTGTGGGTTTTTTTGCATTTTTTGTGGGTTTTTTTGCATTTTTTTGTGTTTTTTTGCATTTTTTTGTGGGTTTTTTTGCATTTTTTTTGCATTTTTTGTGGGTTTTTTTGCATTTTTTTTGCTTTTTTTTTTGCATTTTTTGTGTTTTTTTTTGCATTTTTTTGCATTTTTTTTTGCATTTTTTTTGGTTTTTTTGCATTTTTTTTGCATTTTTTTTTGCATTTTTTGTGGTTTTTTTGCATTTTTTTTGCATTTTTTGTGGGTTTTTTTTGCATTTTTTGTGGGTTTTTTTGCATTTTTTGTGGGTTTTTTTGCATTTTTTGTGGGTTTTTTTGCATTTTTTTTGTGGTTTTTTTTGCATTTTTTTTGCATTTTTTGTGGGTTTTTTTGCATTTTTTTTGCTTTTTTTTTTGCATTTTTTGTGTTTTTTTTTGCATTTTTTTGCATTTTTTTTTGCATTTTTTGTGGGGTTTTTTGCATTTTTTTTGCATTTTTTTTGTGTTTTTTTGCATTTTTTTTTGCATTTTTTGTGGGGTTTTTTTGCATTTTTTTGTGTTTTTTTGCATTTTTTTTGCATTTTTTGTGGGTTTTTTTGCATTTTTTTTGCATTTTTTTTTGCATTTTTTGTGGGTTTTTTTGCATTTTTTGTGGGTTTTTTTGCATTTTTTGCATTTTTTTGGGTTTTTTTTTTGCATTTTTTGGTGGGTTTTTTTGCATTTTTTTGCATTTTTTGTGGGTTTTTTTGCATTTTTTTGTTTTTTTTTTGCATTTTTTGTGGGTTTTTTTTGCATTTTTTGTGGGTTTTTTTGCATTTTTTTTGCATTTTTTGTGGGGTTTTTTGCATTTTTTTTGCATTTTTTTTGTGTTTTTTGTGGGTTTTTTTGCATTTTTTTTGTGTTTTTTTGCATTTTTTTTTGCATTTTTTGTGGGTTTTTTTGCATTTTTTTTGCATTTTTTTTGTGTTTTTTTGCATTTTTTCTTGCATTTTTTGTGTTTTTTTTTGCATTTTTTTTGTGTTTTTTTGCATTTTTTTTGCATTTTTTGTGGGTTTTTTTGCATTTTTTTTGCATTTTTTGTGGGGTTTTTTGCATTTTTTTTGCATTTTTTGTTTTTTTTTTGCATTTTTTTGCATTTTTTTTTTGCATTTTTTGTGTTTTTTTTTGCATTTTTTGTGGGTTTTTTTGCATTTTTTGTGGGTTTTTTTGCATCTTTTGTGGGTTTTTTTGCATTTTTTTGTGTTTTTTTTGCATTTTTTTGTGGGTTTTTTTTGCATTTTTTTTGCATTTTTTGTGGGTTTTTTTGCATTTTTTTTGCTTTTTTTTTTTGCATTTTTTGTGTTTTTTTTTGCATTTTTTTTGTGTTTTTTTGCATTTTTTTTTTGCATTTTTTGTGGGGTTTTTTGCATTTTTTTTGCATTTTTTGTTTTTTTTTTTGCATTTTTTTGCATTTTTTTTGCATTTTTTGTGTTTTTTTTTGCATT
>JAKRKW010000381.1:0-30405 GCA_023566125.1 Zingel zingel
CACACACACATTCCAAATATGGTTAGTTACCGCCCACTTCCTGGTCCTCAATAGGAATGATTTCATCAGCAAAAAGTAATTATCAGTGTTAAGGCTACAGGTGAATAGGGTAACATTTTAAAATAATGGATATCACCATGAAACTTCCTCCGTTGAAAACTTACACAAGTATATAAAAAAAAGGTATTACAAGTTTTTTAAATTTGTATGTTTAGTTATGCAAATTAGGCATTATCTCATTAAATATGCATGATTTTGCATATATTTTTAGTAGATAGATCAGAAAATATGATAACGCCAAGTGCAAAATTCTTTTTTCTTTCTGTTTACACACAAGATGAAAACAAAATTACAGAGGGATTTCAGGATATAAGCTTTTATTACCTAGGAAATCATAATATACTCTCCACGGCCAAATGGATTTTCGCCATATTGTTTTGATTATAATGTCACATAAATCAGGCCAGAAATGATTTATTAACAAATCTCTCTGTAAATATATTCAGAATACTGCTAAGAGGCACCTTCATTGAAGGTGGAGCTGGCCAGACTTGCTGCTGCCTTAAGCTTACTTTTCACCACAAAACAGTCCCCTCAGTCAGCTGATGGTGAAGGTAACTAACCAGGCTCCCATCAGCACTGGTTCATAACAAAACAACAGAACAAAACTAATTATGAATCATTCAAAAGACCAATATTTAGAACATCGGAGAAAACAAAGTAGACTAAATTGTTATTTGACAGAGTATCTTCACACTGTCAGAGATACGAAGACGGATCCTGACTAAATACAGGCTCAGTGTTCTCCGAGATAATTTTGTGAATGTGACGATTCTGAATGAATCATGTTGTCAGAAATTGGCATCAGCAATGAGATTGTGCATTTAGAGTTAAATCCCCCCTTTTACTTTCACGACTGGTTGCTGATATAAGGGAAATGACCATATTTGGATCCGACAGCATTGTACAGGAGAGAGAGCTTTGCAACGATATATGTGATGACAGGGTGCAGACAGCGATTGCGGAGCAGCGTGATGATTTAGAACGCCAACTTTTGTTGTATTTAGGAGAAATCTACAGATGCAAACAGACAAAGTGGAGTAAAATAAAGACGTAAATGTGTATTTAGGTCTTTACACATTATACACATACAGTCAGTCTGAAAGAAGACATGTTATTGAAAACAAATAGCCCAAAATCAAAATTGGCCAGTGAAAAAAATACTATATTTTTGCCTGCCGTGTCTCGCCTTAAAGGTCACAATTCATATGCTGGACGAGGAAGATTGTTTGCAGAAGATGCCAGCTAACGGGCTAATGATTTGTACAGAGAAACTAAAGTAAAACACAAGGTAAGTGAATTTATTTATGGTAGTGTGATATTTGTAGGTATATGACAAACCAATATAACCAGTGTTTAGTGCTCAAAATAGGTTAATAAGCTTTAATTAGTTAGCATAATATAGCTAGGTAGGATTAGGGTAACTATCCTGTAGATGCAGAGTGTAGGCCTCAATTTGGTTTTTGCATACAATTCATTGTAAATGTGTTGAATGCAAACTAAAAAGACACTGCTAATTATTTAGTCTAACTGATTATTGTGTTAAGTTGATTTTATATATTTTATGAATGTGTGTTTTATTATTTTGCTGTGATGAATTCCTGATCAATATTTGCAATGATGTATATTTAAGTGAATGTATAAAGTACTACATTTAAATTTAAATTGAGGCTTTTGACAAAGGTGCTTTAAAAAAAAATGAAGTAATTTTAAATGACCAAATTTCACAGGGCATATTAAAATAGAGGCTCTACAAAAGAGACTACCTTCCGTTTTGGGGCTTTTAATTTGAAATTCCGAAGGAAGTCGAATGTACATTTACGTAGGGAAACTTAACAGTTAGCTTCCATCAAAGCACGCTGATGGAACTGAGGCTAATGGAGGAATACATTCGACCAGCGCGTTGCTAAAAAGTTGTGACAGTTATTGATAAAGATAAAAGAATACTCCGAGGGATTAACGGAGTTAAATTTATTCACCGAAACAACTGTTGCAGTGTGTTTTCTCTCGTCCGAGCTGCGTTACCAACATGTGCTCAGGTGGATAATGGCTGCAAGCACCTGTTAAAGCAAACGTGAGTATTCACAACAATAAATAATTGTATGAACGTTAAATTGCTGTGCTGTAGACCAGCTATTAGCATATGTAAGAAGATATCAATCTAAGTTGTTAAGTATGTTCAGACTGCAGGCAAATCAGATATGTTTAACCAGAGTTCCTGCACTGTTATTTGTTAGTGATCAGATTGGATTTGTGCATTCATGTTCATTACTTCAGATTTCTACAGCGTCTTTATTTTTCGTAGTTATAGTTGTCTTAATCAGCAGATCTTAACCTTCAGAAGGCTCTTTTTTCTTAGTTAATTATCAGTGTTTTTTTGACACTGACAACGTCCCCACAGCACACCATTTGTCAGTGTCTGAGCAGAAACTGTGTGTGAAGCCCATCCAGTTATAACAACCTCATCCACATTATTGAAACCATTTAAATATTGAGCCATGGCACCGACAAACTTTTATAAACAGGAGCCTATGATTTCTGTAGCCTGCTCCGAAACAACAGACATCCTGAACGCCTTTTTCTCTAGTACTGAAGAAGCAGCAGAATAAGAATAATAAAGAAAATAATAACAATACTGTGAATGCTGTTGAATCAGCATTCACACAATTACTCAAACTTAATTTAATGCAATTTTAAACATTTTCCTGCAGAATGGCACCACGGATCAGCCCCCTTATGGATGCTACTCACCATGTTCTTTCAAAGTCTGACAAGACATGCAAATTAGAGGTGAAGTACATCAATGAAGTTAAAGGTGAGATGGTGTCTGATGTGATTTATCAGATAATAATTATAATGTATACAATCATTTGATGAACATCTAATGCAGAATGTCAGGGTAAACTGATTATCTCAAATTAAAGGTGCTCTAAGCGATGTTGGGTGATGTCACTTCTTGTTGACGTTCGAAGTATAGACCCTTTGCAAACACGTGACCATGACCACGTGACGACGCCATGACGGACGGCGGAAGCACAGGCTAAACAGTAGTAGACAAGCGGAAAGTTTCATAGTTTCAATCAGTTTGAAATACATAACACTAACTAAACTGTATTTATGGCTTCTTCTATTAAACAAGTTGTCATGCCATTATCGGTCGAGGTAGGGCATCTATAGGTGCTTACAAAGAGCGGTATTTGGAGTAGTTGGAGATAGCAGGATTGGATACCGACCCTTAATTCTTCTTCCCTCCGTTTTCACGGACCTCATTAAATCACTGAGTCTGCCCAACTTCAGTCCACGTGATCTGTACCACTATGTGGTAAATATACTGGTGCTGATGTCAAAGCTTTTAAAAGTCTGGATGCTTACCAGTTCTTTGTAGCTGGCTAGGTTACAGGTACGCGATGCTACGCTAACGGCGGGGGGAGGTACCTCATAATGGCAAAGATAAGACATCAATTTAGGGTTTATTTTGTATTAACATTTATTCCAAGTAAAGATTTATATAACACGTAGCCCATGTTTTTAGAGGACATGGTCAGTCGTGGCTACCTACATACCGTTGTTCACTGGGTGTGCCAATGCAATTTCCTAGCTAATGGATGCCTGAACGCATCCCAGCTCTTGGAAGTGCAGTCATTAATTATCTATCACACGTTAATCCATGCAGTAAATCACGGAGTGTCTATGATCAGTAGTAACCACACATCATTGTAACATCTAGCCATCTTCTTATCGGTGATTGTATTCGCTGTAGCCTGATGTTAAGATTTGACCGCTGGATAATACGACACGATGGGCAGCAGCTAGCAAGCAGTCCAAAGCTAGCTGCAGCTAGCTCGTCAGCTTGCCGGGGTTGGAGCTCTGCAGACCTGCATTTAACTCGTTTTTTTTGGCCTTTTTGAAGCTAGTTTCCGTGCCATGTCATCTTTAATTTAATGTGTGTTAAGTTAAATGATCAAGGGAACGGCTTTCTTTTTTGGATATGTAGCTAGGTCAGTGAATAACCGATGTTAGCTAGTTATGTGGGTCATTATCGGGTTGGACCTGTTAGCAGGAACAGCTGGTTAGCACAGCAGCTAGCTAGCTGGTTGAGGATTTTTTTTATTTAATCACTCATTTAAAACAGAAAGGCAGTACATACACATGATTGTGTTGGTGATGATTACTCTGCAGATTGTGAATGTGAGAACACAAACACGAACAAAAACACACACGTTTAGCTTGCCGTCTGTCTACAGCATAGCTCTTCCGCCATGGTGTCATGGCGTTCATAATTTGCGCGAGTGGAGTGTGACGTCACGTGCAAAGGCTCTATTGTCAAACCAAACGGCGGCTAGCTCGACCCTCCCTCCTCCTCATCCTGTCCCCTCTCCCTCCCTTCCGCGCACTAACCCCCAAACCCCCCAACCAAATCCTTCTTTTTGCATTTTTTTTTGCATTTTTTGTGGGATTTTTTGCATTTTTTTGCATTTTTTTTGCATTTTTTTTGTGTTTTTTTTTTTTGCATTTTTTTGTGGGGTTTTTTTGCATTTTTTTTTTTTACATTTTTTTGCATTTTTTTGCATTTTTTGTGGGATTTTTTGCATTTTTTTTGCATTTTTTTTGTGTTTTTTTTGCATTTTTTTGTGGGTTTTTTTTTCATTTTTTTGCATTTTTTTTTTGCATTTTTTGTGTTTTTTTTTTTTTGCATTTTTTTTTGCATTTTTTTTTGCATTTTTTTGTGTTTTTTTTGCATTTTTTGTGGGGTTTTTTTTGCATTTTTTTTGTGTTTTTTTTGCATTTTTTGTGGGGGTTTTTTGCATTTTTTTTTGCGTTTTTTTGCATTTTTTTGTTTTTTTTTTGCATTTTTTTGTGGGTTTTTTTGCATTTTTTTTGCATTTTTTTGTGTTTTTTTTTGCATTTTTTTTGCATTTTTTTTGCATTTTTTTTTGCATTTTTTGTGTTTTTTTTTTGCATATTTTTTTTGCATTTTTTGTGCATTTTTTTGTGTTTTTTTTTTTGCATTTTTTGTGGGTTTTTTTGCATTTTTTGTGGGTTTTTTTGCATTTTTTGTGGGTTTTTTTGCATTTTTTTGTGTTTTTTTTGCATTTTTTGTGGGGGTTTTTTTCATTTTTTTTGTGGGTTTTTTTGCATTTTTTTTGCATTTTTTTTGCATTTTTTGTGGGTTTTTTTGCATTTTTTTGTGGGTTTTTTTGCATTTTTTTTGCATTTTTTTTGCATTTTTTTTGCATTTTTTTTTTGCATTTTTTGTGGGTTTTTTTTGCATTTTTTTGCATTTTTTTGTGTTTTTTTTGCATTTTTTTAGCATTTTTTTTTGCAGTTTTTTTCGCATTTTTTTTGTTTTTTTTGCATTTTTTTTGTGATTTTTTTGCATTTTTTTTGCATTTTTTTTGCATTTTTTTTGCATTTTTTGTGTTTTTTTTGCATTTTTTTTTGCATTTTTTGTGGGTTTTTTTTGCATTTTTTTTGCATTTTTTTTGCATTTTTTGTGTTTTTTTTGCATTTTTTGGGGTTTTTTTTTGCATTTTTTTGTGGATTTTTGTGGATTTTTTTGCATTTTTTTTGCATTTTTTTGCATTTTTTTTGCATTTTTTTGTGTTTTTTTGAAAAAAATTTTGCATTTTTTTTGTGGATTTTTTTGCATTTTTTTTGCATTTTTTTTGCATTTTTTTTTGCATTTTTTTTGCGTTTTTTTGTGGATTTTTTTGCATTTTTTTTGTTTTTTTTTCATTTTTTTTTTTTCATTTTTTGTGTTTTTTTGCATTTTTTTGTGGGTTTTTTTGCATTTTTTTTTAAATTGTTTTTTTGCATTTTTTTTGCATTTTTTTTTGCATTTTTTTGTGTTTTTTTTGCATTTTTTTTTGCATTTTTTTGTGGATTTTTTTGCATTTTTTTGCATTTTTTTTTGCATTTTTTTGCGTTTTTTTTGTGGATTTTTTTGTGGATTTTTTTGCATTTTTTTTCATTTTTTTGTGTTTTTTTTTTGCAGTTTTTTTCGCATTTTTTTTGTTTTTTTGCATTTTTTTTGTGAATTTTTTGCATTTTTTTTGCATTTTTTTTGCATTTTTTGTGTTTTTTTTGCATTTTTTTTGCATTTTTTGTGTGTTTTTTTTGCATTTTTTTGGGGTTTTTTTTTGCATTTTTTGTGGATTTTTGTGGATTTTTTTGCATTTTTTTGCATTTTTTTTGCATTTTTTTGCATTTTTTTGTGTTTTTTTGAAAAAAAATTTTGCATTTTTTTTGTGGATTTTTTTGCATTTTTTTTTGCATTTTTTTTGCATTTTTTTTGCATTTTTTTTTGCGTTTTTTTGTGGATTTTTTTGCATTTTTTTGCATTTTTTTTGTGTTTTTTTTGCATTTTTTTTTTTTCATTTTTTGTGTTTTTTGCATTTTTTTTGTGGGTTTTTTTGCATTTTTTTTTAAATTGTTTTTTTGCATTTTTTTTGCATTTTTTTTTGCATTTTTTTGTGTTTTTTTTGCATTTTTTTTTGCATTTTTTGTGGATTTTTTTGCATTTTTTTGCATTTTTTTTTGCATTTTTTTGCGTTTTTTTTGTGGATTTTTTTGTGGATTTTTTTTCATTTTTTTTCATTTTTTTGTGTTTTTTTTTCATTTTTTTTTTTTCATTTTTTGTGTTTTTTTTGCATTTTTTGTGGGTTTTTTTGCATTTTTTTTTGCATTTTTTTTGCATTTTTTTTGGCTTTTTTTTGTTTTTTTTGCATTTTTTTGTGGATTTTTTTGTGGATTTTTTTTGCATTTTTTTGCATTTTTTTTTTCATTTTTTTTGCATTTTTTTGCGTTTTTTTTGTGGATTTTTTTGTGGATTTTTTTTCATTTTTTTTCATTTTTTTTGTGTTTTTTTTTTCATTTTTTTTTTTTTTTTTCATTTTTTGTTTTTTTTGCATTTTTTTTTGCATTTTTTTTGCATTTTTTTGCATTTTTTTGCATTTTTTTTGCATATTTTTTTGCATAATTTTTTTGCATTTTTTTGCATTTTTTTGCATTTTTTTTTGCATTTTTTTTGCATTTTTTTTGCATTTTTTTGCATTTTTTTTTGCATTTTTTTTGCATTTTTTTTTGCATTTTTTTGCATTTTTTTTACATTTTTTTTTGCATTTTTTTTGCATTTTTTTTTGCATTTTTTTTGCATTTTTTTTGCATTTTTTTTGCATTTTTTTGCATTTTTTTTGCATTTTTTTTTGCATAATTTTTTTGCATTTTTTGCATTTTTTTGCATTTTTTTTTGCATTTTTTTTGCATTTTTTTGCATTTTTTTGCATTTTTTTATGCATTTTTTTTGCATTTTTTTTTGCATTTTTTTGCATTTTTTTTGCATTTTTTTTTGCATTTTTTTGCATTTTTTTTGCATTTTTTTTGCATTTTTTTTGCATTTTTTTTGCATTTTTTTTGCATTTTTTTGCATATTTTTTTGCATATTTTTTTGCATAATTTTTTTGCATTTTTTTGCATTTTTTTGCATTTTTTTTGCATTTTTTTGGCATTTTTTTGCATTTTTTTGCATTTTTTTTGCATTTTTTTGCATTTTTTTTGCATTTTTTTGCATTTTTTTTGCATTTTTTTTGCATTTTTTTGCATTTTTTTGCATTTTTTTTTTGCATTTTTTTGCATTTTTTTTGCATTTTTTTTTTGCATTTTTTTGCATTTTTTTTGCATTTTTTTGCATTTTTTTTGCATTTTTTTGCATTTTTTTTTGCATTTTTTTGCATTTTTTTTTGCATTTTTTTGCATTTTTTTTGCATTTTTTTTTGCATTTTTTTTGCATTTTTTTGCATTTTTTTTTGCATTTTTTTTGCATTTTTTGTGGGTTTTTTTTGCATTTTTTTGCATTTTTTTTTGCATTTTTTTTTGCATTTTTTTTTGCATTTTTTTGCATTTTTTTGCATTTTTTTGCATTTTTTTTGCATTTTTTTTTGCATTTTTTTTTGCATTTTTTTGCATTTTTTTTGCATTTTTTTTTGCATAATTTTTTTGCATAATTTTTTTGCATTTTTTTTGCATTTTTTTTGCATTTTTTTTGCATTTTTTTTGCATTTTTTTTTGCATATTTTTTTGCATAATTTTTTTGCATTTTTTTGCATTTTTTTTGCATTTTTTTTTGCATTTTTTTTGCATTTTTTTGCATTTTTTTGCATTTTTTTTGCATTTTTTTTGCATTTTTTTTGCATTTTTTTTGCATTTTTTTTTGCATTTTTTTTGCATTTTTTGTGGGTTTTTTTTGCATTTTTTTGCATTTTTTTTTGCATTTTTTTTTGCATTTTTTTTGCATTTTTTTGCATTTTTTTGCATTTTTTTTGCATTTTTTTTGCATTTTTTTTGCATTTTTTTTGCATTTTTTTTTGCATTTTTTTTGCATTTTTTGTGGGTTTTTTTTGCATTTTTTTGCATTTTTTTTTGCATTTTTTTTGCATTTTTTGTGGGGTTTTTTTTGCATTTTTTTGCATTTTTTTTGCATTTTTTTTGCATTTTTTTTTGCATTTTTTTTTTTGCATTTTTTTGCATTTTTTGCATTTTTTTTGCATTTTTTTTTGCATTTTTTTTGCATTTTTTTTGCATTTTTTTTGCATTTTTTTGCATTTTTTTGCATATTTTTTTGCATAATTTTTTTGCATTTTTTTGCATTTTTTTTGCATTTTTTTTTGCATTTTTTTGGCATTTTTTTGCATTTTTTTGCATTTTTTTTTGCATTTTTTTGCATTTTTTTTGCATTTTTTTTGCATTTTTTTTTGCATTTTTTTGCATTTTTTTGCATTTTTTTTTTGCATTTTTTTGCATTTTTTTTGCATTTTTTTTTTGCATTTTTTTGCATTTTTTTTGCATTTTTTTGCATTTTTTTTGCATTTTTTTGCATTTTTTTTTGCATTTTTTTGCATTTTTTTTTGCATTTTTTTGCATTTTTTTTGCATTTTTTTTTGCATTTTTTTTGCATTTTTTTGCATTTTTTTGCATTTTTTTTTGCATTTTTTTTGCATTTTTTGTGGGTTTTTTTTGCATTTTTTTGCATTTTTTTTTGCATTTTTTTTTGCATTTTTTTTTGCATTTTTTTGCATTTTTTTGCATTTTTTTGCATTTTTTTTGCATTTTTTTTGCATTTTTTTTGCATTTTTTTGCATTTTTTTTGCATTTTTTTTTGCATAATTTTTTTGCATTTTTTTGCATTTTTTTTGCATTTTTTTTTGCATTTTTTTTTGCATTTTTTTTGCATTTTTTGGCATTTTTTTTTGCATATTTTTTTGCATAATTTTTTTGCATTTTTTTGCATTTTTTTTGCATTTTTTTTTGCATTTTTTTTGCATTTTTTTGCATTTTTTTGCATTTTTTTTGCATTTTTTTTGCATTTTTTTTGCATTTTTTTTTGCATTTTTTTTGCATTTTTTGTGGGTTTTTTTTGCATTTTTTTGCATTTTTTTTTGCATTTTTTTTGCATTTTTTGTGGGGTTTTTTTGCATTTTTTTGCATTTTTTTTTGCATTTTTTTTTGCATTTTTTTTGCTCTTTTTTTGCATTTTTTTGCATTTTTTTGCATTTTTTTTGCATTTTTTTTTGCATTTTTTTTGCATTTTTTTTGCATTTTTTTTGCATTTTTTTGCATTTTTTTGCATATTTTTTTGCATAATTTTTTTGCATTTTTTTGCATTTTTTTTGCATTTTTTTTTGCATTTTTTTTGCATTTTTTTGCATTTTTTTGCATTTTTTTTTGCATTTTTTTGCATTTTTTTGCATTTTTTTGCATTTTTTTTGCATTTTTTTTGCATTTTTTTTGCATTTTTTTGCATTTTTTTTTTGCATTTTTTTGCATTTTTTTTGCATTTTTTTTTTGCATTTTTTTGCATTTTTTTTGCATTTTTTTGCATTTTTTTTGCATTTTTTTGCATTTTTTTTTGCATTTTTTTGCATTTTTTTTTGCATTTTTTTGCATTTTTTTTTGCATTTTTTTGCATTTTTTTGCAATTTTTTTACATTTTTTTTTGCATTTTTTTTGCATTTTTTTTGCATTTTTTTTTGCATTTTTTTTTGCATTTTTTTGCATTTTTT
Organism: Zingel zingel; assembly: GCA_023566125.1. Lineage (NCBI taxonomy): Eukaryota > Metazoa > Chordata > Actinopteri > Perciformes > Percidae > Zingel > Zingel zingel. The sequence continues at coordinate 10,119 of JAKRKW010000381.1, forward strand.
TGCATTTTTTTGCATTTTTTTTGCATTTTTTTTTGCATTTTTTTTGCATTTTTTTGCATTTTTTTTGCATTTTTTTTTGCATAATTTTTTTGCATTTTTTTGCATTTTTTTTGCATTTTTTTTTGCATTTTTTTTTGCATTTTTTTTGCATTTTTTTGCAATTTTTTTTGCATATTTTTTTGCATAATTTTTTTGCATTTTTTTGCATTTTTTTTTGCATTTTTTTTTGCATTTTTTTTGCATTTTTTTGCATTTTTTTGCATTTTTTTTGCATTTTTTTTTGCATTTTTTTTTGCATTTTTTTTTGCATTTTTTTGCATTTTTTTTGCATTTTTTTTGCATTTTTTTTTGCATTTTTTTTGCATTTTTTTTGCATTTTTTTGCATTTTTTTGCATTTTTTTTGCATATTTTTTTGCATTTTTTTTTGCATTTTTTTGCATTTTTTTGCATTTTTTTTGCATTTTTTTTTGCATTTTTTTTGCATTTTTTTGCATTTTTTTGCATTTTTTTTGCATTTGTTTTGCATTTTTTTTTGCATTTTTTTGCATTTTTTTGCATTTTTTTTTGCATTTTTTTTGCATTTTTTTGCATTTTTTTTTGCATTTTTTTTGCATTTTTTTTGCATTTTTTTGCATTTTTTTTGCATTTTTTTTTGCATTTTTTTTGCATTTTTTTTTGCATTTTTTTTGCATTTTTTTTGCATTTTTTTTGCATTTTTTTGCATTTTTTTTGCATATTTTTTTGCATAATTTTTTTGCATTTTTTTGCATTTTTTTTGCATTTTTTTGCATTTTTTTTGCATTTTTTTTGCATTTTTTTGCATTTTTTTTGCATTTTTTTTGCATTTTTTTGCATTTTTTTTGCATTTTTTTTTGCATTTTTTTTTGCATTTTTTTTGCATTTTTTTGCATTTTTTTGCATTTTTTTTGCATTTTTTTTGCATTTTTTTGCATTTTTTTTGCATTTTTTTTTGCATTTTTTTTTGCATTTTTTTGCATTTTTTTGCATTTTTTTTTGCATTTTTTTTGCATTTTTTTTGCATTTTTTTGCATTTTTTTTGCATTTTTTTTGCATTTTTTTGCATTTTTTTTGCATTTTTTTTGCATTTTTTTTGCATTTTTTTGCATTTTTTTTGCATTTTTTTTTGCATTTTTTTTTGCATTTTTTTTGCATTTTTTTGCATTTTTTTTGCATTTTTTTTTGCATTTTTTTTTGCATTTTTTTTGCATTTTTTTGCATTTTTTTGCATTTTTTTTGCATTTTTTTTGCATTTTTTTGCATTTTTTTTGCATTTTTTTTTGCATTTTTTTTTGCATTTTTTTGCATTTTTTTGCATTTTTTTTTGCATTTTTTTTGCATTTTTTTTGCATTTTTTTGCATTTTTTTTGCATTTTTTTTTGCATTTTTTTTGCATTTTTTTTGCATTTTTTTTGCATTTTTTTGCATTTTTTTTGCATTTTTTTTGCATATTTTTTTGCATAATTTTTTTGCATTTTTTTGCATTTTTTTGCATTTTTTTTGCATTTTTTTTTGCATTTTTTTTGCATTTTTTTGCATTTTTTTTTTGCATTTTTTTTTTGCATTTTTTTTGCATTTTTTTTGCATTTTTTTTGCATTTTTTTTTGCATTTTTTTTGCATTTTTTTTGCATTTTTTTGCATTTTTTTGCATTTTTTTTTGCATTTTTTTTTGCATTTTTTTGCATTTTTTTGCATTTTTTTTGCATTTTTTTTGCATTTTTTTTGCATTTTTTTGCATTTTTTTTGCATTTTTTTTTGCATTTTTTTTGCATTTTTTTGCATTTTTTTTGCATTTTTTTTTGCATAATTTTTTTGCATTTTTTTGCATTTTTTTGCATTTTTTTTGCATTTTTTTTGCATTTTTTTGCATTTTTTTGCATTTTTTTATGCATTTTTTTGCATTTTTTTTTGCATTTTTTTGCATTTTTTTTGCATTTTTTTTTGCATTTTTTTGCATTTTTTTTGCATTTTTTTTGCATTTTTTTTGCATTTTTTTTGCATTTTTTTTTGCATTTTTTTTGCATTTTTTGTGGGTTTTTTTTGCATTTTTTTGCATTTTTTTTTGCATTTTTTTTGCATTTTTTGTGGGGTTTTTTTGCATTTTTTTGCATTTTTTTTTGCATTTTTTTTTGCATTTTTTTTTGCATTTTTTTGCATTTTTTTTGCATTTTTTTGCATTTTTTTTGCATTTTTTTTTGCATTTTTTTTGCATTTTTTTTGCATTTTTTTTGCATATTTTTTTGCATAATTTGTTTGCATTTTTTTGCATTTTTTTTGCATTTTTTTTTGCATTTTTTTGGCATTTTTTTGCATTTTTTTGCATTTTTTTTTGCATTTTTTTGCATTTTTTTTGCATTTTTTTGCATTTTTTTTGCATTTTTTTTTGCATTTTTTTGCATTTTTTTGCATTTTTTTTTTGCATTTTTTTTGCATTTTTTTTTTGCATTTTTTTGCATTTTTTTTGCATTTTTTTGCATTTTTTTTGCATTTTTTTGCATTTTTTTTTGCATTTTTTTGCATTTTTTTTTGCATTTTTTTTGCATTTTTTGTGGGTTTTTTTTGCATTTTTTTTTGCATTTTTTTTTGCATTTTTTTTTGCATTTTTTTTTGCATTTTTTTGCATTTTTTTGCATTTTTTTGCATTTTTTTTGCATTTTTTTTTGCATTTTTTTTGCATTTTTTTGCATTTTTTTTGCATTTTTTTTTGCATAATTTTTTTGCATTTTTTTGCATTTTTTTTGCATTTTTTTTTGCATTTTTTTTTGCATTTTTTTTGCATTTTTTTGCATTTTTTTTTGCATTTTTTTTTGCATAATTTTTTTGCATTTTTTTGCATTTTTTTTGCATTTTTTTTTTGCATTTTTTTTGCATTTTTTTTGCATTTTTTTGCATTTTTTTTGCATTTTTTTTGCATTTTTTTGCATTTTTTTTGCATTTTTTTTTGCATTTTTTTTGCATTTTTTGTGGGTTTTTTTTGCATTTTTTTGCATTTTTTTTTGCATTTTTTTTTGCATTTTTTTTTGCATTTTTTTTTGCATTTTTTTTTGCATTTTTTTGCATTTTTTTGCATTTTTTTGCATTTTTTTTGCATTTTTTTTTGCATTTTTTTTGCATTTTTTTGCATTTTTTTTGCATTTTTTTTTGCATAATTTTTTTGCATTTTTTTGCATTTTTTTTGCATTTTTTTTTGCATTTTTTTTTGCATTTTTTTTGCATTTTTTTGCATTTTTTTTTGCATTTTTTTTTGCATAATTTTTTCTGCATTTTTTTGCATTTTTTTTGCATTTTTTTTTGCATTTTTTTTGCATTTTTTTGCATTTTTTTGCATTTTTTTTGCATTTTTTTTGCATTTTTTTTGCATTTTTTTGCATTTTTTTTGCATTTTTTTTTGCATTTTTTTTGCATTTTTTTTGCATTTTTTTGCATTTTTTTGCATTTTTTTTGCATATTTTTTTGCATTTTTTTTGCATTTTTTTTTGCATTTTTTTTTGCATTTTTTTTTGCATTTTTTTGCATTTTTTTGCATTTTTTTGCATTTTTTTTGCATTTTTTTTTGCATTTTTTTTGCATTTTTTTGCATTTTTTTGCATTTTTTTTGCATTTTTTTGCCTTTTTTTGCATTTTTTTTTTGCATTTTTTTTGCATTTTTTTTGCATTTTTTTGCATTTTTTTTGCATTTTTTTTTGCATTTTTTTTGCATTTTTTTTGCATTTTTTTGCATTTTTTTTGCATTTTTTTTTGCATTTTTTTTTGCATTTTTTTGCATTTTTTTGCATTTTTTTTGCATATTTTTTTGCATAATTTTTTTGCATTTTTTTTGCATTTTTTTGCATTTTTTTTGCATTTTTTTTGCATTTTTTTGAATTTTTTTGCATTTTTTTTTGCATTTTTTTTGCATTTTTTTTGCATTTTTTTGCATTTTTTTTGCATTTTTTTTGCATTTTTTTTGCATTTTTTTTTGCATTTTTTTTGCATTTTTTTTGCATTTTTTTTGCATTTTTTTGCATTTTTTTTGCATTTTTTTTTGCATAATTTTTTTGCATTTTTTTGCATTTTTTTTGCATTTTTTTTTGCATTTTTTTTTTGCATTTTTTTGCATTTTTTTTGCATTTTTTTATGCATTTTTTTGCATTTTTTTTTGCATTTTTTTGCATTTTTTTTGCATTTTTTTTTGCATTTTTTTGCATTTTTTTTGCATTTTTTTTGCATTTTTTTTTCATTTTTTTTGCATTTTTTTTGCATTTTTTTTGCATTTTTTGTGGGTTTTTTTTGCATTTTTTTGCATTTTTTTTGCATTTTTTTTGCATTTTTTGTGGGTTTTTTTTGCATTTTTTTGCATTTTTTTTGCATTTTTTTTGCATTTTTTTTGCATTTTTTTGCCTTTTTTTGCATTTTTTTTTTGCATTTTTTTTGCATTTTTTTGCATTTTTTTTGCATTTTTTTTTGCATTTTTTTTGCATTTTTTTTGCATTTTTTTGCATTTTTTTTGCATTTTTTTTTGCATTTTTTTTTGCATTTTTTTGCATTTTTTTGCATTTTTTTTGCATATTTTTTTGCATAATTTTTTTGCATTTTTTTGCATTTTTTTGCATTTTTTTTTGCATTTTTTTTTGCATTTTTTTGCATTTTTTTGCATTTTTTTTTGCATTTTTTTTGCATTTTTTTTGCATTTTTTTGCATTTTTTTTGCATTTTTTTTTGCATTTTTTTTGCATTTTTTTTTGCATTTTTTTGCATTTTTTTTGCATTTTTTTTGCATTTTTTTGCATTTTTTTTGCATTTTTTTTTGCATAATTTTTTTGCATTTTTTTGCATTTTTTTGCATTTTTTTTTGCATTTTTTTTGCATTTTTTTGCATTTTTTTGCATTTTTTTGCATTTTTTTGCATTTTTTTTTGCATTTTTTTTTGCATTTTTTTGCATTTTTTTTGCATTTTTTTTTGCATTTTTTTTGCATTTTTTTTGCATTTTTTTTGCATTTTTTTTTGCATTTTTTTTGCATTTTTTGTGGGGTTTTTTTGCATTTTTTTGCATTTTTTTTTGCATTTTTTTTGCATTTTTTGTGGGTTTTTTTTGCATTTTTTTGCATTTTTTTTTGCATTTTTTTTTGCATTTTTTTGCATTTTTTTGCATTTTTTTGCATTTTTTTTGCATTTTTTTTTGCATTTTTTTTTGCATTTTTTTTGCATTTTTTTTGCATTTTTTTGCATTTTTTTTGCATTTTTTTTTGCATTTTTTTGCATTTTTTTGCATTTTTTTTTTGCATTTTTTTGCATTTTTTTTGCATTTTTTTTTGCATTTTTTTGCATTTTTTTTGCATTTTTTGGCATTTTTTTTGCATTTTTTTGCATTTTTTTTTGCATTTTTTTGCATTTTTTTTTGCATTTTTTTGCATTTTTTTTGCATTTTTTTTTGCATTTTTTTTGCATTTTTTTTGCATTTTTTTGCATTTTTTTTTGCATTTTTGTTGCATTTTTTGTGGGTTTTTTTTGCATTTTTTTTTGCATTTTTTTTGCATTTTTTGTGGTTTTTTTTTGCATTTTTTTGCATTTTTTTTTGCATTTTTTTTTGCATTTTTTTTTGCATTTTTTTTTGCATTTTTTTGCATTTTTTTGCATTTTTTTGCATTTTTTTTGCATTTTTTTTTGCATTTTTTTTTGCATTTTTTTGCATTTTTTTTGCATTTTTTTTGCATAATTTTTTTGCATTTTTTTGCATTTTTTTTGCATTTTTTTTTGCATTTTTTTTTACATTTTTTTTGCATTTTTTTGCATTTTTTTTGCATTTTTTTTTGCATTTTTTTTGCATTTTTTTGCATTTTTTTTGCATTTTTTTGCATTTTTTTTGCATTTTTTTTTGCATAATTTTTTTGCATTTTTTTGCATTTTTTTGCATTTTTTTTGCATTTTTTTTTGCATTTTTTTTTGCATTTTTTTTGCATTTTTTTGCATTTTTTTTGCATATTTTTTTGCATAATTTTTTTGCATTTTTTTGCATTTTTTTTGCATTTTTTTTTGCATTTTTTTTGCATTTTTTTGCATTTTTTTGCATTTTTTTTGCATTTTTTTTGCATTTTTTTGCATTTTTTTTTGCATTTTTTTTTGCATTTTTTTTTGCATTTTTTTTGCATTTTTTTGCATTTTTTTGCATTTTTTTTGCATTTTTTTTGCATTTTTTTGCATTTTTTTTGCTTTTTTTTTTGCATTTTTTTTTGCATTTTTTTGCATTTTTTTGCATTTTTTTTTGCATTTTTTTGCATTTTTTTTGCATATTTTTTTTGCATTTTTTTGCATTTTTTTGCATTTTTTTTGCATTTTTTTTTGCATTTTTTTTGCATTTTTTTTGCATTTTTTTTGCATTTTTTTTGCATTTTTTTTGCATTTTTTGTGGTTTTTTTTTGCATTTTTTTGCATTTTTTTTTGCATTTTTTTGCATTTTTTGTGGGTTTTTTTTGCATTTTTTTGCATTTTTTTTTGCATTTTTTTTTGCATTTTTTTTTGCATTTTTTTGCATTTTTTTGCATTTTTTTTGCATTTTTTTTGCATTTTTTTTTGCATTTTTTTTGCATTTTTTTTGCATTTTTTTTGCATTTTTTTGCATTTTTTTTGCTTTTTTTTTTGCATTTTTTTGCATTTTTTTGCATTTTTTTTTTGCATTTTTTTGCATTTTTTTTGCATTTTTTTTTTTGCATTTTTTTTGCATTTTTTTTTTGCATTTTTTTGCATTTTTTTTGCATTTTTTTGCATTTTTTTGCATTTTTTTGCATTTTTTTTGCATTTTTTTTTGCATAATTTTTTTGCATTTTTTTGCATTTTTTTTGCATTTTTTTTTTGCATTTTTTTTTGCATTTTTTTTGCATTTTTTTGCATTTTTTTTTGCATATTTTTTTGCATTTTTTTTTGCATTTTTGTTGCATTTTTTGTGGGTTTTTTTTGCATTTTTTTTTGCATTTTTTTTGCATTTTTTGTGGGGTTTTTTTGCATTTTTTTGCATTTTTTTTTGCATTTTTTTTGCATTTTTTTTTTGCATTTTTTTTGCATTTTTTTTTTGCATTTTTTTGCATTTTTTTTGCATTTTTTTGCATTTTTTTGCATTTTTTTGCATTTTTTTTGCATTTTTTTTTGCATAATTTTTTTGCATTTTTTTGCATTTTTTTTGCATTTTTTTTTGCATTTTTTTTTGCATTTTTTTTGCATTTTTTTGCATTTTTTTTTGCATATTTTTTTGCATTTTTTTTTGCATTTTTGTTGCATTTTTTGTGGGTTTTTTTTGCATTTTTTTTTGCATTTTTTTTGCATTTTTTGTGGGGTTTTTTTGCATTTTTTTGCATTTTTTTTTGCATTTTTTTTTGCATTTTTTTTTGCATTTTTTTTGCATTTTTTTGCATTTTTTTGCATTTTTTTGCATTTTTTTTGCATTTTTTTTTGCATTTTTTTTGCATTTTTTTGCATTTTTTTTGCATTTTTTTGCATTTTTTTTGCATTTTTTTTTGCATAATTTTTTTGCATTTTTTTGCATTTTTTTTGCATTTTTTTTTGCATTTTTTTTTGCATTTTTTTTGCATTTTTTTGCATTTTTTTTTGCATATTTTTTTGCATAATTTTTTTGCATTTTTTTGCATTTTTTTTGCATTTTTTTTTTGCATTTTTTTTGCATTTTTTTGCATTTTTTTGCATTTTTTTTGCATTTTTTTTGCATTTTTTTGCATTTTTTTTGCATTTTTTTTTGCATTTTTTTTTGCATTTTTTTTGCATTTTTTTGCATTTTTTTTGCATTTTTTTTGCATTTTTTTGCATTTTTTTTGCATTTTTTTGCATTTTTTTGCATTTTTTTGCATTTTTTTTGCATTTTTTTTTGCATAATTTTTTTGCATTTTTTTTGCATTTTTTTGCATTTTTTTTGCATTTTTTTTTGCATTTTTTTGCATTTTTTTGCATTTTTTTTTTGCATTTTTTTGCATTTTTTTTGCATTTTTTTTTTGCATTTTTTTTGCATTTTTTTTTTGCATTTTTTTGCATTTTTTTTGCATTTTTTTTGCATTTTTTTGCATTTTTTTTGCATTTTTTTTTGCATAATTTTTTTGCATTTTTTTGCATTTTTTTGCATTTTTTTTGCATTTTTTTTTTGCATTTTTTTTTGCATTTTTTTTGCATTTTTTTGCATTTTTTTTTGCATATTTTTTTGCATAATTTTTTTTGCATTTTTTTGCATTTTTTTTGCATTTTTTTTTGCATTTTTTTTGCATTTTTTTGCATTTTTTTGCATTTTTTTTGCATTTTTTTTGCATTTTTTTGCATTTTTTTTGCATTTTTTTTTGCATTTTTTTTTGCATTTTTTTTGCATTTTTTTGCATTTTTTTGCATTTTTTTTGCATTTTTTTTGCATTTTTTTGCATTTTTTTTGCATTTTTTTTTGCATTTTTTTTTGCATTTTTTTGCATTTTTTTGCATTTTTTTTTGCATTTTTTTGCATTTTTTTTGCATATTTTTTTGCATAATTTTTTTGCATTTTTTTGCATTTTTTTGCATTTTTTTTGCATTTTTTTTGCATTTTTTTTGCATTTTTTTGCCTTTTTTTGCATTTTTTTTTTGCATTTTTTTTGCATTTTTTTTTGCATTTTTTTGCATTTTTTTTGCATTTTTTTTTGCATTTTTTTTGCATTTTTTTTGCATTTTTTTGCATTTTTTTTGCATTTTTTTTTGCATTTTTTTTTGCATTTTTTTGCATTTTTTTGCATTTTTTTTGCATATTTTTTTGCATAATTTTTTTGCATTTTTTTGCATTTTTTTGCATTTTTTTTTGCATTTTTTTTGCATTTTTTTGCATTTTTTTGCATTTTTTTTTGCATATTTTTTGCATTTTTTTTTGCATTTTTTTGCATTTTTTTTGCATTTTTTTTGCATTTTTTTTGCATTTTTTTTTGCATTTTTTTGCATTTTTTTTTGCATTTTTTTTGCATTTTTTTGCATTTTTTTTGCATTTTTTTTTGCATAATTTTTTTTGCATTTTTTTGCATTTTTTTGCATTTTTTTTGCATTTTTTTTGCATTTTTTTGCATTTTTTTGCATTTTTTTGCATTTTTTTGCATTTTTTTGCATTTTTTTTTGCATTTTTTTTTGCATTTTTTTGCATTTTTTTTGCATTTTTTTTGCATTTTTTTTGCATTTTTTTTGCATTTTTTTTGCATTTTTTTTTGCATTTTTGTTGCATTTTTTGTGGGTTTTTTTTGCATTTTTTGTGGGTTTTTTTTGCATTTTTTGTGGGTTTTTTTTGCATTTTTTTGCATTTTTTTTTGCATTTTTTTTTGCATTTTTTTTTGCATTTTTTTTGCATTTTTTTGCATTTTTTTTGCATTTTTTTGCATTTTTTTTGCATTTTTTTTTGCATTTTTTTTGCATTTTTTTGCATTTTTTTTGCATTTTTTTGCATTTTTTTTGCATTTTTTTTTGCATAATTTTTTTGCATTTTTTTGCATTTTTTTTGCATTTTTTTTTGCATTTTTTTTTGCATTTTTTTTGCATTTTTTTGCATTTTTTTTGCATATTTTTTTGCATAATTTTTTTGCATTTTTTTGCATTTTTTTTGCATTTTTTTTTGCATTTTTTTTGCATTTTTTTTGCATTTTTTTGCATTTTTTTTGCATTTTTTTTGCATTTTTTTGCATTTTTTTTGCATTTTTTTTTGCATTTTTTTTTGCATTTTTTTTGCATTTTTTTGCATTTTTTTGCATTTTTTTTGCATTTTTTTTGCATTTTTTTGCATTTTTTTTGCATTTTTTTTTGCATTTTTTTTTGCATTTTTTTGCATTTTTTTGCATTTTTTTTTGCATTTTTTTGCATTTTTTTTGCATATTTTTTTGCATATTTTTTTTGCATTTTTTTGCATTTTTTTGCATTTTTTTTGCATTTTTTTTTGCATTTTTTTTGCATTTTTTTGCCTTTTTTTGCATTTTTTTTTTGCATTTTTTTTGCATTTTTTTTGCATTTTTTTTGCATTTTTTTTTGCATTTTTTTTGCATTTTTTGTGGGTTTTTTTTGCATTTTTTTGCATTTTTTTTTGCATTTTTTTTGCATTTTTTGTGGGTTTTTTTTGCATTTTTTTGCATTTTTTTTTGCATTTTTTTTTGCATTTTTTTTTGCATTTTTTTTTGCATTTTTTTGCATTTTTTTTGCATTTTTTTTGCATTTTTTTGCATTTTTTTTGCATTTTTTTTTGCATTTTTTTTTGCATTTTTTTTGCATTTTTTTGCATTTTTTTTGCATTTTTTTTGCATTTTTTTTGCATTTTTTTGCATTTTTTTTGCTTTTTTTTTTGCATTTTTTTTTGCATTTTTTTGCATTTTTTTGCATTTTTTTTTGCATTTTTTTGCATTTTTTTTGCATATTTTTTTTGCATTTTTTTGCATTTTTTTGCATTTTTTTTGCATTTTTTTTTGCATTTTTTTTGCATTTTTTTGCCTTTTTTTGCATTTTTTTTTTGCATTTTTTTTGCATTTTTTTTGCATTTTTTTTGCATTTTTTTTGCATTTTTTTTGCATTTTTTGTGGGTTTTTTTTGCATTTTTTTGCATTTTTTTTTGCATTTTTTTGCATTTTTTGTGGGTTTTTTTTTGCATTTTTTTGCATTTTTTTTTGCATTTTTTTTTGCATTTTTTTTTGCATTTTTTTTTGCATTTTTTTGCATTTTTTTGCATTTTTTTGCATTTTTTTTGCATTTTTTTTTGCATTTTTTTTGCATTTTTTTTGCATTTTTTTTGCATTTTTTTGCATTTTTTTTGCTTTTTTTTTTGCATTTTTTTGCATTTTTTTGCATTTTTTTTTTGCATTTTTTTGCATTTTTTTTTGCATTTTTTTTTTGCATTTTTTTTGCATTTTTTTTTTGCATTTTTTTGCATTTTTTTTGCATTTTTTTGCATTTTTTTGCATTTTTTTGCATTTTTTTTTGCATAATTTTTTTGCATTTTTTTGCATTTTTTTTGCATTTTTTTTTTGCATTTTTTTTTTGCATTTTTTTTGCATTTTTTTGCATTTTTTTTTGCATATTTTTTTGCATTTTTTTTTGCATTTTTGTTGCATTTTTTGTGGGTTTTTTTTGCATTTTTTTTGCATTTTTTTTGCATTTTTTGTGGGGTTTTTTTGCATTTTTTTGCATTTTTTTTTGCATTTTTTTTGCATTTTTTTTTTGCATTTTTTTTGCATTTTTTTTTTGCATTTTTTTGCATTTTTTTTGCATTTTTTTGCATTTTTTTGCATTTTTTTGCATTTTTTTTGCATTTTTTTTTGCATAATTTTTTTGCATTTTTTTGCATTTTTTTTGCATTTTTTTTTTGCATTTTTTTTTGCATTTTTTTTGCATTTTTTTGCATTTTTTTTTGCATATTTTTTTGCATTTTTTTTTGCATTTTTGTTGCATTTTTTGTGGGTTTTTTTTGCATTTTTTTTTGCATTTTTTTTGCATTTTTTGTGGGGTTTTTTTGCATTTTTTTGCATTTTTTTTTGCATTTTTTTTTGCATTTTTTTTTGCATTTTTTTTGCATTTTTTTGCATTTTTTTTGCATTTTTTTTTGCATTTTTTTTTTGCATTTTTTTTGCATTTTTTTTTTGCATTTTTTTGCATTTTTTTTGCATTTTTTTTGCATTTTTTTGCATTTTTTTTGCATTTTTTTTTGCATAATTTTTTTGCATTTTTTTGCATTTTTTTGCATTTTTTTTGCATTTTTTTTTTTGCATTTTTTTTTGCATTTTTTTTGCATTTTTTTGCATTTTTTTTTGCATATTTTTTTGCATAATTTTTTTTGCATTTTTTTGCATTTTTTTTTGCATTTTTTTTTGCATTTTTTTTGCATTTTTTTGCATTTTTTTGCATTTTTTTTGCATTTTTTTTGCATTTTTTTGCATTTTTTTTGCATTTTTTTTTGCATTTTTTTTTGCATTTTTTTTGCATTTTTTTGCATTTTTTTGCATTTTTTTTGCATTTTTTTTGCATTTTTTTGCATTTTTTTTGCATTTTTTTTTGCATTTTTTTTTGCATTTTTTTGCATTTTTTTTGCATTTTTTTTTTGCATTTTTTTGCATTTTTTTTGCATATTTTTTTGCATAATTTTTTTGCATTTTTTTGCATTTTTTTGCATTTTTTTTTGCATTTTTTTGGCATTTTTTTTGCATTTTTTTGCCTTTTTTTGCATTTTTTTTTTGCATTTTTTTTGCATTTTTTTTGCATTTTTTTGCATTTTTTTTGCATTTTTTTTTGCATTTTTTTTGCATTTTTTTTGCATTTTTTTGCATTTTTTTTGCATTTTTTTTTGCATTTTTTTTTGCATTTTTTTGCATTTTTTTGCATTTTTTTTGCATATTTTTTTGCATAATTTTTTTGCATTTTTTTGCATTTTTTTGCATTTTTTTTTGCATTTTTTTTGCATTTTTTGCATTTTTTTGCATTTTTTTTTGCATATTTTTTGCATTTTTTTTTGCATTTTTTTGCATTTTTTTTGCATTTTTTTTGCATTTTTTTTGCATTTTTTTTTGCATTTTTTTTGCATTTTTTTTTGCATTTTTTTGCATTTTTTTTTGCATTTTTTTTTGCATAATTTTTTTTGCATTTTTTTGCATTTTTTTGCATTTTTTTTTGCATTTTTTTTGCATTTTTTTGCATTTTTTTGCATTTTTTTGCATTTTTTTTGCATTTTTTTTGCATTTTTTTTTGCATTTTTTTTTGCATTTTTTTGCATTTTTTTTGCATTTTTTTTTGCATTTTTTTTGCATTTTTTTTGCATTTTTTTTGCATTTTTTTTTGCATTTTTGTTGCATTTTTTGTGGGTTTTTTTTGCATTTTTTGTGGGGTTTTTTTTGCATTTTTTGTGGGTTTTTTTTGCATTTTTTTGCATTTTTTTTTTGCATTTTTTTTTGCATTTTTTTTTGCATTTTTTTTGCATTTTTTTGCATTTTTTTGCATTTTTTTGCATTTTTTTTGCATTTTTTTTTGCATTTTTTTTGCATTTTTTTGCATTTTTTTTTGCATTTTTTTGCATTTTTTTTTGCATTTTTTTTTGCATAATTTTTTTGCATTTTTTTGCATTTTTTTTGCATTTTTTTTTGCATTTTTTTTTGCATTTTTTTTGCATTTTTTTGCATTTTTTTTGCATATTTTTTTGCATAATTTTTTTGCATTTTTTTGCATTTTTTTTGCATTTTTTTTTGCATTTTTTTTGCATTTTTTTTGCATTTTTTTGCATTTTTTTTGCATTTTTTTTTGCATTTTTTTGCATTTTTTTTGCATTTTTTTTTGCATTTTTTTTTGCATTTTTTTTGCATTTTTTTGCATTTTTTTGCATTTTTTTTGCATTTTTTTTTGCATTTTTTTGCATTTTTTTTGCATTTTTTTTTGCATTTTTTTTTGCATTTTTTTGCATTTTTTTGCATTTTTTTTTTGCATTTTTTTGCATTTTTTTTGCATATTTTTTTGCATATTTTTTTTGCATTTTTTTTGCATTTTTTTGCATTTTTTTTGCATTTTTTTTTTGCATTTTTTTTTGCATTTTTTTTGCCTTTTTTTGCATTTTTTTTTTGCATTTTTTTTGCATTTTTTTTTGCATTTTTTTTGCATTTTTTTTTGCATTTTTTTTGCATTTTTTGTGGGTTTTTTTTGCATTTTTTTGCATTTTTTTTTGCATTTTTTTTGCATTTTTTGTGGGTTTTTTTTGCATTTTTTTTGCATTTTTTTTTTGCATTTTTTTTTGCATTTTTTTTTTGCATTTTTTTTTGCATTTTTTTGCATTTTTTTTGCATTTTTTTTGCATTTTTTTTTGCATTTTTTTTGCATTTTTTTTGCATTTTTTTTGCATTTTTTTTTGCATTTTTTTTGCATTTTTTTTGCATTTTTTTTGCATTTTTTTGCATTTTTTTGCATTTTTTTTTTGCATTTTTTTTGCATTTTTTTTGCATTTTTTTTTTTGCATTTTTTTTGCATTTTTTTTTTGCATTTTTTTGCATTTTTTTTTGCATTTTTTTGCATTTTTTTGCATTTTTTTGCATTTTTTTTGCATTTTTTTTTGCATAATTTTTTTGCATTTTTTTGCATTTTTTTGCATTTTTTTTTGCATTTTCTTTTTTGCATTTTTTTTTGCATTTTTTTGCATTTTTTGCATTTTTTTTTGCATATTTTTTTGCATAATTTTTTTGCATTTTTTTGCATTTTTTTTGCATTTTTTTTTGCATTTTTTTTGCATTTTTTTGCATTTTTTTTTGCATTTTTTTTGCATTTTTTTTTGCATTTTTTTTTGCATTTTTTTTGCATTTTTTTGCATTTTTTTTGCATTTTTTTTTGCATAATTTTTTTGCATTTTTTTTGCATTTTTTTGCATTTTTTTTGCATTTTTTTTTGCATTTTTTTTTGCATTTTTTTGCATTTTTTTTGCATTTTTTTTGCATTTTTTTGCATTTTTTTTTGCATTTTTTTTTGCATTTTTTTTTGCATTTTTTTTTGCATTTTTTTGCATTTTTTTTGCATTTTTTTTTGCATTTTTTTTTGCATTTTTTTGCATTTTTTTTGCATTTTTTTTTGCATTTTTTTTTGCATTTTTTTGCATTTTTTTGCATTTTTTTTTGCATTTTTTTTGCATTTTTTTTGCATATTTTTTTGCATAATTTTTTTGCATTTTTTTGCATTTTTTTTGCATAATTTTTTTGCATTTTTTTGCATTTTTTTTGCATTTTTTTTGCATTTTTTTTGCATTTTTTTGCCTTTTTTTTGCATTTTTTTTTTGCATTTTTTTTGCATTTTTTTTGCATTTTTTTGCATTTTTTTTGCATTTTTTTTTGCATTTTTTTTGCATTTTTTTTGCATTTTTTTGCATTTTTTTTGCATTTTTTTTTGCATTTTTTTTTGCATTTTTTTGCATTTTTTTGCATATTTTTTGCATATTTTTTTGCATAATTTTTTTGCATTTTTTTGCATTTTTTTGCATTTTTTTTTGCATTTTTTTTGCATTTTTTTTGCATTTTTTTGCATTTTTTTATGCATTTTTTTGCATTTTTTTTTGCATTTTTTTGCATTTTTTTTGCATTTTTTTTGCATTTTTTTTTGCATTTTTTTTGCATTTTTTTTTGCATTTTTTTTGCATTTTTTTTTGCATTTTTTTTTGCATTTTTTGTGGGTTTTTTTTGCATTTTTTTGCATTTTTTTTTTGCATTTTTTTTTGCATTTTTTTTTGCATTTTTTTTTGCATTTTTTTGCATTTTTTTGCATTTTTTTTGCATTTTTTTTTGCATTTTTTTTTGCATTTTTTTGCATTTTTTTTTGCATTTTTTTGCATTTTTTTTGCATTTTTTTTTGCATTTTTTGCATTTTTTTGCATTTTTTTTTTGCATTTTTTTGCATTTTTTTTGCATTTTTTTTTTGCATTTTTTTGCATTTTTTTTGCATTTTTTTGCATTTTTTTTGCATTTTTTTTGCATTTTTTTTTGCATTTTTTTGCATTTTTTTTTTGCATTTTTTTGCATTTTTTTTTGCATTTTTTTTTGCATTTTTTTTGCATTTTTTTTGCATTTTTTTGCATTTTTTTTTGCATTTTTGTTGCATTTTTTGTGGTTTTTTTTTGCATTTTTTTTGCATTTTTTTTGCATTTTTTGTGGGTTTTTTTTGCATTTTTTTGCATTTTTTTTTGCATTTTTTTTGCATTTTTTTGCATTTTTTTTTGCATTTTTTTGCATTTTTTTTTGCATTTTTTTTGCATAATTTTTTTGCATTTTTTTTGCATTTTTTTTGCATTTTTTTTGCATTTTTTTTGCATTTTTTTGCATTTTTTTTTGCATTTTTTTGCATTTTTTTTTGCATTTTTTTGCATTTTTTTTTGCATTTTTTTGCATTTTTTTTGCATTTTTTTTTGCATTTTTTTTGCATTTTTTTTTGCATTTTTTTGCATTTTTTTTTTGCATTTTTGTTGCATTTTTTGTGGGTTTTTTTTTGCATTTTTTTTTGCATTTTTTTTGCATTTTTGTGGGGTTTTTTTGCATTTTTTTTGCATTTTTTTTTGCATTTTTTTTGCATTTTTTTGCATTTTTTTTGCATTTTTTTGCATTTTTTTTGCATTTTTTTTTGCATAATTTTTTTGCATTTTTTTGCATTTTTTTGCATTTTTTTTGCATTTTTTTTTGCATTTTTTTTTGCATTTTTTTTGCATTTTTTTGCATTTTTTTTGCATATTTTTTTGCATAATTTTTTTGCATTTTTTTGCATTTTTTTTGCATTTTTTTTGCATTTTTTTTTGCATTTTTTTTGCATTTTTTTTGCATTTTTTTTGCATTTTTTTTGCATATTTTTTTGCATAATTTTTTGCATTTTTTTGCATTTTTTTTGCATTTTTTTTTGCATTTTTTTGCATTTTTTTTTTGCATTTTTTTTGCATTTTTTTGCATTTTTTTTGCATATTTTTTTGCATAATTTTTTTGCATTTTTTTGCATTTTTTTTGCATTTTTTTTTGCATTTTTTTTGCATTTTTTTGCCTTTTTTTTGCATTTTTTTTTTGCATTTTTTTTGCATTTTTTTTGCATTTTTTTTGCATTTTTTTTTGCATTTTTTTTGCATTTTTTGTGGGTTTTTTTTTGCATTTTTTTTGCATTTTTTTTTTGCATTTTTTTTGCATTTTTTGTGGGTTTTTTTTTGCATTTTTTTGCATTTTTTTTTGCATTTTTTTTGCATTTTTTTTTGCTTTTTTTTGCATTTTTTTGCATTTTTTTTGCATTTTTTTTTGCATTTTTTTTGCATTTTTTTTGCATTTTTTTTGCATTTTTTTGCATTTTTTTTGCATTTTTTTTTGCATTTTTTTGCATTTTTTTGCATTTTTTTTTTTGCATTTTTTTGCATTTTTTTTGCATTTTTTTTTTTGCATTTTTTTTGCATTTTTTTTTTGCATTTTTTTGCATTTTTTTTTGCATTTTTTTTGCATTTTTTTGCATTTTTTTTGCATTTTTTTTGCATTTTTTTTTGCATAATTTTTTTGCATTTTTTTGCATTTTTTTGCATTTTTTTTGCATTTTTTTTTTGCATTTTTTTTGCATTTTTTTTGCATTTTTTTGCATTTTTTTTTGCATATTTTTTTGCATAATTTTTTTGCATTTTTTTGCATTTTTTTTGCATTTTTTTTTGCATTTTTTTTGCATTTTTTTTGCATTTTTTTTGCATTTTTTTTTGCATTTTTTTTGCATTTTTTTGCATTTTTTTGCATTTTTTTTGCATTTTTTTTTGCATTTTTTTTGCATTTTTTTTGCATTTTTTTGCATTTTTTTTGCATTTTTTTTGCAATTTTTTTGCATTTTTTTTTGCATTTTTTTTTGTATTTTTTTTTGCATTTTTTTGCATTTTTTTGCATTTTTTTTTTGCATTTTTTTGCATTTTTTTTGCATATTTTTTTGCATAATTTTTTTGCATTTTTTTGCATTTTTTTGCATTTTTTTTGCATTTTTTTTTGCATTTTTTTTTGCATTTTTTTTGCCTTTTTTTGCATTTTTTTTTTGCATTTTTTTTGCATTTTTTTTGCATTTTTTTGCATTTTTTTTGCATTTTTTTTTTGCATTTTTTTTGCATTTTTTTGCATTTTTTTGCATTTTTTTTGCATTTTTTTTTGCATTTTTTTTGCATTTTTTTTTGCATTTTTTTTTGCATTTTTTTGCATTTTTTTTGCATTTTTTTTTGCATTTTTTTGCATTTTTTGCATTTTTTTTTTTGCATTTTTTTGCATTTTTTTTGCATTTTTTTTTGCATTTTTTTGCATTTTTTTTGCATTTTTTTTTGCATTTTTTTTGCATTTTTTTGCATTTTTTTGCATTTTTTTTGCATATTTTTTTGCATAATTTTTTTGCATTTTTTTGCATTTTTTTGCATTTTTTTTTGCATTTTTTTTGCATTTTTTTGCATTTTTTTTGCATTTTTTTTTGCATTTTTTTTTGCATTTTTTTTTGCATTTTTTTTGCATTTTTTTTTGCATTTTTTTTGCATTTTTTGTGGGTTTTTTTTGCATTTTTTTGCATTTTTTTTTGCATTTTTTTTTGCATTTTTTGTGGGTTTTTTTTTGCATTTTTTTTGCATTTTTTTTTGCATTTTTTTTTGCATTTTTTTTTGCATTTTTTTTTTGCATTTTTTTTGCATTTTTTTGCATTTTTTTGCATTTTTTTTGCATTTTTTTTTGCATTTTTTTTGCATTTTTTTGCATTTTTTTTGCATTTTTTTGCATTTTTTTGCATTTTTTTTGCATAATTTTTTTGCATTTTTTTGCATTTTTTTTGCATTTTTTTTTGCATTTTTGTTGCATTTTTTGTGGGTTTTTTTGCATTTTTTTGCATTTTTTTTTGCATTTTTTGTGGGTTTTTTTTGCATTTTTTTGCATTTTTTTTTGCATTTTTTTTTGCATTTTTTTTTGCATTTTTTTTTGCATTTTTTTGCATTTTTTTGCATTTTTTGCATTTTTTTTGCATTTTTTTTTGCATTTTTTTTGCATTTTTTTTTTGCATTTTTTTTGCATTTTTTTGCATTTTTTTGCATTTTTTTTTGCATAATTTTTTTGCATTTTTTTGCATTTTTTTGCATTTTTTTTGCATTTTTTTTTGCATTTTTTTTTGCATTTTTTTTGCATTTTTTGCATTTTTTTTTTGCATATTTTTTTGCATAATTTTTTTGCATTTTTTGCATTTTTTTGCATTTTTTTTTGCATTTTTTTTGCATTTTTTGCATTTTTTGCATTTTTTTTGCATTTTTTTTGCATTTTTTTGCATTTTTTTTGCATTTTTTTTGCATTTTTTTTTGCATTTTTTTTGCATTTTTTTTTTGCATTTTTTTGCATTTTTTTGCATTTTTTGCATTTTTTTGCATTTTTTTTGCATTTTTTTTTTGCATTTTTTTTTGCATTTTTTTTGCATTTTTTTGCATTTTTATTTGCATATTTTTTTGCATAATTTTTTTGCATTTTTTTTGCATTTTTTGTGGGTTTTTTTTGCATTTTTTTGCATTTTTTTTTTGCATTTTTTTTTGCATTTTTTTTTGCATTTTTTTTTGCATTTTTTTTGCATTTTTTGCATTTTTTTTGCATTTTTTTTTGCATTTTTTTTTGCATTTTTTTTGCATTTTTTTTGCATTTTTTTTGCATTTTTTTTGCATTTTTTTTTGCATTTTTTTGCATTTTTTTTGCATTTTTTTTTGCATTTTTTTGCATTTTTTTTGCATTTTTTTTTTGCATTTTTTTGCATTTTTTTTTTTGCATTTTTTTGCATTTTTTTTGCATTTTTTTGCATTTTTTTTTGCATTTTTTTTGCATTTTTTTTTTGCATTTTTTTGCATTTTTTTTGCATTTTTTTTTTGCATTTTTTTTTGCATTTTTTTTTGCATTTTTTTTGCATTTTTTTTTGCATTTTTTGTTGCATTTTTTTGTGGGTTTTTTTTGCATTTTTTTTTGCATTTTTTTTGCATTTTTTGTGGGTTTTTTTTGCATTTTTTTGCATTTTTTTTTGCATTTTTTTTGCATTTTTTGCATTTTTTTTGCATTTTTTTGCAATTTTTTTTGCATTTTTTTTTGCATAATTTTTTTGCATTTTTTTGCATTTTTTTGCATTTTTTTTGCATTTTTTTTTGCATTTTTTTTTGCATTTTTTTTGCATTTTTTTGCATTTTTTTTTGCATATTTTTTTGCATAATTTTTTTGCATTTTTTTTGCATTTTTTTTGCATTTTTTTTTGCATTTTTTTTGCATTTTTTTGCATTTTTTGCATTTTTTTTGCATTTTTTTTGCATTTTTTTTGCATTTTTTTGCATTTTTTTTTGCATTTTTTTTTGCATTTTTTTTTGCATTTTTTTTGCATTTTTTTTGCATTTTTTTTGCATTTTTTTTGCATTTTTTTTGCATTTTTTTTGCATTTTTTTTTGCATTTTTTTTTTGCATTTTTTTTGCATTTTTTTTGCATTTTTTGCATTTTTTTTGCATTTTTTTTGCATTTTTTTGCATTTTTTTTGCATTTTTTTTGCATTTTTTTTTGCATTTTTTTTTGCATTTTTTGTGGGGTTTTTTTTGCATTTTTTTGCATTTTTTTTTTGCATTTTTTTTTGCATTTTTTTTTGCATTTTTTTTTGCATTTTTTTGCATTTTTTTGCATTTTTTTGCATTTTTTTTTGCATTTTTTTTTGCATTTTTTTTGCATTTTTTTTGCATTTTTTTTGCATTTTTTTGCATTTTTTTTGGATTTTTTTTTTGCATTTTTTTGCATTTTTTTGCATTTTTTTTTTGCAT
>JAKRKW010000382.1:0-30428 GCA_023566125.1 Zingel zingel
TTGCATTTTTTTTTGCATTTTTTTGCATTTTTTTTGCATTTTTTTGCATTTTTTTTTGCATTTTTTTTGCATTTTTTTTTACATTTTTTTTGCATTTTTTTTGGCATTTTTTTTGCATTTTTTTTGCATTATTTTTTGCATTTTTTTTGCATTTTTTTTGCATTTTTTTTGCATTTTTTTGCATTTTTTTTACATTTTTTTTGCATTTTTTTTGCATTTTTTTGCATTTTTTTTTACATTTTTTTTGCATTTTTTTTGCATTTTTTTGCATTTTTTTTTGCATTTTTTTTGCATTTTTTTGCATTTTTTTGCATTTTTTTTTGCATTTTTTTGCATTTTTTTTTGCATTTTTTTTGCATTTTTTTTGCATTATTTTTTGCATTTTTTTTGCATTTTTTTTGCATTTTTTTGCATTTTTTTTTGCATTTTTTTTGCATTTTTTTTGCATTTTTTTTGCATTTTTTTGCATTTTTTTTTTGCATTTTTTTTGCATTTTTTTGCATTTTTTTTTTGCATTTTTTTTTGCATTTTTTTTGCATTTTTTTTGCATTTTTTTGCATTTTTTTTTACATTTTTTTTTGCATTTTTTTTGCATTTTTTTTTGCATTTTTTTTTGCATTTTTTTGCATTTTTTTTTACATTTTTTTGGCATTTTTTTTGCATTTTTTTTTTACATTTTTTTGCATTTTTTTGCATTTTTTTTTGCATTTTTTTGCATTTTTTTTACATTTTTTTGGCATTTTTTTTGCATTTTTTTGCATTTTTTTTTGCATTTTTTTGCATTTTTTTTTGCATTTTTTGCATTTTTTTTTGCATTTTTTTGCATTTTTTTTTGCATTTTTTTGCATTTTTTTTTGCATTTTTTTGCATTTTTTTTGCATTTTTTTGCATTTTTTTTTTGCATTTTTTTGCATTTTTTTTTGCATTTTTTTTGCATTTTTTTTTGCATTTTTTTGCATTTTTTTTTTGCATTTTTTTTTGCATTTTTTTTGCATTTTTTTGCATTTTTTTTTGCATTTTTTTGCATTATTTTTTTTGCATTTTTTGTTTTTTGCATTTTTTTTGCATTTTTTTGCATTTTTTTGCATTTTTTTTGCATTTTTTTGCATTTTTTTTGCATTTTTTGCATTTTTTGCATTTTTTTTGCATTTTTTTTGCATTTTTTTTGCATTTTTTTTTGCATTTTTTTTGGCATTTTTTTTGCATTTTTTTTGCATTTATTTTTTGCATTTTTTTTGCATTTTTTTTTGCATTTTTTTGCATTTTTTTTTGCATTTTTTTTGCATTTTTTTGCATTTTTTTTGCATTTTTTTTGCATTTTTTTGCATTTTTTGCATTTTTTTTGCATTTTTTTTGCATTTTTTTTTTGCATTTTTTTTGCATTTTTTTTGCATTTTTTTTACATTTTTTTGCATTTTTTTGGCATTTTTTTTGCATTTTTTTTGCATTATTTTTTGCATTTTTTTTGCATTTTTTTTGCATTTTTTTGCATTTTTTTTTGCATTTTTTTTGCATTTTTTTTTGCATTTTTTTGCATTATTTTTTGCATTTTTTTTACATTTTTTTGGCATTTTTTTTGCATTTTTTTGCATTTTTTTTTGCATTTTTTTTGCATTTTTTTTGCATTTTTTTTGCATTTTTTTTTTGCATTTTTTTTGCATTTTTTTTGAATTTTTTTTTGCATTTTTTTGCATTTTTTTGCATTTTTTTGCATTTTTTTGCATTTTTTTGCATTTTTTTTTGCATTTTTTTTGCATTTTTTTGCATTTTTTTTTGCATTTTTTTTTGCATTTTTTTGCATTTTTTTGCATTTTTTTTGCATTTTTTTTGCATTTTTTTTGCATTTTTTTGCATTTTTTTTTGCATTTTTTTTGCATTTCTTTTGCATTTTTTTTGCATTTTTTTGCATTTTTTTTTTACATTTTTTTTGCATTTTTTTTGCATTTTTTTTTTGCATTTTTTTTGCATTTTTTTTGCATTTTTTTGCATTTTTTTTGCATTTTTTTTTGCATTTTTTTGCATTTTTTTTTGCATTTTTTTTGCATTTTTTTTGCATTTTTTGCATTTTTTTTTGCATTTTTTTTGCATTTTTTTTACATTTTTTTTGCATTTTTTTGGCATTTTTTTTGCATTTTTTTGCATTATTTTTTGCATTTTTTTGCATTTTTTTTTGCATTTTTTTTGCATTTTTTTTGCATTTTTTTTACATTTTTTTGCATTTTTTGCATTTTTTTTTGCATTTTTTTGCATTTTTTTTTGCATTTTTTTGCATTTTTTTTTACATTTTTTTTTGCATTTTTTTTTGCATTTTTTTTGCATTTTTTTGCATTATTTTTTGCATTTTTTTTGCATTTTTTTTTCATTTTTTTTGCATTTTTTTAGCATTTTTTTTACATTTTTTTTGCATTTTTTTTGCATTTTTTTTTGCATTTTTTTGCATTTTTTTTTACATTTTTTGGCATTTTTTTTGCATTTTTTTGCATTTTTTTTTGCATTTTTTTTGCATTTTTTTTACATTTTTTTTGCATTTTTTTGGCATTTTTTTTGCATTTTTTTTGCATTATTTTTTGCATTTTTTTTGCATTTTTTTTGCATTTTTTTTGCATTTTTTTTGCATTTTTTTTTGCATTTTTTTGCATTATTTTTTGCATTTTTTTACATTTTTTGGCATTTTTTTGCATTTTTTTGCATTTTTTTTTGCATTTTTTTTTGCATTTTTTTTTTTGCATTTTTTTTGCATTTTTTTGCATTTTTTTTTTGAATTTTTTTTTGCATTTTTTTGCATTTTTTTTGCATTTTTTTTGCATTTTTTTGCATTTTTTTGCATTTTTTTTTGCATTTTTTTTGCATTTTTTTGCATTTTTTTTTGCATTTTTTTTGCATTTTTTTGCATTTTTTTGCATTTTTTTTGCATTTTTTTTTGCATTTTTTTTGCATTTTTTTGCATTTTTTTTTTGCATTTTTTTTGCATTTCTTTTGCATTTTTTTGCATTTTTTTGCATTTTTTTTTTTACATTTTTTTTTGCATTTTTTTGCATTTTTTTTTTGCATTTTTTTTGCATTTTTTTTGCATTTTTTTTTACATTTTTTTGGCATTTTTTTTGCATTTTTTTTTTACATTTTTTTGCATTTTTTTGCATTTTTTTTTGCATTTTTTTTGCATTTTTTTTTACATTTTTTTGGCATTTTTTTGCATTTTTTTTTGCATTTTTTTGCATTTTTTTTTGCATTTTTTTGCATTTTTTTTTTGCATTTTTTTTGCATTTTTTTTGCATTTTTTTGCATTTTTTTTTGCATTTTTTTTGCATTTTTTTTGCATTTTTTTTTGCATTTTTTTTTGCATTTTTTTTGCATTTTTTTGCATTTTTTTTGCATTTTTTTTGCATTTTTTTTTACATTTTTTTTGCATTTTTTTGGCATTTTTTTTGCATTTTTTTTGCATTATTTTTTGCATTTTTTTGCATTTTTTTTTGCATTTTTTTTGCATTTTTTTTTGCATTTTTTTTTACATTTTTTTGCATTTTTTTGCATTTTTTTTTGCATTTTTTTGCATTTTTTTTTGCATTTTTTTTGCATTTTTTTTTACATTTTTTTTGCATTTTTTTTGCATTTTTTTGCATTTTTTTGCATTATTTATTTGCATTTTTTTTGCATTTTTTTTTTCATTTTTTTTGCATTTTTTTAGCATTTTTTTTTACATTTTTTTTGCATTTTTTTTGCATTTTTTTTGCATTTTTTTGCATTTTTTTTTACATTTTTTTGGCATTTTTTTTGCATTTTTTTGCATTTTTTTTTGCATTTTTTTGCATTTTTTTTTGCATTTTTTTGCATTTTTTTTGCATTTTTTTGCATTTTTTTTGCATTTTTTTGCATTATTTTTTGCATTTTTTTGCATTTTTTTTGCATTTTTTGCATTTTTTTTTGCATTTTTTTGCATTTTTTTTGCATTTTTTTGCATTTTTTTTTGCATTTTTTTTTGCATTATTTTTTGCATTTTTTTGGCATTTTTTTTGCATTTTTTTGCATTTTTTTTTGCATTTTTTTGCATTTTTTTTTGCATTTTTTTGCATTTTTTTTTGCATTTTTTTTGCATTTTTTTTGCATTTTTTTGCATTATTTTTTGCATTTTTTTGCATTTTTTTGGCATTTTTTCTGCATTTTTTTTTGCATTATTTTTTGCATTTTTTTTGCATTTTTTTTGCATTTTTTTTGCATTTTTTTTGCATTTTTTTTTACATTTTTTTGCATTTTTTTGCATTTTTTTGTGCATTTTTTTGCATTTTTTTTTACATTTTTTTGGCATTTTTTTTGCATTTTTTTTGCATTTTTTTTTACATTTTTTTGGCATTTTTTTTGCATTTTTTTGCATTTTTTTTTGCATTTTTTTGCATTTTTTTTGCATTTTTTTGCATTTTTTTTTGCATTTTTTTTTGCATTTTTTTGCATTTTTTTTTGCATTTTTTTGCATTTTTTTTTGCATTTTTTTGCATTTTTTTTTGCATTTTTTTGCATTATTTTTTGCATTTTTTTGCATTTTTTTTGCATTTTTTTGCATTTTTTTTTGCATTTTTTTGCATTTTTTTTGCATTTTTTTGCATTTTTTTTTGCATTTTTTTTGCATTATTTTTTGCATTTTTTTGGCATTTTTTTTGCATTTTTTTGCATTTTTTTTTGCATTTTTTTGCATTTTTTTTTGCATTTTTTTGCATTTTTTTTTGCATTTTTTTTGCATTTTTTTTGCATTTTTTTGCATTATTTTTTGCATTTTTTTGCATTTTTTTGGCATTTTTTCTGCATTTTTTTTTGCATTATTTTTTGCATTTTTTTTGCATTTTTTTTGCATTTTTTTTGCATTTTTTTTGCATTTTTTTTTACATTTTTTTGCATTTTTTTGCATTTTTTTGTGCATTTTTTTGCATTTTTTTTTACATTTTTTTGGCATTTTTTTTGCATTTTTTTTGCATTTTTTTTACATTTTTTTGGCATTTTTTTTGCATTTTTTTGCATTTTTTTTTGCATTTTTTTGCATTTTTTTTGCATTTTTTTGCATTTTTTTTGCATTTTTTTTGCATTTTTTTGCATTTTTTTGCATTTTTTTTTGCATTTTTTTTTGCATTTTTTTTGCATTTTTTTTGCATTTTTTTTTGCATTTTTTTTGCATTTTTTTTGCATTTTTTTGCATTTTTTTTTGCATTTTTTTTGCATTTTTTTTACATTTTTTTTGCATTTTTTTGGCATTTTTTTTGCATTTTTTTTGCATTATTTTTTGCATTTTTTTTTGCATTTTTTTTTGCATTTTTTTTGCATTTTTTTTGCATTTTTTTTTACATTTTTTTGCATTTTTTTGCATTTTTTTTTGCATTTTTTTGCATTTTTTTTTGCATTTTTTTTGCATTTTTTTTTACATTTTTTTTGCATTTTTTTGGCATTTTTTTTGCATTTTTTTTGCATTATTTTTTGCATTATTTTTGCATTTTTTTTTGCATTTTTTTTGCATTTTTTTTTACATTTTTTTGGCATTTTTTTTGCATTTTTTTTTGCATTTTTTTGCATTTTTTTTTGCATTTTTTTTGCATTTTTTTTTGCATTTTTTTGCATTTTTTTTGCATTTTTTTGCATTTTTTTTGCATTTTTTTTGCATTTTTTTTGCATTTTTTTGCATTTTTTTTTGCATTTTTTTTGCATTTTTTTTGCATTTTTTTTTGCATTTTTTTTGCATTTTTTTTGCATTTTTTTTTACATTTTTTTTGCATTTTTTGGCATTTTTTTTGCATTTTTTTTGCATTTTTTTTTACATTTTTTTTGCATTTTTTTTGCATTTTTTTTGCATTTTTTTGCATTTTTTTTTGCATTTTTTTTGCATTTTTTTTGCATTTTTTTTTGCATTTTTTTTGCATTTTTTTTGCATTTTTTTTTACATTTTTTTTGCATTTTTTTGGCATTTTTTTTGCATTTTTTTGCATTATTTTTTGCATTTTTTTTGCATTTTTTTTTGCATTTTTTTGCATTTTTTTTGCATTTTTTTTGCATTTTTTTTTGCATTTTTTTGCATTATTTTTTGCATTTTTTTTACATTTTTTTGGCATTTTTTTTGCATTTTTTTGCATTTTTTTTTGCATTTTTTTTGCATTTTTTTTGCATTTTTTTGCATTTTTTTTTTGCATTTTTTTTGCATTTTTTTTGAATTTTTTTTTGCATTTTTTTGCATTTTTTTTGCATTTTTTTTGCATTTTTTTGCATTTTTTTGCATTTTTTTTTGCATTTTTTTGCATTTTTTTTTGCATTTTTTTGCATTTTTTTTTGCATTTTTTTTGCATTTTTTTTGCATTTTTTTGCATTATTTTTTGCATTTTTTTGCATTTTTTTGGCATTTTTTCTGCATTTTTTTTTGCATTATTTTTTGCATTTTTTTTGCATTTTTTTTTGCATTTTTTTGCATTTTTTTTTGCATTTTTTTTGCATTTTTTTTTGCATTTTTTTGCATTTTTTTTGCATTTTTTTGCATTTTTTTTGCATTTTTTTTGCTTTTTTTTTGCATTTTTTTGCATTTTTTTTTGCATTTTTTTTGCATTTTTTTTGCATTTTTTTTGCATTTTTTTGCATTTTTTTTGCATTTTTTTTTACATTTTTTTTGCATTTTTTTGGCATTTTTTTTGCATTTTTTTTGCATTATTTTTTGCATTTTTTTTGCATTTTTTTGCATTTTTTTGCATTTTTTTGCATTTTTTTTTTACATTTTTTTGGCATTTTTTTGCATTTTTTTGCATTTTTTTTTGCATTTTTTTGCATTTTTTTTGCATTTTTTTGCATTTTTTTTTGCATTTTTTTTGCATTTTTTTTGCATTTTTTTGCATTTTTTTTTGCATTTTTTTTGCATTTTTTTTGCATTTTTTTTGCATTTTTTTTGCATTTTTTTTGCATTTTTTTGCATTTTTTTTTGCATTTTTTTTGCTTTTTTTTGCATTTTTTTGCATTTTTTTTGCATTTTTTTTGCATTTTTTTTGCATTTTTTTTTGCATTTTTTTTGCATTTTTTTTGCATTTTTTTTTACATTTTTTTTGCATTTTTTTGGCATTTTTTTGGCATTTTTTTTGCATTATTTTTTGCATTTTTTTTGCATTTTTTTTTGCATTTTTTTGGCATTTTTTTTGCATTTTTTTTGCATTTTTTTTGCATTTTTTTGCATTTTTTTTTGCATTTTTTTGCATTTTTTTTTGCATTTTTTTTGCATTTTTTTTGCATTTTTTTGCATTATTTTTTGCATTTTTTTGCATTTTTTTGGTATTTTTTTTGCATTTTTTTTGCATTATTTTTTGCATTTTTTTTGCATTTTTTTTTGCATTTTTTTGCATTTTTTTTTGCATTTTTTTTGCATTTTTTTTTGCATTTTTTTGCATTTTTTTTGCATTTTTTTTTGCATTTTTTTTGCATTTTTTTGCATTTTTTTTTAACATTTTTTTTGCATTTTTTTGGCATTTTTTTTGCATTTTTTTTGCATTATTTTTTGCATTTTTTTTGCATTTTTTTTTGCATTTTTTTTGCATTTTTTTTGCATTTTTTTTAAATTTTTTTGCATTTTTTTGCATTTTTTTTTGCATTTTTTTGCATTTTTTTTTGCATTTTTTTTGCATTTTTTTTTACATTTTTTTTGCATTTTTTTTGCATTTTTTTTGCATTTTTTTTGCATTTTTTTTGCATTTTTTTGCATTTTTTTTGCATTTTTTTGCATTTTTTTTTACATTTTTTTGGCATTTTTTTGTATTTTTTTGCATTTTTTTTTGCATTTTTTTTGCATTTTTTTTTTTACATTTTTTTTGCATTTTTTTGCATTTTTTTGCATTTTTTTTTGCATTTTTTTGCATTTTTTTTGCATTTTTTTGCATTTTTTTTTGCATTTTTTTTGCATTTTTTTTGCATTTTTTTGCATTTTTTTTTGCATTTTTTTTGCATTTTTTTTGCATTTTTTTTTGCATTTTTTTTGCATTTTTTTTGCATTTTTTTTTACATTTTTTTTGCATTTTTTTGGCATTTTTTTTGCTTTTTTTTGCATTATTTTTTGCATTTTTTTTGCATTTTTTTTTGCATTTTTTTGCATTTTTTTTTGCATTTTTTTTGCATTTTTTTTTGCATTTTTTTGCATTTTTTTTTGCATTTTTTTGCATTTTTTTTTGCATTTTTTTTGCATTTTTTTTGCATTTTTTTTTGCATTTTTTTTGCATTTTTTTTGCATTTTTTTTGCATTTTTTTTGCATTTTTTTTGCATTTTTTTGCATTTTTTTTTGCATTTTTTTTGCTTTTTTTTGCATTTTTTTGCATTTTTTTTTGCATTTTTTTTGCATTTTTTTTGCATTTTTTTTTGCATTTTTTTTGCATTTTTTTTGCATTTTTTTTTACATTTTTTTTGCATTTTTTTGGCATTTTTTTGGCATTTTTTTTGCATTATTTTTTGCATTTTTTTTGCATTTTTTTTTGCATTTTTTTGGCATTTTTTTTGCATTTTTTTTGCATTTTTTTTGCATTTTTTTGCATTTTTTTTTGCATTTTTTTGCATTTTTTTTTGCATTTTTTTTGCATTTTTTTTGCATTTTTTTGCATTATTTTTTGCATTTTTTTGCATTTTTTTGGTATTTTTTTTGCATTTTTTTTGCATTATTTTTTGCATTTTTTTTGCATTTTTTTTTGCATTTTTTTGCATTTTTTTTTGCATTTTTTTTGCATTTTTTTTTGCATTTTTTTGCATTTTTTTTGCATTTTTTTTTGCATTTTTTTTGCATTTTTTTGCATTTTTTTTTGCATTTTTTTTGCATTTTTTTTGCATTTTTTTGCATTATTTTTTGCATTTTTTTGCATTTTTTTGGTATTTTTTTTGCATTTTTTTTGCATTATTTTTTGCATTTTTTTTGCATTTTTTTTTGCATTTTTTTGGCATTTTTTTTGCATTTTTTTTGCATTATTTTTTGCATTTTTTTTGCATTTTTTTTTGCATTTTTTTTGCATTTTTTTTGCATTTTTTTTAAATTTTTTTGCATTTTTTTGCATTTTTTTTTGCATTTTTTTGCATTTTTTTTTGCATTTTTTTTGCATTTTTTTTTACATTTTTTTTGCATTTTTTTTGCATTTTTTTTGCATTTTTTTTGCATTTTTTTTGCATTTTTTTGCATTTTTTTTGCATTTTTTTGCATTTTTTTTTACATTTTTTTGGCATTTTTTTGTATTTTTTTGCATTTTTTTTTGCATTTTTTTTGCATTTTTTTTTTTACATTTTTTTTGCATTTTTTTGCATTTTTTTGCATTTTTTTTTGCATTTTTTTGCATTTTTTTTGCATTTTTTTGCATTTTTTTTTGCATTTTTTTTGCATTTTTTTTGCATTTTTTTGCATTTTTTTTTGCATTTTTTTTGCATTTTTTTTGCATTTTTTTTTGCATTTTTTTTGCATTTTTTTTGCATTTTTTTTTACATTTTTTTTGCATTTTTTTGGCATTTTTTTTGCTTTTTTTTGCATTATTTTTTGCATTTTTTTTGCATTTTTTTTTGCATTTTTTTGCATTTTTTTTTGCATTTTTTTTGCATTTTTTTTTGCATTTTTTTGCATTTTTTTTTGCATTTTTTTGCATTTTTTTTTGCATTTTTTTTGCATTTTTTTTGCATTTTTTTTTGCATTTTTTTTGCATTTTTTTTGCATTTTTTTTTACATTTTTTTGCATTTTTTTGGCATTTTTTTTGCATTTTTTTTGCATTATTTTTTGCATTTTTTTTGCATTTTTTTTTGCATTTTTTTGCATTATTTTTTGCATTTTTTTTACATTTTTTTGGCATTTTTTTTGCATTTTTTTGCATTTTTTTTTGCATTTTTTTTGCATTTTTTTTGCATTATTTTTTGCATTTTTTTTGCATTTTTTTTTGCATTTTTTTTGCATTTTTTTTTACATTTTTTTGCATTTTTTTGGCATTTTTTTTGCATTTTTTTTGCATTATTTTTTGCATTTTTTTTGCATTTTTTTTTGCATTTTTTTGCATTTTTTTTTCATTTTTTTTGCATTTTTTTTTGCATTTTTTTGCATTTTTTTGCATTTTTTTGCATTTTTTTTTGCATTTTTTTTGCATTTTTTTTGCATTTTTTTGCATTTTTTTTTGCATTTTTTTTGCATTTTTTTTGCATTTTTTTTGCATTTTTTTTGCATTTTTTTTGCATTTTTTTTACATTTTTTTTGCATTTTTTTGGCATTTTTTTTGCATTTTTTTTGCATTATTTTTTGCATTTTTTTTGCATTTTTTTTTGCATTTTTTTGCATTTTTTTTTGCATTTTTTTTGCATTTTTTTTTGCATTTTTTTGCATTATTTTTTGCATTTTTTTTACATTTTTTTGGCATTTTTTTTGCATTTTTTTGCATTTTTTTTTGCATTTTTTTTGCATTTTTTTTGCATTTTTTTGCATTTATTTTTTGCATTTTTTTTGCATTTTTTTTGAATTTTTTTTTGCATTTTTTTGCATTTTTTTTTGCATTTTTTTTGCATTTTTTTGCATTTTTTTGCATTTTTTTTTGCATTTTTTTTGCATTTTTTTGCATTTTTTTTTGCATTTTTTTTGCATTTTTTTTTTGCATTTTTTTTGCATTTTTTTTGCATTTTTTTTTACATTTTTTTGGCATTTTTTTTGCATTTTTTTTTACATTTTTTTGCATTTTTTTGCATTTTTTTTTGCATTTTTTTGCATTTTTTTTACATTTTTTTGGCATTTTTTTTGCATTTTTTTGCATTTTTTTTTGCATTTTTTTGCATTTTTTTTTGCATTTTTTTGCATTTTTTTTGCATTTTTTTTGCATTTTTTTTGCATTTTTTGCATTTTTTTTTGCATTTTTTTTGCATTTTTTTTGCATTTTTTTTTGCATTTTTTTTGCATTTTTTTTGCATTTTTTTGCATTTTTTTTTGCATTTTTTTTGCATTTTTTTTTACATTTTTTTTGCATTTTTTTGGCATTTTTTTTTCATTTTTTTTGCATTATTTTTTGCATTTTTTTTGCATTTTTTTTTGCATTTTTTTTGCATTTTTTTTGCATTTTTTTTACATTTTTTTGCATTTTTTTGCATTTTTTTTTGCATTTTTTTGCATTTTTTTTTGCATTTTTTTTGCATTTTTTTTTACATTTTTTTTGCATTTTTTTTGCATTTTTTTTGCATTTTTTTGCATTATTTTTTGCATTTTTTTTGCATTTTTTTTTGCATTTTTTTTGCATTTTTTTTGCATTTTTTTTTACATTTTTTTGCATTTTTTTGCATTTTTTTTTGCATTTTTTTGCATTTTTTTTTACATTTTTTTGGCATTTTTTTTGCATTTTTTTGCATTTTTTTTGCATTATTTTTTGCATTTTTTTTGCATTTTTTTTTGCATTTTTTTGCATTTTTTTTTGCATTTTTTTTGCATTTTTTTTTGCATTTTTTTGCATTATTTTTTGCATTTTTTTACATTTTTTTGGCATTTTTTTGCATTTTTTTGCATTTTTTTTTGCATTTTTTTTGCATTTTTTTTGCATTTTTTTGCATTTTTTTTTTGCATTTTTTTTGCATTTTTTTTGAATTTTTTTTTGCATTTTTTTGCATTTTTTTGCATTTTTTTTGCATTTTTTTGCATTTTTTTGCATTTTTTTTTGCATTTTTTTGTGC
Source organism: Zingel zingel (assembly GCA_023566125.1). Lineage (NCBI taxonomy): Eukaryota > Metazoa > Chordata > Actinopteri > Perciformes > Percidae > Zingel > Zingel zingel. The sequence goes on from JAKRKW010000382.1 coordinate 11,664, forward strand.
ATTTTTTTGCATTTTTTTTTACATTTTTTTGGCATTTTTTTTGCATTTTTTTTGCATTTTTTTTACATTTTTTTGGCATTTTTTTTGCATTTTTTTGCATTTTTTTTTGCATTTTTTTGCATTTTTTTTGCATTTTTTTGCATTTTTTTTTGCATTTTTTTTGCATTTTTTTGCATTTTTTTGCATTTTTTTTTGCATTTTTTTTTGCATTTTTTTTTGCATTTTTTTTGCATTTTTTTTTGCATTTTTTTTGCATTTTTTTTGCATTTTTTTGCATTTTTTTTTGCATTTTTTTTGCATTTTTTTTACATTTTTTTTGCATTTTTTTGGCATTTTTTTTGCATTTTTTTTGCATTATTTTTTGCATTTTTTTTGCATTTTTTTTTGCATTTTTTTTGCATTTTTTTTGCATTTTTTTTACATTTTTTTGCATTTTTTTGCATTTTTTTTTGCATTTTTTTGCATTTTTTTTTGCATTTTTTTGCATTTTTTTTTTACATTTTTTTTGCATTTTTTTTGGCATTTTTTTGGCATTTTTTTTGCATTATTTTTTGCATTATTTTTGCATTTTTTTTTGCATTTTTTTTGCATTTTTTTTTACATTTTTTTGGCATTTTTTTGGCATTTTTTTTTGCATTTTTTTGCATTTTTTTTTGCATTTTTTTTGCATTTTTTTTTGCATTTTTTTGCATTTTTTTTGCATTTTTTTGCATTTTTTTTGCATTTTTTTTGCATTTTTTTTTGCATTTTTTTGCATTTTTTTTTGCATTTTTTTGCATTTTTTTTGCATTTTTTTTTGCATTTTTTTTGCATTTTTTTTGCATTTTTTTTTACATTTTTTTTGCATTTTTTGGCATTTTTTTTGCATTTTTTTTGCATTATTTTTTGCATTTTTTTTGCATTTTTTTTTGCATTTTTTTGCATTTTTTTTGCATTTTTTTTGCATTTTTTTTTGCATTTTTTTGCATTATTTTTTGCATTTTTTTTACATTTTTTTTGGCATTTTTTTTGCATTTTTTTGCATTTTTTTTTGAATTTTTTTTGCATTTTTTTTGCATTATTTTTTGCATTTTTTTTGCATTTTTTTTGCATTTTTTTGGCATTTTTTTTTACATTTTTTTTGCATTTTTTTGGCATTTTTTTTGCATTTTTTTTGCATTATTTTTTGCATTTTTTTTGCATTTTTTTTTGCATTTTTTTGCATTTTTTTTTCATTTTTTTTGCATTTTTTTTTGCATTTTTTTTGCATTTTTTTGCATTTTTTTGCATTTTTTTTTGCATTTTTTTTGCATTTTTTTTGCATTTTTTTGCATTTTTTTTGCATTTTTTTTGCATTTTTTTTGCATTTTTTTTTGCATTTTTTTTGCATTTTTTTTGCATTTTTTTTACATTTTTTTTGCATTTTTTTGGCATTTTTTTTGCATTTTTTTTGCATTATTTTTTGCATTTTTTTTGCATTTTTTTTTGCATTTTTTTGCATTTTTTTTTGCATTTTTTTTGCATTTTTTTTTGCATTTTTTTGCATTATTTTTTGCATTTTTTTTACATTTTTTTGGCATTTTTTTTGCATTTTTTTGCATTTTTTTTGCATTTTTTTTGCATTTTTTTGCATTTTTTTGCATTTTTTTTTTGCATTTTTTTTGAATTTTTTTTTGCATTTTTTTGCATTTTTTTTTGCATTTTTTTTGCATTTTTTTGCATTTTTTTTTGCATTTTTTTTGCATTTTTTTGCATTTTTTTTTGCATTTTTTTTGCATTTTTTTTTTGCATTTTTTTTGCATTTTTTTTGCATTTTTTTTTACATTTTTTTGGCATTTTTTTTGCATTTTTTTTTACATTTTTTTGCATTTTTTTGCATTTTTTTTTGCATTTTTTTGCATTTTTTTTTACATTTTTTTGGCATTTTTTTTGCATTTTTTTGCATTTTTTTTTGCATTTTTTTGCATTTTTTTTTGCATTTTTTTGCATTTTTTTTTGCATTTTTTTTGCATTTTTTTTGCATTTTTTGCATTTTTTTTTTGCATTTTTTTTGCATTTTTTTTGCATTTTTTTTTGCATTTTTTTTGCATTTTTTTTGCATTTTTTTGCATTTTTTTTTGCATTTTTTTTGCATTTTTTTTTACATTTTTTTTGCATTTTTTTGGCATTTTTTTTTGCATTTTTTTTGCATTATTTTTTGCATTTTTTTTGCATTTTTTTTTGCATTTTTTTGCATTTTTTTTTGCATTTTTTTTGCATTTTTTTTGCATTTTTTTTTGCATTTTTTTTGCATTTTTTTTGCATTTTTTTTTACATTTTTTTTGCATTTTTTTGGCATTTTTTTTGCATTTTTTTTGCATTATTTTTTGCATTTTTTTTGCATTTTTTTTTGCATTTTTTTGCATTTTTTTTTGCATTTTTTTTGCATTTTTTTTTGCATTTTTTTGCATTATTTTTTGCATTTTTTTTACATTTTTTTGGCATTTTTTTTGCATTTTTTTGCATTTTTTTTTGCATTTTTTTTGCATTTTTTTGCATTTTTTTGCATTTTTTTTTTGCATTTTTTTTGCATTTTTTTTGAATTTTTTTTTGCATTTTTTTGCATTTTTTTTTGCATTTTTTTTGCATTTTTTTGCATTTTTTTGCATTTTTTTTGCATTTTTTTTGCATTTTTTTGCATTTTTTTTTGCATTTTTTTTGCATTTTTTTTTTGCATTTTTTTTGCATTTTTTTTGCATTTTTTTTTACATTTTTTTGGCATTTTTTTTGCATTTTTTTTACATTTTTTTGCATTTTTTTGCATTTTTTTTTGCATTTTTTTGCATTTTTTTTTACATTTTTTTGGCATTTTTTTTGCATTTTTTTGCATTTTTTTTTGCATTTTTTTGCATTTTTTTTTGCATTTTTTTGCATTTTTTTTGCATTTTTTTTGCATTTTTTTTGCATTTTTTGCATTTTTTTTTGCATTTTTTTTGCATTTTTTTTGCATTTTTTTGCATTTTTTTTTGCATTTTTTTTGCATTTTTTTTTACATTTTTTTTGCATTTTTTTTGCATTTTTTTTGCATTTTTTTTGCATTATTTTTTGCATTTTTTTTGCATTTTTTTTTGCATTTTTTTTGCATTTTTTTTGCATTTTTTTTACATTTTTTTGCATTTTTTTGCATTTTTTTTTGCATTTTTTTGCATTTTTTTTTGCATTTTTTTTGCATTATTTTTTGCATTTTTTTTACATTTTTTTGGCATTTTTTTTGCATTTTTTTGCATTTTTTTTTGCATTTTTTTTGCATTTTTTTGCATTTTTTTGCATTTTTTTTTTGCATTTTTTTTGCATTTTTTTTGAATTTTTTTTTGCATTTTTTTGCATTTTTTTTTGCATTTTTTTTGCATTTTTTTGCATTTTTTTGCATTTTTTTTGCATTTTTTTTGCATTTTTTTGCATTTTTTTTTGCATTTTTTTTGCATTTTTTTTTTGCATTTTTTTTGCATTTTTTTTGCATTTTTTTTTACATTTTTTTGGCATTTTTTTTGCATTTTTTTTACATTTTTTTGCATTTTTTTGCATTTTTTTTTGCATTTTTTTGCATTTTTTTTTACATTTTTTTGGCATTTTTTTTGCATTTTTTTGCATTTTTTTTTGCATTTTTTTGCATTTTTTTTTGCATTTTTTTGCATTTTTTTTGCATTTTTTTTGCATTTTTTTTGCATTTTTTGCATTTTTTTTTGCATTTTTTTTGCATTTTTTTTGCATTTTTTTGCATTTTTTTTTGCATTTTTTTTGCATTTTTTTTTACATTTTTTTTGCATTTTTTGGCATTTTTTTTGCATTTTTTTTGCATTATTTTTTGCATTTTTTTTGCATTTTTTTTTGCATTTTTTTTGCATTTTTTTTGCATTTTTTTTACATTTTTTTGCATTTTTTTGCATTTTTTTTTGCATTTTTTTGCATTTTTTTTTGCATTTTTTTTGCATTTTTTTTTACATTTTTTTTGCATTTTTTTTGCATTTTTTTTGCATTTTTTTGCATTATTTTTTGCATTTTTTTTGCATTTTTTTTTGCATTTTTTTTGCATTTTTTTTGCATTTTTTTTTACATTTTTTTGCATTTTTTTGCATTTTTTTTTGCATTTTTTTGCATTTTTTTTTACATTTTTTTGGCATTTTTTTTGCATTTTTTTGCATTTTTTTTTGCATTTTTTTGCATTTTTTTTTGCATTTTTTTGCATTTTTTTTTGCATTTTTTTGCATTTTTTTTTGCATTTTTTTTGCATTTTTTTTTGCATTTTTTTGCATTATTTTTTGCATTTTTTTGCATTTTTTTTGCATTTTTTTGCATTTTTTTTTGCATTTTTTTGCATTTTTTTTTGCATTTTTTTTGCATTTTTTTTTGCATTTTTTTTGCATTATTTTTTGCATTTTTTTTGCATTTTTTTTGCATTTTTTTGCATTTTTTTTTGCATTTTTTTGCATTTTTTTTTGCATTTTTTTGCATTTTTTTTTGCATTTTTTTTGCATTTTTTTTGCATTTTTTTGCATTATTTTTTGCATTTTTTTGCATTTTTTTGGCATTTTTTCTGCATTTTTTTTGCATTATTTTTTGCATTTTTTTTGCATTTTTTTTGCATTTTTTTTGCATTTTTTTTGCATTTTTTTTTACATTTTTTTGCATTTTTTTGCATTTTTTTGTGCATTTTTTTGCATTTTTTTTTACATTTTTTTGGCATTTTTTTGCATTTTTTTTGCATTTTTTTTACATTTTTTTGGCATTTTTTTTGCATTTTTTTGCATTTTTTTTGCATTTTTTTTACATTTTTTTTGCATTTTTTTGGCATTTTTTTTGCATTTTTTTTGCATTATTTTTTGCATTTTTTTTGCATTTTTTTTTGCATTTTTTTTGCATTTTTTTGCATTTTTTTTACATTTTTTTGCATTTTTTTGCATTTTTTTTGCATTTTTTTGCATTTTTTTTTGCATTTTTTTTGCATTTTTTTTACATTTTTTTTGCATTTTTTTTGCATTTTTTTTGCATTTTTTTTGCATTATTTTTTGCATTATTTTTGCATTTTTTTTTGCATTTTTTTTGCATTTTTTTTTACATTTTTTTGGCATTTTTTTTGCATTTTTTTTTGCATTTTTTTGCATTTTTTTTTGCATTTTTTTTTGCATTTTTTTTTGCATTTTTTTGCATTTTTTTTGCATTTTTTTGCATTTTTTTTTGCATTTTTTTTGCATTTTTTTTGCATTTTTTTGCATTTTTTTTTGCATTTTTTTTGCATTTTTTTTGCATTTTTTTTTGCATTTTTTTGCATTTTTTTTGCATTTTTTTTTACATTTTTTTTACATTTTTTGGCATTTTTTTTGCATTTTTTTTGCATTATTTTTTGCATTTTTTTTGCATTTTTTTTTGCATTTTTTTGCATTTTTTTTTGCATTTTTTTTGCATTTTTTTTTGCATTTTTTTGCATTATTTTTTGCATTTTTTTTACATTTTTTTTACATTTTTTTGGCATTTTTTTGCATTTTTTTTGGAATTTTTTTTGCATTTTTTTTGCATTTTTTTGCATTTTTTTTTTGCATTTTTTTTGCCTTTTTTTTGAATTTTTTTTTGCATTTTTTTGCATTTTTTTTGCATTTTTTTTGCATTTTTTTGCATTTTTTTGCATTTTTTTTTGCATTTTTTTTGCATTTTTTTGCATTTTTTTTTGCATTTTTTTTGCATTTTTTTGCATTTTTTTGCATTTTTTTTGCATTTTTTTTTGCATTTTTTTTGCATTTTTTTGCATTTTTTTTTTGCATTTTTTTTGCATTTTTTTTGCATTTTTTTGCATTTTTTTGCATTTTTTTTTTACATTTTTTTTTGCATTTTTTTTGCATTTTTTTTTGCATTTTTTTTTGCATTTTTTTTGCATTTTTTTTGCATTTTTTTGCATTATTTTTTGCATTTTTTTTACATTTTTTTTACATTTTTTTGGCATTTTTTTGCATTTTTTTTTGAATTTTTTTTGCATTTTTTTTGCATTTTTTTGCATTTTTTTTTTGCATTTTTTTTGCATTTTTTTTGAATTTTTTTTTGCATTTTTTTGCATTTTTTTTGCATTTTTTTTGCATTTTTTTGCATTTTTTTGCATTTTTTTTTGCATTTTTTTTGCATTTTTTTGCATTTTTTTTTGCATTTTTTTTGCATTTTTTTGCATTTTTTTTGCATTTTTTTTGCATTTTTTTTTGCATTTTTTTTGCATTTTTTTGCATTTTTTTTTTGCATTTTTTTTGCATTTTTTTTTGCATTTTTTTGCATTTTTTTGCATTTTTTTTTTACATTTTTTTTTGCATTTTTTTTGCATTTTTTTTTACATTTTTTTGCATTTTTTTGCATTTTTTTTGCATTTTTTTGCATTTTTTTTTGCATTTTTTTTGCATTTTTTTTTACATTTTTTTTGCATTTTTTTGGCATTTTTTTTGCATTTTTTTTGCATTATTTTTTGCATTATTTTTGCATTTTTTTTTGCATTTTTTTTGCATTTTTTTTTACATTTTTTTGGCATTTTTTTTGCATTTTTTTTTGCATTTTTTTGCATTTTTTTTTGCATTTTTTTTTGCATTTTTTTTTGCATTTTTTTGCATTTTTTTTGCATTTTTTTGCATTTTTTTTGCATTTTTTTTGCATTTTTTTTGCATTTTTTTGCATTTTTTTTGCATTTTTTTTGCATTTTTTTTGCATTTTTTTTTGCATTTTTTTTGCATTTTTTTTGCATTTTTTTTTACATTTTTTTTGCATTTTTTGGCATTTTTTTTGCATTTTTTTTGCATTATTTTTTGCATTTTTTTTGCATTTTTTTTTGCATTTTTTTGCATTTTTTTTTGCATTTTTTTTGCATTTTTTTTTGCATTTTTTTGCATTATTTTTTGCATTTTTTTTACATTTTTTTTACATTTTTTTGGCATTTTTTGCATTTTTTTTTGAATTTTTTTTGCATTTTTTTGCATTTTTTTTTTGCATTTTTTTTGCATTTTTTTTGAATTTTTTTTGCATTTTTTTGCATTTTTTTTGCATTTTTTTTGCATTTTTTTGCATTTTTTTGCATTTTTTTTTGCATTTTTTTTGCATTTTTTTGCATTTTTTTTTGCATTTTTTTTGCATTTTTTTGCATTTTTTTTGCATTTTTTTTGCATTTTTTTTTGCATTTTTTTTGCATTTTTTTGCATTTTTTTTTGCATTTTTTTTGCATTTTTTTTGCATTTTTTTGCATTTTTTTGCATTTTTTTTTTACATTTTTTTTTGCATTTTTTTTGCATTTTTTTTTTGCATTTTTTTTGCATTTTTTTTGCATTTTTTTTTACATTTTTTTGGCATTTTTTTTGCATTTTTTTTTTACATTTTTTTGCATTTTTTTGCATTTTTTTTTGCATTTTTTTGCATTTTTTTTTTACATTTTTTTGGCATTTTTTTTGCATTTTTTTGCATTTTTTTTTGCATTTTTTTTGCATTTTTTTGCATTTTTTTGCATTTTTTTTGCATTTTTTTTGCATTTTTTGCATTTTTTTGCATTTTTTTGCATTATTTTTTGCATTTTTTTTGCATTTTTTTGCATTTTTTCTGCATTATTTTTTGCATTATTTTTGCATTTTTTTGCATTTTTTTTGCATTTTTTTTGCATTTTTTTTGCATTTTTTTTGCATTTTTTTTTACATTTTTTTTGCATTTTTTTGCATTTTTTTTTGCATTTTTTTGCATTTTTTTTTACATTTTTTTGGCATTTTTTTTGCATTTTTTTTTGCATTTTTTTTACATTTTTTTGGCATTTTTTTTGCATTTTTTTGCATTTTTTTGCATTTTTTTGCATTTTTTTTGCATTTTTTTTGCATTTTTTTTTGCATTTTTTTTGCATTTTTTTGCATTTTTTTTGCATTTTTTTTTGCATTTTTTTTGCATTTTTTTTGCATTTTTTTTGCATTTTTTTTTGCATTTTTTTTACATTTTTTTGCATTTTTTTTTGCATTTTTTTTTGCATTTTTTTGCATTTTTTTGCATTTTTTTGCATTTTTTTTGCATTTTTTTTGCATTTTTTTTGCATTTTTTTGCATTTTTTTGCATTATTTTTTGCATTTTTTTGCATTTTTTTTGCATTTTTTTGCATTTTTTTTGCATTTTTTTGCATTTTTTTTTGCATTTTTTTGCATTTTTTTTTGCATTTTTTTTGCATTATTTTTTGCATTTTTTTGGCATTTTTTTTGCATTTTTTTGCATTTTTTTTGCATTTTTTTTGCATTTTTTTGCATTTTTTTTGCATTTTTTTTAGCATTTTTTTGCATTTTTTTGCATTTTTTTTTGCATTTTTTTTGCATTTTTTTTTGCATTTTTTTTGCATTTATTTTTGCATTTTTTTGCATTTTTTTTGCATTTTTTTGCATTTTTTTTGCATTTTTTTTGCATTTTTTTTGCATTTTTTTTGCATTTTTTTGCATTTTTTTGCATTTTTTTTTGCATTTTTTTTGCATTTTGCATTTTTTTTGCATTTTTTTTGCATTTTTTTTGCATTTTTTTTGCATTTTTTTTTGCATTTTTTTGCATTTTTTTTGCATTTTTTTTGCATTTTTTTTGCATTTTTTTGCATTTTTTTTGCATTTTTTTTTGCATTTTTTTTGCATTTTTTTGCATTTTTTTTGCATTTTTTTGCATTTTTTTTGCATTTTTTTTGCATTTTTTTGCATTTTTTTTGCATTTTTTTTGCATTTTTTTTGCATTTTTTTTTGCATTTTTTTGCATTTTTTTGCATTTTTTTTGCATTTTTTTGCATTTTTTTGCATTTTTTTGCATTTTTTTGCATTTTTTTTTTGCATTTTTTTGCATTTTTTTTGCATTTTTTTTGCATTTTTTTTGCATTTTTTTTGCATTTTTTTTGCATTTTTTTGCATTTTTTTTTGCATTTTTTTTGCATTTTTTTTGCATTTTTTTGCATTTTTTTTTGCATTTTTTTTGCATTTTTTTTTACATTTTTTTTGCATTTTTTTGCATTTTTTTTGCATTTTTTTTGCATTATTTTTTGCATTTTTTTTGCATTTTTTTTTGCATTTTTTTTGCATTTTTTTTGCATTTTTTTTACATTTTTTTGCATTTTTTTGCATTTTTTTTTGCATTTTTTTGCATTTTTTTTTGCATTTTTTTTGCATTTTTTTTTACATTTTTTTTGCATTTTTTTTGCATTTTTTTTGCATTTTTTTGCATTATTTTTTGCATTTTTTTTGCATTTTTTTTTGCATTTTTTTTGCATTTTTTTTGCATTTTTTTTTACATTTTTTTGCATTTTTTTGCATTTTTTTTTGCATTTTTTTTGCATTTTTTTTTACATTTTTTTGGCATTTTTTTTGCATTTTTTTGCATTTTTTTTTGCATTTTTTTGCATTTTTTTTTGCATTTTTTTGCATTTTTTTTTGCATTTTTTTTGCATTTTTTTTTGCATTTTTTTGCATTATTTTTTGCATTTTTTTGCATTTTTTTTGCATTTTTTTGCATTTTTTTTTGCATTTTTTTTGCATTTTTTTTTGCATTTTTTTTGCATTATTTTTTGCATTTTTTTTGCATTTTTTTTGCATTTTTTTGCATTTTTTTTTGCATTTTTTTGCATTTTTTTTTGCATTTTTTTGCATTTTTTTTTGCATTTTTTTTGCATTTTTTTTGCATTTTTTTGCATTATTTTTTGCATTTTTTTGCATTTTTTTGGCATTTTTTCTGCATTTTTTTTGCATTATTTTTTGCATTTTTTTTGCATTTTTTTTGCATTTTTTTTGCATTTTTTTTGCATTTTTTTTTACATTTTTTTGCATTTTTTTGCATTTTTTTGTGCATTTTTTTGCATTTTTTTTTACATTTTTTTGGCATTTTTTTGCATTTTTTTTGCATTTTTTTTACATTTTTTTGGCATTTTTTTTGCATTTTTTTGCATTTTTTTTGCATTTTTTTTACATTTTTTTTGCATTTTTTTGGCATTTTTTTTGCATTTTTTTTGCATTATTTTTTGCATTTTTTTTGCATTTTTTTTTGCATTTTTTTTGCATTTTTTTGCATTTTTTTTACATTTTTTTGCATTTTTTTGCATTTTTTTTGCATTTTTTTTGCATTTTTTTTTGCATTTTTTTTGCATTTTTTTTACATTTTTTTTGCATTTTTTTTGCATTTTTTTTGCATTTTTTTTGCATTATTTTTTGCATTATTTTTGCATTTTTTTTTGCATTTTTTTTGCATTTTTTTTTACATTTTTTTGGCATTTTTTTTGCATTTTTTTTTGCATTTTTTTGCATTTTTTTTTGCATTTTTTTTTGCATTTTTTTTTGCATTTTTTTGCATTTTTTTTGCATTTTTTTGCATTTTTTTTTGCATTTTTTTTGCATTTTTTTTGCATTTTTTTGCATTTTTTTTTGCATTTTTTTTGCATTTTTTTTGCATTTTTTTTTGCATTTTTTTGCATTTTTTTTGCATTTTTTTTTACATTTTTTTTTACATTTTTTGGCATTTTTTTTGCATTTTTTTTGCATTATTTTTTGCATTTTTTTTGCATTTTTTTTTGCATTTTTTTGCATTTTTTTTTGCATTTTTTTTGCATTTTTTTTTGCATTTTTTTGCATTATTTTTTGCATTTTTTTTACATTTTTTTTACATTTTTTTGGCATTTTTTTGCATTTTTTTTGGAATTTTTTTTGCATTTTTTTTGCATTTTTTTGCATTTTTTTTTTGCATTTTTTTTGCCTTTTTTTTGAATTTTTTTTTGCATTTTTTTGCATTTTTTTTGCATTTTTTTTGCATTTTTTTGCATTTTTTTGCATTTTTTTTTGCATTTTTTTTGCATTTTTTTGCATTTTTTTTTGCATTTTTTTTGCATTTTTTTGCATTTTTTTGCATTTTTTTTGCATTTTTTTTGCATTTTTTTTGCATTTTTTTGCATTTTTTTTTTGCATTTTTTTTGCATTTTTTTTGCATTTTTTTGCATTTTTTTGCATTTTTTTTTTACATTTTTTTTTGCATTTTTTTTGCATTTTTTTTTTGCATTTTTTTTTGCATTTTTTTTGCATTTTTTTTGCATTTTTTTGCATTATTTTTTGCATTTTTTTTACATTTTTTTTACATTTTTTTGGCATTTTTTTGCATTTTTTTTTGAATTTTTTTTGCATTTTTTTTGCATTTTTTTGCATTTTTTTTTTGCATTTTTTTTGCATTTTTTTTGAATTTTTTTTTGCATTTTTTTGCATTTTTTTTGCATTTTTTTTGCATTTTTTTGCATTTTTTTGCATTTTTTTTTGCATTTTTTTTGCATTTTTTTGCATTTTTTTTTGCATTTTTTTTGCATTTTTTTGCATTTTTTTTGCATTTTTTTTGCATTTTTTTTTGCATTTTTTTTGCATTTTTTTGCATTTTTTTTTTGCATTTTTTTTGCATTTTTTTTGCATTTTTTTGCATTTTTTTGCATTTTTTTTTTACATTTTTTTTTGCATTTTTTTTGCATTTTTTTTTACATTTTTTTGCATTTTTTTGCATTTTTTTTGCATTTTTTTGCATTTTTTTTTGCATTTTTTTTGCATTTTTTTTTACATTTTTTTTGCATTTTTTTGGCATTTTTTTTGCATTTTTTTTGCATTATTTTTTGCATTATTTTTGCATTTTTTTTTGCATTTTTTTTGCATTTTTTTTTACATTTTTTTGGCATTTTTTTTGCATTTTTTTTTGCATTTTTTTGCATTTTTTTTTGCATTTTTTTTTGCATTTTTTTTTGCATTTTTTTGCATTTTTTTTGCATTTTTTTGCATTTTTTTTGCATTTTTTTTGCATTTTTTTTGCATTTTTTTGCATTTTTTTTGCATTTTTTTTGCATTTTTTTTGCATTTTTTTTTGCATTTTTTTTGCATTTTTTTTGCATTTTTTTTTACATTTTTTTTGCATTTTTTGGCATTTTTTTTGCATTTTTTTTGCATTATTTTTTGCATTTTTTTTGCATTTTTTTTTGCATTTTTTTGCATTTTTTTTTGCATTTTTTTTGCATTTTTTTTTGCATTTTTTTGCATTATTTTTTGCATTTTTTTTACATTTTTTTTACATTTTTTTGGCATTTTTTGCATTTTTTTTTGAATTTTTTTTGCATTTTTTTGCATTTTTTTTTTGCATTTTTTTTGCATTTTTTTTGAATTTTTTTTGCATTTTTTTGCATTTTTTTTGCATTTTTTTTGCATTTTTTTGCATTTTTTTGCATTTTTTTTTGCATTTTTTTTGCATTTTTTTTGCATTTTTTTTTGCATTTTTTTTGCATTTTTTTGCATTTTTTTTGCATTTTTTTTGCATTTTTTTTTGCATTTTTTTTGCATTTTTTTGCATTTTTTTTTTGCATTTTTTTTGCATTTTTTTTGCATTTTTTTGCATTTTTTTGCATTTTTTTTTTACATTTTTTTTTGCATTTTTTTTGCATTTTTTTTTTGCATTTTTTTTGCATTTTTTTTGCATTTTTTTTTACATTTTTTTGGCATTTTTTTTGCATTTTTTTTTTACATTTTTTTGCATTTTTTTGCATTTTTTTTTGCATTTTTTTGCATTTTTTTTTTACATTTTTTTGGCATTTTTTTTGCATTTTTTTGCATTTTTTTTGCATTTTTTTGCATTTTTTTTGCATTTTTTTGCATTTTTTTGCATTTTTTTTTGCATTTTTTTGCATTTTTTTTGCATTTTTTTGCATTATTTTTTGCATTTTTTTGCATTTTTTTGGCATTTTTTCTGCATTATTTTTTGCATTATTTTTTGCATTTTTTTTGCATTTTTTTTGCATTTTTTTTGCATTTTTTTTGCATTTTTTTTGCATTTTTTTTTACATTTTTTTGCATTTTTTTGCATTTTTTTTTGCATTTTTTTGCATTTTTTTTTACATTTTTTTGGCATTTTTTTTGCATTTTTTTTTGCATTTTTTTTACATTTTTTTGGCATTTTTTTTGCATTTTTTTGCATTTTTTTGCATTTTTTTGCATTTTTTTTGCATTTTTTTGCATTTTTTTTTGCATTTTTTTTGCATTTTATTGCATTTTTTTTGCATTTTTTTTTGCATTTTTTTTTGCATTTTTTTTGCATTTTTTTTGCATTTTTTTTTGCATTTTTTTTACATTTTTTTGGCATTTTTTTTGCATTTTTTTGCATTTTTTTTTGCATTTTTTTGCATTTTTTTTGCATTTTTTTGCATTTTTTTTTGCATTTTTTTTGCATTTTTTTGCATTTTTTTGCATTATTTTTTGCATTTTTTTGCATTTTTTTGCATTTTTTTGCATTTTTTTTTGCATTTTTTTGCATTTTTTTTTGCATTTTTTTGCATTTTTTTTTGCATTTTTTTTGCATTATTTTTTGCATTTTTTTGGCATTTTTTTTGCATTTTTTTGCATTTTTTTTTGCATTTTTTTGCATTTTTTTTTGCATTTTTTTGCATTTTTTTTTGCATTTTTTTGCATTTTTTTTGCATTTTTTTGCATTATTTTTTGCATTTTTTTACATTTTTTTGGCATTTTTTCTGCATTTTTTTTGCATTATTTTTTGCATTTTTTTTGCATTTTTTTTGCATTTTTTTTGCATTTTTTTTGCATTTTTTTTACATTTTTTTACATTTTTTTGCATTTTTTTGTGCATTTTTTTGCATTTTTCTTTACATTTTTTTGGCATTTTTTTTGCATTTTTTTTGCATTTTTTTGCATTTTTTTTGCATTTTTTTTGCATTTTTTTGCATTTTTTTGCATTTTTTTTGCATTTTTTTTTGCATTTTTTTTGCATTTTTTTTGCATTTTTTTTTGCATTTTTTTTACATTTTTTTGGCATTTTTTTTGCATTTTTTTGCATTTTTTTGCATTTTTTTGCATTTTTTTTGCATTTTTTTGCATTTTTTTTTGCATTTTTTTTGCATTTTTTTGCATTTTTTTGCATTATTTTTTGCATTTTTTTGCATTTTTTTTTGCATTTTTTTGCATTTTTTTTTGCATTTTTTTGCATTTTTTTTTGCATTTTTTTGCATTTTTTTTTGCATTTTTTTTGCATTTTTTTTACATTTTTTTGGCATTTTTTTTGCATTTTTTTGCATTTTTTTGCATTTTTTTTGCATTTTTTTTGCATTTTTTTTTGCATTTTTTTTGCATTTTTTTGCATTTTTTTGCATTTTTTTTTTGCATTTTTTTTTGCATTTTTTTGCATTTTTTTTTGCATTTTTTTTGCATTTTTTTTGCATTTTTTTTGCATTTTTTTGCATTTTTTTTGCATTTTTTTGCATTTTTTTTACATTTTTTTTGCATTTTTTTTGCATTTTTTTTGCATTTTTTTTGCATTATTTTTTGCATTTTTTTTGCATTTTTTTTTGCATTTTTTTTGCATTTTTTTTGCATTTTTTTTACATTTTTTTGCATTTTTTTGCATTTTTTTTTGCATTTTTTGCATTTTTTTTTGCATTTTTTTGCATTTTTTTTTACATTTTTTTTGCATTTTTTTGGCATTTTTTTTGCATTTTTTTTGCATTATTTTTTGCATTATTTTTTGCATTTTTTTTGCATTTTTTTTTGCATTTTTTTTTACATTTTTTTGGCATTTTTTTTGCATTTTTTTTACATTTTTTTGCATTTTTTTGCATTTTTTTTTTGCATTTTTTTGCATTTTTTTTTACATTTTTTTGGCATTTTTTTTGCATTTTTTTGCATTTTTTTTTGCATTTTTTTTGCATTTTTTTTGCATTTTTTTAGCATTTTTTTTGCATTTTTTTTGCATTTTTTTTGCATTTTTTTTGCATTTTTTTTGCATTTTTTTTTGCATTTTTTTTGCATTTTTTTTGCATTTTTTTTTGCATTTTTTTTTACATTTTTTTTGCATTTTTTTGGCATTTTTTTTGCATTTTTTTTGCATTATTTTTTGCATTTTTTTTGCATTTTTTTTGCATTTTTTTTGCATTTTTTTTGCATTTTTTTTTACATTTTTTTGCATTTTTTTGCATTTTTTTTTGCATTTTTTTGCATTTTTTTTGCATTTTTTTGCATTTTTTTTTACATTTTTTTTGCATTTTTTTGCATTTTTTTGCATTTTTTTTACATTTTTTTGGCATTTTTTTTGCATTTTTTTGCATTTTTTTTGCATTTTTTTTGCATTTTTTTGCATTTTTTTGCATTTTTTTTGCATTTTTTTTTGCATTTTTTTTGCATTTTTTTTTGCATTTTTTTTTGCATTTTTTTTGCATTTTTTTTGCATTTTTTTGCATTTTTTTTGCATTTTTTTTGCATTTTTTTTACATTTTTTTTGCATTTTTTTGGCATTTTTTTTGCATTTTTTTTGCATTATTTTTTGCATTTTTTTGCATTTTTTTTTGCATTTTTTTTGCATTTTTTTTGCATTTTTTTTTACATTTTTTTGCATTTTTTTGCATTTTTTTTTGCATTTTTTTGCATTTTTTTTGCATTTTTTTGCATTTTTTTTGCATTTTTTTTGCATTTTTTTTGCATTTTTTTTGCATTTTTTTGCATTTTTTTTGCATTTTTTTTGCATTTTTTTTACATTTTTTTTGCATTTTTTTGGCATTTTTTTTGCATTTTTTTTGCATTATTTTTTGCATTTTTTTTGCATTTTTTTTTGCATTTTTTTTGCATTTTTTTTGCATTTTTTTTACATTTTTTTGCATTTTTTTGCATTTTTTTTTGCATTTTTTTGCATTTTTTTTTGCATTTTTTTTGCATTTTTTTTACATTTTTTTGCATTTTTTTTGCATTTTTTTTGCATTTTTTTGCATTATTTTTTGCATTTTTTTTGCATTTTTTTTGCATTTTTTTTGCATTTTTTTTGCATTTTTTTTACATTTTTTTGCATTTTTTTGCATTTTTTTTGCATTATTTTGCATTTTTTTTTGCATTTTTTTGCATTTTTTTTGCATTTTTTTTGCATTTTTTTTTGCATTTTTTTGCATTTTTTTTTGCATTTTTTTGCATTTTTTTTTGCATTTTTTTTGCATTTTTTTTGCATTTTTTTGCATTATTTTTTGCATTTTTTTGCATTTTTTTTGCATTTTTTTGCATTTTTTTTTGCATTTTTTTGCATTTTTTTTGCATTTTTTTGCATTTTTTTTTGCATTTTTTTGCATTATTTTTGCATTTTTTTGGCATTTTTTTGCATTTTTTTGCATTTTTTTTGCATTTTTTTGCATTTTTTTTGCATTTTTTTGCATTTTTTTTTGCATTTTTTTTGCATTTTTTTTTGCATTTTTTTTGCATTATTTTTTGCATTTTTTTGGCATTTTTTTTGCATTTTTTTGCATTTTTTTTTGCATTTTTTTGCATTTTTTTTTGCATTTTTTTGCATTTTTTTTTGCATTTTTTTTGCATTTTTTTTGCATTTTTTTGCATTATTTTTTGCATTTTTTTGCATTTTTTTTGCATTTTTTCTGCATTTTTTTTTGCATTATTTTTGCATTTTTTTTGCATTTTTTTTGCATTTTTTTTTGCATTTTTTTTGCATTTTTTTTTACATTTTTTTACATTTTTTTGCATTTTTTGTGCATTTTTTTGCATTTTTTTTTACATTTTTTGGCATTTTTTTGCATTTTTTTTGCATTTTTTGCATTTTTTTTTGCATTTTTTTTGCATTTTTTTGCATTTTTTTTGCATTTTTTTTGCATTTTTTTTGCATTTTTTTTGCATTTTTTTTGCATTTTTTTTGCATTTTTTTTACATTTTTTTGGCATTTTTTTGCATTTTTTTGCATTTTTTTGCATTTTTTTGCATTTTTTTTGCATTTTTTTGCATTTTTTTTTGCATTTTTTTTGCATTTTTTTGCATTTTTTTTGCATTATTTTTTGCATTTTTTTGCATTTTTTTTTGCATTTTTTTGCATTTTTTTTTGCATTTTTTTGCATTTTTTTTTGCATTTTTTTGCATTTTTTTTTGCATTTTTTTTGCATTTTTTTACATTTTTTTGGCATTTTTTTGCATTTTTTTGCATTTTTTTGCATTTTTTTTGCATTTTTTTGCATTTTTTTTTGCATTTTTTTGCATTTTTTTTGCATTTTTTTGCATTTTTTTTTGCATTTTTTTTGCATTTTTTTTGCATTTTTTTTGCATTTTTTTGCATTTTTTTGCATTTTTTTTGCATTTTTTTGCATTTTTTTTTGCATTTTTTTGCATTTTTTTTAGCATTTTTTTTGCATTTTTTTTGCATTTTTTTTGCATTTTTTTTGCATTATTTTTTGCATTTTTTTGCATTTTTTTTGCATTTTTTTTGCATTTTTTTTGCATTTTTTTTACATTTTTTTGCATTTTTTTGCATTTTTTTTGCATTTTTTTGCATTTTTTTTGCATTTTTTTTGCATTTTTTTTTACATTTTTTTTGCATTTTTTTGCATTTTTTTTGCATTTTTTTTGCATTATTTTTTGCATTATTTTTGCATTTTTTTTTGCATTTTTTTGCATTTTTTTTTACATTTTTTTGCATTTTTTTTGCATTTTTTTTTACATTTTTTTTGCATTTTTTTGCATTTTTTTTTGCATTTTTTTTGCATTTTTTTTTACATTTTTTTGGCATTTTTTTGCATTTTTTTGCATTTTTTTTTGCATTTTTTTGCATTTTTTTTTGCATTTTTTTGCATTTTTTTTGCATTTTTTTTGCATTTTTTTTGCATTTTTTTTGCATTTTTTTTGCATTTTTTTTGCATTTTTTTTGCATTTTTTTTGCATTTTTTTTGCATTTTTTTTACATTTTTTTTGCATTTTTTTTGCATTTTTTTTTGCATTTTTTTTGCATTTTTTTTTGCATTTTTTTTGCATTTTTTTTGCATTTTTTTTGCATTTTTTTTGCATTTTTTTTTACATTTTTTTGCATTTTTTTTGCATTTTTTTTGCATTTTTTTGCATTTTTTTTGCATTTTTTTTGCATTTTTTTTTGCATTTTTTTTGCATTTTTTTGCATTTTTTGCATTTTTTTTTGCATTTTTTTTGCATTTTTTTTGCATTTTTTTTGCATTTTTTTTTGCATTTTTTTGCATTTTTTTTGCATTTTTTTTGCATTTTTTTGCATTTTTTTTTGCATTTTTTTTGCATTTTTTTTGCATTTTTTTTTGCATTTTTTTTTGCATTTTTTTGCATTTTTTTGCATTTTTTTTGCATTTTTTTTGCATTTTTTTTACATTTTTTTTTGCATTTTTTTTGCATTTTTTTTGCATTTTTTTGCATTTTTTTTGCATTTTTTTTGCATTTTTTTTGCATTTTTTTTGCATTTTTTTGCATTTTTTTTAGCATTTTTTTGCATTTTTTTGCATTTTTTTTGCATTTTTTTGCATTTTTTTTGCATTTTTTTTGCATTTTTTTTGCATTTTTTTTGCATTTTTTTTGCATTTTTTTTGCATTTTTTTTGCATTTTTTTTGCATTTTTTTTGCATTTTTTTTTACATTTTTTTTGCATTTTTTTGCATTTTTTTTGCATTTTTTTTGCATTTTTTTGCATTTTTTTTGCATTTTTTTTGCATTTTTTTTGCATTTTTTTTGCATTTTTTTTTGCATTTTTTTTGCATTTTTTTTTGCATTTTTTTGCATTTTTTTTGCATTTTTTTGCATTTTTTTTTGCATTTTTTTTGCATTTTTTTTTGCATTTTTTTTGCATTTTTTTTGCATTTTTTTTTGCATTTTTTTGCATTTTTTTGCATTTTTTTGCATTTTTTTTTGCATTTTTTTGCATTTTTTTTTGCATTTTTTTTTGCATTTTTTTTGCATTTTTTTGTACATTTTTTTGCATTTTTTTTGCATTTTTTTTTGCATT
>JAKRKW010000384.1:0-30048 GCA_023566125.1 Zingel zingel
GTGTTTTTTTTTGCATTTTTTTGCATTTTTTTTTTGCATTTTTTGTGGGTTTTTTTGCATTTTTTGTGGGTTTTTTTGCATTTTTTGTGGTTTTTTTTCAATTTTTTTTGCATTTTTTGTGTTTTTTTTTGCATTTTTTTTGCATTTTTTTTGTGTTTTTTTGCATTTTTTTTTGCATTTTTTTTGCATTTTTTGTGGGTTTTTTTGCATTTTTTTTGCATTTTTTGTGGGGTTTTTTGTGGGGTTTTTTGCATTTTTTTGTGGTTTTTTTGCATTTTTTTGTGGGGTTTTTTGCATTTTTTTTGCATTTTTTTTGTGTTTTTTTGCATTTTTTTTGCATTTTTTGTGGGGTTTTTTGCATTTTTTTGTGTTTTTTTTGCATTTTTTTGTGGGTTTTTTTGCATTTTTTTTGCATTTTTTTTGCATTTTTTGTGGGGTTTTTTGCATTTTTTTTGCATTTTTTTTGTGTTTTTTTGCATTTTTTTTTGCATTTTTTGTGGTTTTTTTTGCATTTTTTTGTGGGTTTTTTTGCATTTTTTGTGTTTTTTTTTTGCATTTTTTTGTTTTTTTGCATTTTTTTTTGCATTTTTTGTGGGTTTTTTTGCATTTTTTTTGTGTTTTTTTGCATTTTTTTGTGGGTTTTTTTGCATTTTTTTTGGGTTTTTTTGCATTTTTTGTGGGTTTTTTTGCATTTTTTTTTGCATTTTTTTTGCATTTTTTGTGGGTTTTTTTGCATTTTTTTTGCATTTTTTGTGGGGTTTTTTGCATTTTTTTTTGCATTTTTTTTGCATTTTTTGTGGGTTTTTTTGCATTTTTTTTGCATTTTTTGTGGGGTTTTTTGCATTTTTTTGCATTTTTTTTGTTTTTTTGCAATTTTTTTGCATTTTTTGTGGGGTTTTTTGCATTTTTTTTGCATTTTTTTGTGTTTTTTTTGCATTTTTTTGTGGGTTTTTTTGCATTTTTTTGTGGGTTTTTTTGCATTTTTTGTGGGTTTTTTTGCATTTTTTTTGCATTTTTTTTGCATTTTTTGTGGGGTTTTTTGCATTTTTTTTGCATTTTTTTGCATTTTTTGTGGGGTTTTTTGCATTTTTTTTGCATTTTTTGTGGGTTTTTTTGCATTTTTTTGCATTTTTTTTGTGGGTTTTTTTGCATTTTTTTTGCATTTTTTTTGCATTTTTTGTGGGGTTTTTTGCATTTTTTTTGCATTTTTTGTGGTTTTTTTTGCATTTTTTTTGTGTTTTTTTGCATTTTTTTTTGCATTTTTTGCATTTTTTTTGTGTTTTTTTGCATTTTTTTTGCATTTTTTTGCATTTTTTGTGGTTTTTTTTGCATTTTTTTTGTGTTTTTTTGCATTTTTTTTTGCATTTTTTGCATTTTTTTTGTGTTTTTTTGCATTTTTTTTTGCATTTTTTTTTATTTTTTGTGGGTTTTTTTTTGCATTTTTTTGCATTTTTTTGTGTTTTTTTTGCATTTTTTTGTGGGGTTTTTTGCATTTTTTTGTGGGTTTTTTTGCATTTTTTGTGGGTTTTTTTGCATTTTTTTTGCATTTTTTTTGCATTTTTTGTGGGGTTTTTTGCATTTTTTTTGCATTTTTTGTGGTTTTTTTTGCATTTTTTTTGTTTTTTTGCATTTTTTTTTGCATTTTTTGTGGGTTTTTTTGCATTTTTTTGTGGGTTTTTTTGCATTTTTTTTGCATTTTTTGTGGTTTTTTTTTGCATTTTTTTTGTTTTTTTGCATTTTTTTTTGCATTTTTTGCATTTTTTTTGTGTTTTTTTGCATTTTTTTTGCATTTTTTTTTATTTTTTGTGGTTTTTTTTTGCATTTTTTTGCATTTTTTTGCATTTTTTTTGCATTTTTTTTTATTTTTTGTGGTTTTTTTTGCATTTTTTTTGCATTTTTTGTGGGTTTTTTTGCATTTTTTTTGCATTTTTTGTGGGGTTTTTTGCATTTTTTTTTGCATTTTTTTGCATTTTTTTTGCATTTTTTGTGGGTTTTTTTGCATTTTTTTGCATTTTTTGTGGGGTTTTTTGCATTTTTTTTGCATTTTTTTGTGTTTTTTTTGCATTTTTTGTGGGGTTTTTTGCATTTTTTTTGCATTTTTTGTGGGTTTTTTTGCATTTTTTTTGCATTTTTTTGTGTTTTTTTTGCATTTTTTTGTGGGTTTTTTTGCATTTTTTTTGTGGGTTTTTTTGCATTTTTTTTGCATTTTTTGTGGGTTTTTTTTGCATTTTTTTTTACATTTTTTGTGGGGTTTTTTGCATTTTTTTTGCATTTTTTTTGCATTTTTTTTTGCATTTTTTGTGGGTTTTTTTGCATTTTTTTGCATTTTTGTGGGTTTTTTTGCATTTTTTTTGCATTTTTTTTTTGCATTTTTTTAGCATTTTTTTTTGCATTTTTTTTGCATTTTTTTTGGATTTTTTGTGGTTTTTTTTGCATTTTTTTGTGTTTTTTTTGCATTTTTTTGTGGGGTTTTTTGCATTTTTTTTTGCATTTTTTTGTGTTTTTTTTGCATATTTTTGTGGGGTTTTTTGCATTTTTTTGTGGGTTTTTTTGCATTTTTTTTGCATTTTTTGTGGGTTTTTTTGCATTTTTTTTGCATTTTTTTTGCATTTTTTTTTGCATTTTTTGTGGATTTTTTTGCATTTTTTTTGCATTTTTTGTGGGGTTTTTTGCATTTTTTTGCATTTTTTTTGCATTTTTTTTGTTTTTTTGCATTTTTTTTTGCATTTTTTGTGGGTTTTTTTGCATTTTTTTGTGGGTTTTTTTGCATTTTTTTTGCATTTTTTGTGGGTTTTTTTTGCATTTTTTTGTTTTTTTGCATTTTTTTTGCATTTTTTGCATTTTTTTTGTTTTTTTGCATTTTTTTGCATTTTTTTTTATTTTTTGTGGTTTTTTTTGCATTTTTTTTGCATTTTTTTGTGTTTTTTTGCATTTTTTTTGCATTTTTTTTTATTTTTTGTGGTTTTTTTTGCATTTTTTTGCATTTTTTTTTGCATTTTTTGTGGGTTTTTTTGCATTTTTTGTGGGTTTTTTTGCATTTTTTTGCATTTTTTGTGGGTTTTTTTGCATTTTTTTTTGCATTTTTTGTGTTTTTTTTTTGCATTTTTTTTGCATTTTTTTTGTGTTTTTTTGCTTCTTTTTTTTGCATTTTTTTTGCATTTTTTGTGGGTTTTTTTGCATTTTTTTTTGCATTTTTTGTGGGGTTTTTTGCATTTTTTTGTGTTTTTTTTGCATTTTTTTGTGGGTTTTTTTGCATTTTTTTTGCATTTTTTTGTGTTTTTTTTGCAAAAAAACCCACAAAAAAATGCAAAAAAAACCACAAAAAATGTGGGTTTTTTTGCATTTTTTTTGCATTTTTTGTGTTTTTTTTTTGCATTTTTTTTGCATTTTTTTTGTGTTTTTTTGCATTTTTTTTTTTGCATTTTTTTTGCATTTTTTGTGGGTTTTTTTGCATTTTTTTTGCATTTTTTGTGGGGTTTTTTGCATTTTTTTGCATTTTTTTTGTGTTTTTTTGCATTTTTTTTTGCATTTTTTGTGGGGTTTTTTGCATTTTTTTTGCATTTTTTTTGCATTTTTTGTGGGGTTTTTTGCATTTTTTTTTGCATTTTTTTTGCATTTTTTTTGCATTTTTTTTGCATTTTTTTTGCATTTTTTGTGGGTTTTTTTGCATTTTTTTTGCATTTTTTTGCATTTTTTGTGGGGTTTTTTGCATTTTTTTTTGCATTTTTTTTGCATTTTTTTTGCATTTTTTTTGCATTTTTTTGTGTTTTTTTTGAATTTTTTGTGGGGTTTTTTGCATTTTTTTTGCATTTTTTGTGGGTTTTTTTGCATTTTTTTTTGCATTTTTTTGTGTTTTTTTTGCATTTTTTTGTGGGTTTTTTTGCATTTTTTTTATGGGTTTTTTTGCATTTTTTTTGCATTTTTTGTGGGTTTTTTTGCATTTTTTTTGCATTTTTTTTTACATTTTTTGTGGGGTTTTTTGCATTTTTTTTTGCTTTTTTTTTGCATTTTTTTTTGCATTTTTTGTGGGTTTTTTTGCATTTTTTTGCATTTTTGTGGGTTTTTTTTGCATTTTTTTTTGGCATTTTTTTTGCATTTTTTTTGCATTTTTTTGCATTTTTTTTTGCATTTTTTTGCATTTTTTTTGGATTTTTTGTGGTTTTTTTTGCATTTTTTTGTGTTTTTTTTGCATTTTTTTGCATTTTTTTTGCATTTTTTTGTGTTTTTTTTGCATATTTTTGTGGGGTTTTTTGCATTTTTTTGTGGGTTTTTTTGCATTTTTTTTTGCATTTTTTGTGGGTTTTTTTTGCATTTTTTTTGCATTTTTTTTGCATTTTTTTTGCATTTTTTGTGGATTTTTTTGCATTTTTTTTGCATTTTTTGTGGGGTTTTTTGCATTTTTTTGCATTTTTTTTGCATTTTTTTTGTTTTTTTGCATTTTTTTTGCATTTTTTGTGGCTTTTTTTGCATTTTTTTGTGGGTTTTTTTGCATTTTTTTTGCATTTTTTGTGGGTTTTTTTGCATTTTTTTTGTGTTTTTTTGCATTTTTTTTTGCATTTTTTGCATTTTTTTTGTGTTTTTTTGCATTTTTTTTGCATTTTTTTTTATTTTTTGTGGTTTTTTTTGCATTTTTTGCATTTTTTTGTGTTTTTTTGCATTTTTTTTGCATTTTTTTTTATTTTTTGTGTTTTTTTTTGCATTTTTTTGCATTTTTTTTTGCATTTTTTGTGGTTTTTTTTGCATTTTTTGTGGGTTTTTTTGCATTTTTTTTGCATTTTTTGTGGGTTTTTTTGCATTTTTTTTGCATTTTTTGTGTTTTTTTTTTGCATTTTTTTTGCATTTTTTTTGTGTTTTTTTGCATTTTTTTTTTGCATTTTTTTTGCATTTTTTGTGGGTTTTTTTGCATTTTTTTTGCATTTTTTGTGGGGTTTTTTGCATTTTTTTGCATTTTTTTTGTGTTTTTTTGCATTTTTTTTGCATTTTTTGTGGGGTTTTTTGCATTTTTTTGTGTTTTTTTTGCAATTTTTTGTGGGTTTTTTTGCATTTTTTTTGCATTTTTTTGTGGGTTTTTTTTGCAAAAAAAAAAAAATGCAAAAAAACCCACAAAAAATGCAAAAAAACCCACATTTTTTGTGGGTTTTTTTGCATTTTTTGTGGGTTTTTTTGCATTTTTTTTGCATTTTTTTTGCATTTTTTGTGGGGTTTTTTTGCATTTTTTTTGCATTTTTTTGCATTTTTTTTGCATTTTTTGTGGGGTTTTTTGCATTTTTTTGTGTTTTTTTTGCATTTTTTTGTGGGGTTTTTTGCATTTTTTTTGCATTTTTTTTGTGTTTTTTTGCATTTTTTATGCATTTTTTGTGGGGTTTTTTGCATTTTTTTGTGTTTTTTTTGTGTTTTTTTGCATTTTTTGTGGTTTTTTTTGCATTTTTTTGTGGTTTTTTTTGCATTTTTTGTGTTTTTTTTTTGCATTTTTTTGTTTTTTTGCATTTTTTTTTGAATTTTTTGTGGGTTTTTTTGCATTTTTTTTGTGTTTTTTTGCATTTTTTTTGCATTTTTTGTGGTTTTTTTTTGCATTTTTTGTGGGGTTTTTTTGCATTTTTTTTGCATTTTTTGTGGGGTTTTTTTGCATTTTTTTTGCATTTTTTGTGTTTTTTTTTGCATTTTTTTGCATTTTTTTTTGCATTTTTTTTGCATTTTTTTTGCATTTTTTTTGCATTTTTTTTGCATTTTTTGTGTTTTTTTTTGCATTTTTTTGTGTTTTTTTGCATTTTTTTGTGGGTTTTTTTGCATTTTTTTTTGCATTTTTTTGTGTTTTTTTTGCATATTTTTGTGGGTTTTTTTGCATTTTTTTGTGGGTTTTTTTGCATTTTTTTGCATTTTTTGTGGGTTTTTTTGCATTTTTTTAGCATTTTTTTTGCATTTTTTTTGCATTTTTTGTGGATTTTTTTGCATTTTTTTTGCATTTTTTGCATTTTTTTGCATTTTTTTTGCATTTTTTTTGTGTTTTTTTGCATTTTTTTTTGCATTTTTTGTGGTTTTTTTTGCATTTTTTTGTGGGTTTTTTTGCATTTTTTTTGCATTTTTTGTGGGTTTTTTTGCATTTTTTTGTGTTTTTTTGCATTTTTTTTTGCATTTTTTGCATTTTTTTGTGTTTTTTTGCATTTTTTTTGCATTTTTTTTATTTTTTGTGGTTTTTTTTGCATTTTTTTGCATTTTTTTTTGCATTTTTTGTGGGTTTTTTTGCATTTTTTTTTGCATTTTTTGTGGGTTTTTTTGCATTTTTTTTGCATTTTTTGTGTTTTTTTTTGCATTTTTTTTGCATTTTTTTTGTTTTTTTGCATTTTTTTGCATTTTTTTTGTGTTTTTTTGCATTTTTTTTGCATTTTTTTTGCATTTTTTTTGCATTTTTTGTGTTTTTTTTTGCATTTTTTTTGCATTTTTTTTGTGTTTTTTTGCATTTTTTTTTGCATTTTTTTTGCATTTTTTGTGGGGTTTTTTGCATTTTTTTGTGTTTTTTTTGCATTTTTTTGTGGGGTTTTTTGCATTTTTTTTGCATTTTTTTTGTGTTTTTTTGCATTTTTTATGCATTTTTTGTGGGGTTTTTTGCATTTTTTTGTGTTTTTTTTGCATTTTTTTTGCATTTTTTTTGCATTTTTTGTGGGTTTTTTTGCATTTTTTTTGCATTTTTTGTGGGGTTTTTTGCATTTTTTTTGTTTTTTTGCATTTTTTTTTGCATTTTTTGTGGTTTTTTTTGCATTTTTTTGTGGTTTTTTTTTGCATTTTTTGTGTTTTTTTTTTGCATTTTTTTGTTTTTTTGCTTTTTGAATTTTTTGTGGGTTTTTTTGCATTTTTTTTGTGTTTTTTTGCATTTTTTTTGCATTGTTTGTGGGTTTTTTTGCATTTTTTGTGGGTTTTTTTTTGCATTTTTTTTGCATTTTTTGTGGGTTTTTTGTTTTTGCATTTTTTTGCATTTTTTTTTGCATTTTTTTTTGCATTTTTTTTGCATTTTTTTGCATTTTTTTTGCATTTTTTTTGCATTTTTTGTGGTTTTTTTTGCATTTTTTTGTGTTTTTTTTGCATTTTTTTGTGGGTTTTTTTGCATTTTTTTTTGCATTTTTTTGTGTTTTTTTTGCATATTTTTGTGGGTTTTTTTGCATTTTTTTGTGGGTTTTTTTGCATTTTTTTGCATTTTTTGTGGGTTTTTTTGCATTTTTTTAGCATTTTTTTTGCATTTTTTTTGCATTTTTTGTGGATTTTTTTGCATTTTTTGCATTTTTTTGCATTTTTTTTGCATTTTTTTTGTGTTTTTTTGCATTTTTTTTTGCATTTTTTGTGGGTTTTTTTGCATTTTTTTTGTGGGTTTTTTTGCATTTTTTGTGGGTTTTTTTTGCATTTTTTTTGCATT
Source organism: Zingel zingel (assembly GCA_023566125.1). Lineage (NCBI taxonomy): Eukaryota > Metazoa > Chordata > Actinopteri > Perciformes > Percidae > Zingel > Zingel zingel. The sequence continues at coordinate 7,406 of JAKRKW010000384.1, forward strand.
TTTTGTGGTTTTTTTTGCATTTTTTTGTGGTTTTTTTTGCATTTTTTGTGTTTTTTTTTTGCATTTTTTTGTTTTTTTGCATTTTTTTTTGAATTTTTTGTGGGTTTTTTTGCATTTTTTTTGTGTTTTTTTGCATTTTTTTTGCATTGTTTGTGGGTTTTTTTGCATTTTTTGTGGGGTTTTTTTTGCATTTTTTTTGCATTTTTTGTGGGTTTTTTTTTGCATTTTTTTTGCATTTTTTTGCATTTTTTTTTTGCATTTTTTTTGCATTTTTTTTGCATTTTTTTTGCATTTTTTTTGCATTTTTTGTGGTTTTTTTTGCATTTTTTTGTGTTTTTTTTGCATTTTTTTGTGGGTTTTTTTGCATTTTTTTTTGCATTTTTTTGTGTTTTTTTTGCATATTTTTGTGGGTTTTTTTGCATTTTTTTGTGGGTTTTTTTGCATTTTTTTGCATTTTTTGTGGGTTTTTTTTGCATTTTTTTAGCATTTTTTTTGCATTTTTTTTGCATTTTTTGTGGATTTTTTTGCATTTTTTGCATTTTTTTGCATTTTTTTTGCATTTTTTTTGTGTTTTTTTGCATTTTTTTTTGCATTTTTTGTGGGTTTTTTTGCATTTTTTTGTGGGTTTTTTTGCATTTTTTGTGGGTTTTTTTGCATTTTTTTTGCATTTTTTGTGGGTTTTTTTGCATTTTTTTTGCATTTTTTTGTGTTTTTTTGCATTTTTTTGTGGGTTTTTTTGCATTTTTTTTGTGGGTTTTTTTGCATTTTTTTTTGCATTTTTTGTGGGTTTTTTTGCATTTTTTTTGCATTTTTTTTGCATTTTTTGTGGGGTTTTTTGCTTTTTTTTTTGCATTTTTTTTGCATTTTTTTTGCATTTTTTTTGCATTTTTTGTGGTTTTTTTTGCATTTTTTTGCATTTTTTTTTGCATTTTTTTTGCATTTTTTTTGCATTTTTTTTGCATTTTTTTTTTGCATTTTTTGTGTTTTTTTTTGCATTTTTTTGTGTTTTTTTGCATTTTTTTGTGGGTTTTTTTGCATTTTTTTTTGCATTTTTTTGTGTTTTTTTTGCATATTTTTGTGGGTTTTTTTGCATTTTTTTGTGGGTTTTTTTGCATTTTTTTGCATTTTTTGTGGGTTTTTTTGCATTTTTTTAGCATTTTTTTTGCATTTTTTTTGCATTTTTTGTGGATTTTTTTGCATTTTTTTTGCATTTTTTGCATTTTTTTGCATTTTTTTTGCATTTTTTTTGTGTTTTTTTGCATTTTTTTTTGCATTTTTTGTGGGTTTTTTTGCATTTTTTTGTGGGTTTTTTTGCATTTTTTTTGCATTTTTTGTGTGTTTTTTTGCATTTTTTTGTGTTTTTTTGCATTTTTTTTTGCATTTTTTGCATTTTTTTGTGTTTTTTTGCATTTTTTTTGCATTTTTTTTATTTTTTGTGGTTTTTTTTGCATTTTTTTGCATTTTTTTTTGCATTTTTTGTGGGTTTTTTTGCATTTTTTTTTGCATTTTTTGTGGGTTTTTTTGCATTTTTTTTGCATTTTTTGTGTTTTTTTTTTGCATTTTTTTTTGCATTTTTTTTGTTTTTTTTGCATTTTTTTGCATTTTTTTGTGTTTTTTTGCATTTTTTTTGCATTTTTTTTGCATTTTTTGTGTTTTTTTTTGCATTTTTTTTGCATTTTTTTTGTGTTTTTTTGCATTTTTTTTGCATTTTTTTTGCATTTTTTGTGGGTTTTTTTGCATTTTTTTTGCATTTTTTGTGGGGTTTTTTGCATTTTTTTTGCATTTTTTTTGTTTTTTTGCATTTTTTTTGCATTTTTTGTGGGGTTTTTTGCATTTTTTTTGCATTTTTTTTGCATTTTTTGTGGGGTTTTTTGCATTTTTTTGTGTTTTTTTTGCATTTTTTTGTGGGTTTTTTTGCATTTTTTTTGCATTTTTTGTGGTTTTTTTGCATTTTTTTGTGGGTTTTTTTGCATTTTTTTGTGGGTTTTTTTGCATTTTTTGTGGGTTTTTTTGCATTTTTTTTGCATTTTTTTTGCATTTTTTGTGGGGTTTTTTGCATTTTTTTGTGTTTTTTTTGCATTTTTTTGTGGGGTTTTTTGCATTTTTTTTGCATTTTTTTTGTGTTTTTTTGCATTTTTTTTTGCATTTTTTGTGGTTTTTTTTGCATTTTTTTGTGGTTTTTTTTGCATTTTTTGTGTTTTTTTTTTGCATTTTTTTGTTTTTTTGCATTTTTTTTTGAATTTTTTGTGGGTTTTTTTGCATTTTTTTTGTGTTTTTTTGCATTTTTTTTGCATTTTTTGTGGTTTTTTTTTGCATTTTTTGTGGGGTTTTTTTGCATTTTTTTTGCATTTTTTGTGGGGTTTTTTTGCATTTTTTTTGCATTTTTTGTGTTTTTTTTTGCATTTTTTTGCATTTTTTTTTGCATTTTTTTTGCATTTTTTTTGCATTTTTTTTGCATTTTTTTTTGCATTTTTTGTGTTTTTTTTTTGCATTTTTTTTGCATTTTTTTTTGCATTTTTTGTGTTTTTTTTTGCATTTTTTTGTGTTTTTTTGCATTTTTTGTGGGTTTTTTTGCATTTTTTTAGCATTTTTTTTGCATTTTTTGTGGATTTTTTTGCATTTTTTTTGCATTTTTTGCATTTTTTTGCATTTTTTTTGCATTTTTTTTGTGTTTTTTTGCATTTTTTTTTGCATTTTTTGTGGGTTTTTTTGCATTTTTTTGTGGGTTTTTTTGCATTTTTTTTGCATTTTTTGTGGGTTTTTTTGCATTTTTTTGTGTTTTTTTGCATTTTTTTTTTGCATTTTTTGCATTTTTTTGTGTTTTTTTGCATTTTTTTTGCATTTTTTTTATTTTTTGTGGTTTTTTTTGCATTTTTTTGCATTTTTTTTTGCATTTTTTGTGGGTTTTTTTGCATTTTTTTTTGCATTTTTTGTGGGTTTTTTTGCATTTTTTTTGCATTTTTTGTGTTTTTTTTTGCATTTTTTTTGCATTTTTTTTGTTTTTTTGCATTTTTTTGCATTTTTTTGTGTTTTTTTGCATTTTTTTTGCATTTTTTTTGCATTTTTTGTGTTTTTTTTTGCATTTTTTTTGCATTTTTTTTGTGTTTTTTTGCATTTTTTTTGCATTTTTTTTGCATTTTTTGTGGGTTTTTTTGCATTTTTTTTGCATTTTTTGTGGGGTTTTTTGCATTTTTTTTGCATTTTTTTTGCATTTTTTGTGGGGTTTTTTGCATTTTTTTGTGTTTTTTTTGCATTTTTTTGTGGGTTTTTTTGCATTTTTTTTGCATTTTTTGTGGTTTTTTTGCATTTTTTTGTGGGTTTTTTTGCATTTTTTTGTGGGTTTTTTTGCATTTTTTGTGGGTTTTTTTGCATTTTTTTTGCATTTTTTTTGCATTTTTTGTGGGGTTTTTTGCATTTTTTTGTGTTTTTTTTGCATTTTTTTGTGGGGTTTTTTGCATTTTTTTTGCATTTTTTTTGTGTTTTTTTGCATTTTTTTTTGCATTTTTTGTGGTTTTTTTTGCATTTTTTTGTGGTTTTTTTTGCATTTTTTGTGTTTTTTTTTTGCATTTTTTTGTTTTTTTGCATTTTTTTTTGAATTTTTTGTGGGTTTTTTTGCATTTTTTTTGTGTTTTTTTGCATTTTTTTTGCATTTTTTGTGTTTTTTTTTTGCATTTTTTGTGGGGTTTTTTTGCATTTTTTTTGCATTTTTTGTGGGGTTTTTTTGCATTTTTTTTGCATTTTTTGTGTTTTTTTTTGCATTTTTTTGCATTTTTTTTTGCATTTTTTTTGCATTTTTTTTGCATTTTTTTTGCATTTTTTTTTGCATTTTTTGTGTTTTTTTTTGCATTTTTTTTGCATTTTTTTTTGCATTTTTTGTGTTTTTTTTTGCATTTTTTTGTGTTTTTTTGCATTTTTTGTGGGTTTTTTTGCATTTTTTTAGCATTTTTTTTGCATTTTTTGTGGATTTTTTTGCATTTTTTTTGCATTTTTTGCATTTTTTTGCATTTTTTTTGCATTTTTTTTGTGTTTTTTTGCATTTTTTTTTGCATTTTTTGTGGGTTTTTTTGCATTTTTTTGTGGGTTTTTTTGCATTTTTTTTGCATTTTTTGTGGGTTTTTTTGCATTTTTTTGTGTTTTTTTGCATTTTTTTTTGCATTTTTTGCATTTTTTTGTGTTTTTTTGCATTTTTTTTGCATTTTTTTTATTTTTTGTGGTTTTTTTTGCATTTTTTTGCATTTTTTTTTTGCATTTTTTGTGGGGTTTTTTGCATTTTTTTTTGCATTTTTTGTGGGTTTTTTTGCATTTTTTTTGCATTTTTTGTGTTTTTTTTTGCATTTTTTTTGCATTTTTTTTGTTTTTTTGCATTTTTTTGCATTTTTTTGTGTTTTTTTGCATTTTTTTTGCATTTTTTTTGCATTTTTTGTGTTTTTTTTTGCATTTTTTTTGCATTTTTTTTGTGTTTTTTTGCATTTTTTTTGCATTTTTTTTGCATTTTTTGTGGGTTTTTTTGCATTTTTTTTGCATTTTTTGTGGGGTTTTTTGCATTTTTTTTGCATTTTTTTTGTTTTTTTGCATTTTTTTTGCATTTTTTGTGGGGTTTTTTGCATTTTTTTTGCATTTTTTTGGCATTTTTTGTGGGGTTTTTTGCATTTTTTTGTGTTTTTTTTGCATTTTTTTGTGGGTTTTTTTGCATTTTTTTTGCATTTTTTGTGGTTTTTTTGCATTTTTTTGTGGGTTTTTTTGCATTTTTTTGTGGGTTTTTTTGCATTTTTTGTGGGTTTTTTTGCATTTTTTTTGCATTTTTTTTGCATTTTTTGTGGGGTTTTTTGCATTTTTTTGTGTTTTTTTTGCATTTTTTTGTGGGGTTTTTTGCATTTTTTTTGCATTTTTTTTGTGTTTTTTTGCATTTTTTTTTGCATTTTTTGTGGTTTTTTTTGCATTTTTTTGTGGTTTTTTTTGCATTTTTTGCATTTTTTTTGTGTTTTTTTGCATTTTTTTTGCATTTTTTTTAATTTTTTGTGGTTTTTTTTTGCATTTTTTGCATTTTTTTGTGTTTTTTTGCATTTTTTTTGCATTTTTTTTTATTTTTTGTGTTTTTTTTTGCATTTTTTTTGCATTTTTTGTGGTTTTTTTTTGCATTTTTTGTGGGGTTTTTTTGCATTTTTTTTGCATTTTTTGTGGGGTTTTTTTGCATTTTTTTTGCATTTTTTGTGTTTTTTTTTGCATTTTTTTGCATTTTTTTTTGCATTTTTTTTGCATTTTTTTTGCATTTTTTTTGCATTTTTTTTTGCATTTTTTGTGTTTTTTTTTGCATTTTTTTTGCATTTTTTTTTGCATTTTTTGTGTTTTTTTTTGCATTTTTTTGTGTTTTTTTGCATTTTTTGTGGGTTTTTTTGCATTTTTTTAGCATTTTTTTTGCATTTTTTTTGCATTTTTTGTGGATTTTTTTGCATTTTTTTTGCATTTTTTGCATTTTTTTGCATTTTTTTTGCATTTTTTTTGTGTTTTTTTGCATTTTTTTTTGCATTTTTTGTGGGTTTTTTTGCATTTTTTTGTGGGTTTTTTTGCATTTTTTTTGCATTTTTTGTGGGTTTTTTTGCATTTTTTTGTGTTTTTTTGCATTTTTTTTTGCATTTTTTGCATTTTTTTGTGTTTTTTTGCATTTTTTTTGCATTTTTTTTATTTTTTGTGGTTTTTTTTGCATTTTTTTGCATTTTTTTTTGCATTTTTTGTGGGTTTTTTTGCATTTTTTTTTGCATTTTTTGTGGGTTTTTTTGCATTTTTTTTGCATTTTTTGTGTTTTTTTTTGCATTTTTTTTGCATTTTTTTTGTTTTTTTGCATTTTTTTGCATTTTTTTGTGTTTTTTTGCATTTTTTTTGCATTTTTTTTGCATTTTTTGTGTTTTTTTTTGCATTTTTTTTGCATTTTTTTTGTGTTTTTTTGCATTTTTTTTGCATTTTTTTTGCATTTTTTGTGGGTTTTTTTGCATTTTTTTTGCATTTTTTGTGGGGTTTTTTGCATTTTTTTTGCATTTTTTTTGTTTTTTTGCATTTTTTTTGCATTTTTTGTGGGGTTTTTTGCATTTTTTTTGCATTTTTTTGGCATTTTTTGTGGGGTTTTTTGCATTTTTTTGTGTTTTTTTTGCATTTTTTTGTGGGTTTTTTTGCATTTTTTTTGCATTTTTTGTGGTTTTTTTGCATTTTTTTGTGGGTTTTTTTGCATTTTTTTGTGGGTTTTTTTGCATTTTTTGTGGGTTTTTTTGCATTTTTTTTGCATTTTTTTTGCATTTTTTGTGGGGTTTTTTGCATTTTTTTGTGTTTTTTTGCATTTTTTTGTGGGGTTTTTTGCATTTTTTTTGCATTTTTTTTGTGTTTTTTTGCATTTTTTTTTGCATTTTTTGTGGTTTTTTTTGCATTTTTTTGTGGTTTTTTTTTGCATTTTTTGCATTTTTTTGTGTTTTTTTGCATTTTTTTTGCATTTTTTTTTATTTTTTGTGTTTTTTTTTGCATTTTTTTGCATTTTTTTTTGCATTTTTTTTTGCATTTTTTGTGGTTTTTTTTGCATTTTTTGTGGGTTTTTTTGCATTTTTTTTGCATTTTTTGTGGGTTTTTTTGCATTTTTTTTGCATTTTTTGTGTTTTTTTTTTGCATTTTTTTTGCATTTTTTTTGTGTTTTTTTGCATTTTTTTTTTGCATTTTTTTTGCATTTTTTGTGGGTTTTTTTGCATTTTTTTGCATTTTTTGTGGGGTTTTTTGCATTTTTTTGCATTTTTTTTGTGTTTTTTTGCATTTTTTTTGCATTTTTTGTGGGGTTTTTTGCATTTTTTTGTGTTTTTTTTGCAATTTTTTGTGGGTTTTTTTGCATTTTTTTTGCATTTTTTTGTGTTTTTTTTGCATTTTTTTGTGGGTTTTTTTGCAAAAAAAAAAAATGCAAAAAAACCCACAAAAAATGCAAAAAAACCCACATTTTTTGTGGGTTTTTTTGCATTTTTTGTGGGTTTTTTTGCATTTTTTTTGCATTTTTTTTGCATTTTTTGTGGGGTTTTTTTGCATTTTTTTTGCATTTTTTTGCATTTTTTTTGCATTTTTTGTGGGGTTTTTTGCATTTTTTTGTGTTTTTTTTGCATTTTTTTGTGGGGTTTTTTGCATTTTTTTTGCATTTTTTTTGTGTTTTTTTGCATTTTTTATGCATTTTTTGTGGGGTTTTTTGCATTTTTTTGTGTTTTTTTTGTGTTTTTTTGCATTTTTTGTGGTTTTTTTTGCATTTTTTTGTGGTTTTTTTTGCATTTTTTGTGTTTTTTTTTGCATTTTTTTGTTTTTTTGCATTTTTTTTTGAATTTTTTGTGGGTTTTTTTGCATTTTTTTTGTGTTTTTTTGCATTTTTTTTGCATTTTTTGTGGTTTTTTTTTGCATTTTTTGTGGGGTTTTTTTGCATTTTTTTTGCATTTTTTGTGGGGTTTTTTTGCATTTTTTTTGCATTTTTTGTGTTTTTTTTTGCATTTTTTTGCATTTTTTTTTGCATTTTTTTTGCATTTTTTTTGCATTTTTTTTGCATTTTTTTTGCATTTTTTGTGTTTTTTTTTGCATTTTTTTGTGTTTTTTTGCATTTTTTTGTGGGTTTTTTTGCATTTTTTTTTGCATTTTTTTGTGTTTTTTTTGCATATTTTTGTGGGTTTTTTTGCATTTTTTTGTGGGTTTTTTTGCATTTTTTTGCATTTTTTGTGGGTTTTTTTGCATTTTTTTAGCATTTTTTTTGCATTTTTTTTGCATTTTTTGTGGATTTTTTTGCATTTTTTTTGCATTTTTTGCATTTTTTTGCATTTTTTTTGCATTTTTTTTGTGTTTTTTTGCATTTTTTTTTGCATTTTTTGTGGGTTTTTTTGCATTTTTTTGTGGGTTTTTTTGCATTTTTTTTGCATTTTTTGTGGGTTTTTTTGCATTTTTTTGTGTTTTTTTGCATTTTTTTTTGCATTTTTTTGTGTTTTTTTGCATTTTTTTTGCATTTTTTTTATTTTTTGTGGTTTTTTTTGCATTTTTTTGCATTTTTTTTTGCATTTTTTGTGGGTTTTTTTGCATTTTTTTTTGCATTTTTTGTGGGTTTTTTTGTATTTTTTTTGCATTTTTTTTGCATTTTTTGTGGGGTTTTTTGCATTTTTTTTGTTTTTTTGCATTTTTTTTTGCATTTTTTGTGGTTTTTTTTGCATTTTTTTGTGGTTTTTTTTGCATTTTTTGTGTTTTTTTTTTGCATTTTTTTGTTTTTTTGCATTTTTTTTTGAATTTTTTGTGGGTTTTTTTGCATTTTTTTTGTGTTTTTTTGCATTTTTTTTGCATTGTTTGTGGGTTTTTTTGCATTTTTTGTGGGGTTTTTTTTGCATTTTTTTTGCATTTTTTGTGGGTTTTTTTTGCATTTTTTTTGCATTTTTTTGCATTTTTTTTTGCATTTTTTTTGCATTTTTTTTGCATTTTTTTTGCATTTTTTTTGCATTTTTTGTGGTTTTTTTTGCATTTTTTTGTGTTTTTTTTGCATTTTTTTGTGGGTTTTTTTGCATTTTTTTTTGCATTTTTTTGTGTTTTTTTTGCATATTTTTGTGGGTTTTTTTGCATTTTTTTGTGGGTTTTTTTGCATTTTTTTGCATTTTTTGTGGGTTTTTTTTGCATTTTTTTAGCATTTTTTTTGCATTTTTTTTGCATTTTTTGTGGATTTTTTTGCATTTTTTGCATTTTTTTGCATTTTTTTTGCATTTTTTTTGTGTTTTTTTGCATTTTTTTTTGCATTTTTTGTGGGTTTTTTTGCATTTTTTTGTGGGTTTTTTTGCATTTTTTGTGGGTTTTTTTGCATTTTTTTTGCATTTTTTGTGGGTTTTTTTGCATTTTTTTTGCATTTTTTTGTGTTTTTTTTGCATTTTTTTGTGGGTTTTTTTGCATTTTTTTTGTGGGTTTTTTTGCATTTTTTTTGCATTTTTTGTGGGTTTTTTTTGCATTTTTTTGTGTTTTTTTGCATTTTTTTTTTGCATTTTTTGCATTTTTTTGTGTTTTTTTGCATTTTTTTTGCATTTTTTTTATTTTTTGTGGTTTTTTTTGCATTTTTTTGCATTTTTTTTTGCATTTTTTGTGGGTTTTTTTGCATTTTTTTTTGCATTTTTTGTGGGTTTTTTTGTATTTTTTTTGCATTTTTTGTGTTTTTTTTTGCATTTTTTTTGCATTTTTTTTGTTTTTTTGCATTTGTTTGCATTTTTTTTGTGTTTTTTTGCATTTTTTTTGCATTTTTTTTGCATTTTTTTTGCATTTTTTGTGTTTTTTTTTGCATTTTTTTTGCATTTTTTTTGTGTTTTTTTGCATTTTTTTTTGCATTTTTTTTTGCATTTTTTGTGGGGTTTTTTGCATTTTTTTGTGTTTTTTTTGCATTTTTTTGTGGGGTTTTTTGCATTTTTTTTGCATTTTTTTTGTGTTTTTTTGCATTTTTTATGCATTTTTTGTGGGGTTTTTTGCATTTTTTTGTGTTTTTTTTGCATTTTTTTGTGGGTTTTTTTGCATTTTTTTTGCATTTTTTTTGCATTTTTTGTGGGTTTTTTTGCATTTTTTTTGCATTTTTTGTGGGGTTTTTTGCATTTTTTTTGTTTTTTTGCATTTTTTTTTGCATTTTTTGTGGTTTTTTTTGCATTTTTTTGTGGTTTTTTTTGCATTTTTTGTGTTTTTTTTTTGCATTTTTTTGTTTTTTTGCATTTTTTTTTGAATTTTTTGTGGGTTTTTTTGCATTTTTTTTGTGTTTTTTTGCATTTTTTTTGCATTGTTTGTGGGTTTTTTTGCATTTTTTGTGGGGTTTTTTTTGCATTTTTTTTGCATTTTTTGTGGGTTTTTTTTGCATTTTTTTTGCATTTTTTTGCATTTTTTTTTGCATTTTTTTTGCATTTTTTTTGCATTTTTTTTGCATTTTTTTTGCATTTTTTGTGGTTTTTTTTGCATTTTTTTGTGTTTTTTTTGCATTTTTTTGTGGGTTTTTTTGCATTTTTTTTTGCATTTTTTTGTGTTTTTTTTGCATATTTTTGTGGGTTTTTTTGCATTTTTTTGTGGGTTTTTTTGCATTTTTTTGCATTTTTTGTGGGTTTTTTTTGCATTTTTTTAGCATTTTTTTTGCATTTTTTTTGCATTTTTTGTGGATTTTTTTGCATTTTTTGCATTTTTTTGCATTTTTTTTGCATTTTTTTTGTGTTTTTTTGCATTTTTTTTTGCATTTTTTGTGGGTTTTTTTGCATTTTTTTGTGGGTTTTTTTGCATTTTTTGTGGGTTTTTTTGCATTTTTTTTGCATTTTTTGTGGGTTTTTTTGCATTTTTTTTGCATTTTTTTGTGTTTTTTTTGCATTTTTTTGTGGGTTTTTTTGCATTTTTTTTGTGGGTTTTTTTGCATTTTTTTTTTGCATTTTTTGTGGGTTTTTTTGCATTTTTTTTGCATTTTTTTTGCATTTTTTGTGGGGTTTTTTGCTTTTTTTTTTGCATTTTTTTTGCATTTTTTTTGCATTTTTTTTGCATTTTTTGTGGTTTTTTTTGCATTTTTTTGCATTTTTTGTGGGGTTTTTTGCATTTTTTTTGCATTTTTTTGCATTTTTTTTGCATTTTTTTGTGTTTTTTTTGCATTTTTTTGTGGGTTTTTTTGCATTTTTTTGTGGGTTTTTTTGCATTTTTTTTTGCATTTTTTGTGGGTTTTTTGCATTTTTTTTTGCATTTTTTTTGCATTTTTTTTTGCATTTTTTGTGGGTTTTTTTTGCATTTTTTTGCATTTTTTGTGTTTTTTTGCATTTTTTTGTGGGTTTTTTTGCATTTTTTTGTGGGTTTTTTTGCATTTTTTGTGGGTTTTTTTGCATTTTTTTTGCATTTTTTTTTGCATTTTTTGTGGGGTTTTTTGCATTTTTTTTGCATTTTTTTGTGTTTTTTTTGCATTTTTTTGTGGGTTTTTTTGCATTTTTTTTGTGGGTTTTTTTGCATTTTTTTTGCATTTTTTGTGGGGTTTTTTGCATTTTTTTGTGTTTTTTTTGCAATTTTTTGTGGGTTTTTTTGCATTTTTTTTGCATTTTTTTGTGTTTTTTTTGCATTTTTTTGTGGGTTTTTTTGCAAAAAAAAAAAATGCAAAAAAACCCACAAAAAATGCAAAAAAACCCACATTTTTTGTGGGTTTTTTTGCATTTTTTGTGGGTTTTTTTGCATTTTTTTTGCATTTTTTGTGGGGTTTTTTGCATTTTTTTGTGTTTTTTTGCATTTTTTATGCATTTTTTGTGGGGTTTTTTGCATTTTTTTGTGTTTTTTTTGCATTTTTTTGTGGGTTTTTTTGCATTTTTTTTGCATTTTTTTTGCATTTTTTGTGGGTTTTTTTGCATTTTTTTTGCATTTTTTGTGGGGTTTTTTGCATTTTTTTTGCATTTTTTTTGTGTTTTTTTGCATTTTTTTTTGCATTTTTTGTGGTTTTTTTTGCATTTTTTTGTGGTTTTTTTTGCATTTTTTGTGTTTTTTTTTTGCATTTTTTTGTTTTTTTGCATTTTTTTTTGAATTTTTTGTGGGTTTTTTTGCATTTTTTTTGTGTTTTTTTGCATTTTTTTTGCATTTTTTGTGGTTTTTTTTTGCATTTTTTGTGGGGTTTTTTTGCATTTTTTTTGCATTTTTTGTGGGGTTTTTTTGCATTTTTTTTGCATTTTTTGTGTTTTTTTTTGCATTTTTTTGCATTTTTTTTTGCATTTTTTTTGCATTTTTTTTGCATTTTTTTTGCATTTTTTTTTGCATTTTTTGTGTTTTTTTTTGCATTTTTTTGTGTTTTTTTGCATTTTTTTGTGGGTTTTTTTGCATTTTTTTTTGCATTTTTTTGTGTTTTTTTTGCATATTTTTGTGGGTTTTTTTGCATTTTTTTGTGGGTTTTTTTGCATTTTTTTGCATTTTTTGTGGGTTTTTTTGCATTTTTTTAGCATTTTTTTAGCATTTTTTTTGCATTTTTTGTGGATTTTTTTGCATTTTTTTTGCATTTTTTGCATTTTTTTGCATTTTTTTTGCATTTTTTTTGTGTTTTTTTGCATTTTTTTTTGCATTTTTTGTGGGTTTTTTTGCATTTTTTTGTGGGTTTTTTTGCATTTTTTTTGCATTTTTTGTGGGTTTTTTTGCATTTTTTTGTGTTTTTTTGCATTTTTTTTTGCATTTTTTGCATTTTTTTGTGTTTTTTTGCATTTTTTTTGCATTTTTTTTATTTTTTGTGGTTTTTTTTGCATTTTTTTGCATTTTTTTTTGCATTTTTTGTGGGTTTTTTTGCATTTTTTTTTGCATTTTTTGTGGGTTTTTTTGCATTTTTTTTGCATTTTTTGTGTTTTTTTTTGCATTTTTTTTGCATTTTTTTTGTTTTTTTGCATTTTTTTGCATTTTTTTGTGTTTTTTTGCATTTTTTTTGCATTTTTTTTGCATTTTTTGTGTTTTTTTTTGCATTTTTTTTGCATTTTTTTTGTGTTTTTTTGCATTTTTTTTGCATTTTTTTTGCATTTTTTGTGGGTTTTTTTGCATTTTTTTTGCATTTTTTGTGGGGTTTTTTGCATTTTTTTTGCATTTTTTTTGTTTTTTTGCATTTTTTTTGCATTTTTTGTGGGGTTTTTTGCATTTTTTTTGCATTTTTTTTGCATTTTTTGTGGGGTTTTTTGCATTTTTTTGTGTTTTTTTTGCATTTTTTTGTGGGTTTTTTTGCATTTTTTTTGCATTTTTTGTGGTTTTTTTGCATTTTTTTGTGGGTTTTTTTGCATTTTTTTGTGGGTTTTTTTGCATTTTTTGTGGGTTTTTTTGCATTTTTTTTGCATTTTTTTTGCATTTTTTGTGGGGTTTTTTGCATTTTTTTGTGTTTTTTTTGCATTTTTTTGTGGGGTTTTTTGCATTTTTTTTGCATTTTTTTTGTGTTTTTTTTGCATTTTTTGTGTTTTTTTTTTGCATTTTTTTGTTTTTTTGCATTTTTTTTTGAATTTTTTGTGGGTTTTTTTGCATTTTTTTTGTGTTTTTTTGCATTTTTTTTGCATTGTTTGTGGGTTTTTTTTGCATTTTTTGTGGGTTTTTTTTTGCATTTTTTTTGCATTTTTTGTGGTTTTTTTTTGCATTTTTTTTGCATTTTTTTGCATTTTTTTTTGCATTTTTTTTGCATTTTTTTTGCATTTTTTTTGCATTTTTTTTGCATTTTTTGTGGTTTTTTTTGCATTTTTTTGTGTTTTTTTTGCATTTTTTTGTGGGTTTTTTTTGCATTTTTTTTTGCATTTTTTTGTGTTTTTTTTGCATATTTTTGTGGGTTTTTTTGCATTTTTTTGTGGGTTTTTTTTGCATTTTTTTGCATTTTTTGTGGGTTTTTTTGCATTTTTTTAGCATTTTTTTTGCATTTTTTTTGCATTTTTTGTGGATTTTTTTGCATTTTTTGCATTTTTTAGCATTTTTTTTGCATTTTTTTGTGTTTTTTTTGCATTTTTTTTTGCATTTTTTGTGGGTTTTTTTGCATTTTTTTGTGGGTTTTTTTGCATTTTTTGTGGGTTTTTTTTGCATTTTTTTTGCATTTTTTGTGGGTTTTTTTGCATTTTTTTTGCATTTTTTTTGTGTTTTTTTTGCATTTTTTTGTGGGTTTTTTTGCATTTTTTTTTGTGGGTTTTTTTGCATTTTTTTTTGCATTTTTTGTGGGTTTTTTTGCATTTTTTTTGCATTTTTTTTGCATTTTTTGTGGGGTTTTTTGCTTTTTTTTTTGCATTTTTTTTGCATTTTTTTTGCATTTTTTTTGCATTTTTTGTGGTTTTTTTTGCATTTTTTTTTGCATTTTTTGTGGGGTTTTTTTGCATTTTTTTTGCATTTTTTTGTGTTTTTTTTGCATTTTTTTGTGGGTTTTTTTGCATTTTTTTGTGGGTTTTTTTGCATTTTTTTTTGCATTTTTTGTGGGTTTTTTGCATTTTTTTTTGCATTTTTTTTGCATTTTTTTTGCATTTTTTTTGCATTTTTTGTGGGTTTTTTTGCATTTTTTTGCATTTTTTGTGTTTTTTTTGCATTTTTTTGTGGGTTTTTTTGCATTTTTTTGTGGGTTTTTTTTGCATTTTTTGTGGGTTTTTTTGCATTTTTTTTGCATTTTTTTTGCATTTTTTGTGGGGTTTTTTGCATTTTTTTTGCATTTTTTTGTGTTTTTTTTGCATTTTTTTGTGGGTTTTTTTGCATTTTTTTTGTGGGTTTTTTTGCATTTTTTTTGCATTTTTTGTGGGTTTTTTTGCATTTTTTTTTGCATTTTTTTTGCATTTTTTGTGGGGTTTTTTTGCATTTTTTTTGAATTTTTTTTGCATTTTTTTTGCATTTTTTGTGGGTTTTTTTTGCATTTTTTTGCATTTTTTGTGGGTTTTTTTTGAATTTTTTTTGCATTTTTTTTTTTGCATTTTTTTTGCATTTTTTTTTGCATTTTTTTTGCATTTTTTTTGCATTTTTTTTGCATTTTTTTTGCATTTTTTGTGGGTTTTTTTGCATTTTTTTGTGTTTTTTTTGCATTTTTTTGTGGGTTTTTTTTGCATTTTTTTTGCATTTTTTTGTGTTTTTTTTGCATATTTTTGTGGTTTTTTTTGCATTTTTTTGTGGTTTTTTTGCATTTTTTTTTGCATTTTTTGTGGGGTTTTTTGCATTTTTTTTGCATTTTTTTTGCATTTTTTGTGGATTTTTTTGCATTTTTTTTGCATTTTTTGTGGGGTTTTTTGCATTTTATTGCATTTTTTTTGCATTTTTTTTGTGTTTTTTTTGCATTTTTTTTGCATTTTTTGTGGGGTTTTTTGCATTTTTTTGTGGGTTTTTTTGCATTTTTTTGCATTTTTTGTGGGTTTTTTTGCATTTTTTTGTGTTTTTTTTGCATTTTTTTTTGCATTTTTTGCATTTTTTTTGTGTTTTTTTGCATTTTTTTTGCATTTTTTTTGCATTTTTTTTATTTTTTGTGGTTTTTTTTGCATTTTTTTGCATTTTTTTGTGTTTTTTTGCATTTTTTTTGCATTTTTTTTTATTTTTTGTGGTTTTTTTTGCATTTTTTTGCATTTTTTTTTGCATTTTTTGTGGGTTTTTTTTGCATTTTTTGTGGGTTTTTTTGCATTTTTTTTGCATTTTTTGTGGGTTTTTTTGCATTTTTTTTGCATTTTTTGTGTTTTTTTTTGCATTTTTTTTGCATTTTTTTTTGTGTTTTTTTGCATTTTTTTTTGCATTTTTTTTGCATTTTTTGTGGGATTTTTTGCATTTTTTTTGCATTTTTTGTGGGGTTTTTTTGCATTTTTTTTGCATTTTTTTTGCATTTTTTGTGGGGTTTTTTGCATTTTTTTGTGTTTTTTTTGCATTTTTTTGTGGGTTTTTTTGCATTTTTTTGTGTTTTTTTTGCATTTTTTTGTGGGTTTTTTTGCATTTTTTTGTGGGTTTTTTTGCATTTTTTGTGGGTTTTTTTGCATTTTTTTTGCATTTTTTTTGCATTTTTTGTGGGTTTTTTTGCATTTTTTTTGCATTTTTTTTGCATTTTTTGTGGGGTTTTTTTGCATTTTTTTGTGTTTTTTTTTGCATTTTTTTGTGGGGTTTTTTGCATTTTTTTTTGCATTTTTTTGTGTTTTTTTGCATTTTTTTTGCATTTTTTGTGGGGTTTTTTGCATTTTTTTTGCATTTTTTTTTGCATTTTTTGTGGGGTTTTTTGCATTTTTTTGTGTTTTTTTTGCATTTTTTTGTGGGGTTTTTTGCATTTTTTTTGCATTTTTTGTGTTTTTTTTGCATTTTTTTGTGGGTTTTTTTTTGCATTTTTTTTTGCATTTTTTGTGTTTTTTTTGCATTTTTTTGTGGGTTTTTTTGCATTTTTTTATGGGTTTTTTTGCATTTTTTGTGGGTTTTTTTGCATTTTTTTTGCATTTTTTTTGCATTTTTTGTGGGGTTTTTTGCATTTTTTTTGCATTTTTTGTGGGTTTTTTTTGCATTTTTTTGTGTTTTTTTTGCATTTTTTTGTGGGTTTTTTTGCATTTTTTTTGCATTTTTTGTGGTTTTTTTTTGCATTTTTTTTGCATTTTTTGTGGGTTTTTTTGCATTTTTTTTGCATTTTTTTTTTTGCATTTTTTTTGCATTTTTTTTTGCATTTTTTTTGCATTTTTTTTGCATTTTTTTTGCAATTTTTTTTTGCATTTTTTGTGGTTTTTTTTGCATTTTTTTGTGGTTTTTTTTGCATTTTTTTGTGGGTTTTTTTGCATTTTTTTTGCATTTTTTTGTGTTTTTTTTGCATATTTTTGTGGGTTTTTTTGCATTTTTTTGTGGGTTTTTTTGCATTTTTTTTGCATTTTTTGTGGATTTTTTTGCATTTTTTTTGCATTTTTTGTGGGGTTTTTTGCATTTTTTTGCATTTTTTTTGCATTTTTTTTGTGTTTTTTTGCATTTTTTTGTGGGTTTTTTTGCATTTTTTTTGCATTTTTTGTGGGTTTTTTTGCATTTTTTTTGTGTTTTTTTGCATTTTTTTTTGCATTTTTTGCATTTTTTTTTGCATTTTTTGCATTTTTTTTTGTGTTTTTTTGCATTTTTTTTTTATTTTTTTTTATTTTTTGTGGTTTTTTTTGCATTTTTTTGCATTTTTTTTTTGCATTTTTTGTGGGTTTTTTTGCATTTTTTGTGGGTTTTTTTGCATTTTTTTTGCATTTTTTGTGGGTTTTTTTGCATTTTTTTTTGCATTTTTTGTGTTTTTTTTTGCATTTTTTTTGCATTTTTTTGTGTTTTTTTTGCATTTTTTTTTGCATTTTTTTTGCATTTTTTGTGGGTTTTTTTGCATTTTTTTTGCATTTTTTGTGGGGTTTTTTGCATTTTTTTTGTGTTTTTTTGCATTTTTTTTGCATTTTTTGTGGGGTTTTTTGCATTTTTTTTGCATTTTTTTTGCATTTTTTGTGGGTTTTTTTTGCATTTTTTTGTGTTTTTTTTGCATTTTTTTGTGGGTTTTTTTGCATTTTTTGTGGGTTTTTTTTGCATTTTTTTGCATTTTTTTTGCTTTTTTTGTGGGGTTTTTTGCATTTTTTTTGCATTTTTTTTGCATTTTTTGTGGGGTTTTTTGCATTTTTTTGTGTTTTTTTTGCATTTTTTTGTGGGGTTTTTTGCATTTTTTTTGCATTTTTTTGTGTTTTTTTGCATTTTTTTTGCATTTTTTGTGGGGTTTTTTGCATTTTTTTTGCATTTTTTTTGCATTTTTTGTGGGGTTTTTTGCATTTTTTTGTGTTTTTTTTGCATTTTTTTGTGGGTTTTTTTGCATTTTTTTTGCATTTTTTGTGTTTTTTTTGCATTTTTTTGTGGGTTTTTTTGCATTTTTTTATGGGTTTTTTTTGCATTTTTTGTGGGTTTTTTTGCATTTTTTTGTGGGTTTTTTTGCATTTTTTTTTGCATTTTTTGTGGGTTTTTTTGCATTTTTTTTGCATTTTTTTTTGCATTTTTTGTGGGGTTTTTTGCATTTTTTTTTGCATTTTTTTTGCATTTTTTTTGCATTTTTTTGCATTTTTTTTGCATTTTTTTTTGCATTTTTTTTGCATTTTTTGTGGGTTTTTTTTGCATTTTTTTGTGTTTTTTTTGCATTTTTTTTGCATTTTTTTTGTGTTTTTTTTGCATATTTTTGTGGGTTTTTTTGCATTTTTTTGTGGGTTTTTTTGCATTTTTTTTTGCATTTTTTGTGGGGTTTTTTGCATTTTTTTTGCATTTTTTTTGCATTTTTTGTGGATTTTTTTGCATTTTTTTTGCATTTTTTGTGGGGTTTTTTGCATTTTATTGCATTTTTTTTGCATTTTTTTTGTGTTTTTTTGCATTTTTTTTGCATTTTTTGTGGGGTTTTTTGCATTTTTTTGTGGGTTTTTTTGCATTTTTTTGCATTTTTTGTGGGTTTTTTTGCATTTTTTTTGTGTTTTTTTGCATTTTTTTTTGCATTTTTTGCATTTTTTTTGTGTTTTTTTGCATTTTTTTTGCATTTTTTTTTGCATTTTTTTTATTTTTTGTGGTTTTTTTTGCATTTTTTTTGCATTTTTTTGTGTTTTTTTGCATTTTTTTTTGCATTTTTTTTTATTTTTTGTGGTTTTTTTTGCATTTTTTTGCATTTTTTTTTGCATTTTTTGTGGGTTTTTTTGCATTTTTTGTGGGTTTTTTTGCATTTTTTTTGCATTTTTTGTGGGTTTTTTTTGCATTTTTTTTGCATTTTTTGTGTTTTTTTTTTGCATTTTTTTTGCATTTTTTTTTGTGTTTTTTTGCATTTTTTTTTGCATTTTTTTTGCATTTTTTGTGGGATTTTTTGCATTTTTTTTGCATTTTTTGTGGGGTTTTTTGCATTTTTTTTGCATTTTTTTTGCATTTTTTGTGGGGTTTTTTGCATTTTTTTGTGTTTTTTTTGCATTTTTTTGTGGGTTTTTTTGCATTTTTTTGTGTTTTTTTTGCATTTTTTTGTGGGTTTTTTTGCATTTTTTTGTGGGTTTTTTTGCATTTTTTGTGGGTTTTTTTGCATTTTTTTTGCATTTTTTTTGCATTTTTTGTGGGTTTTTTTGCATTTTTTTTGCATTTTTTTTGCATTTTTTGTGGGGTTTTTTGCATTTTTTTGTGTTTTTTTTGCATTTTTTTGCATTTTTTGTGGGGTTTTTTGCATTTTTTTTGCATTTTTTGTGGGGTTTTTTGCATTTTTTTGTGTTTTTTTTGCATTTTTTTGTGGGGTTTTTTGCATTTTTTTTGCATTTTTTGTGTTTTTTTTGCATTTTTTTTGTGGGTTTTTTTGCATTTTTTTTTGCATTTTTTGTGTTTTTTTTGCATTTTTTTGTGGGTTTTTTTGCATTTTTTTATGGGTTTTTTTGCATTTTTTGTGGGTTTTTTTGCATTTTTTTTTGCATTTTTTTTGCATTTTTTGTGGGATTTTTTGCATTTTTTTTGCATTTTTTGTGGGGTTTTTTTGCATTTTTTTTGCATTTTTTTTGCATTTTTTGTGGGGTTTTTTGCATTTTTTTGTGTTTTTTTTGCATTTTTTTGTGGGTTTTTTTTGCATTTTTTTGTGTTTTTTTTGCATTTTTTTGTGGGTTTTTTTGCATTTTTTTGCATTTTTTTTGCATTTTTTGTGGGTTTTTTTGCATTTTTTTTGCATTTTTTTTGCATTTTTTGTGGGGTTTTTTGCATTTTTTTGTGTTTTTTTTTGCATTTTTTTGCATTTTTTGTGGGGTTTTTTGCATTTTTTTTGCATTTTTTGTGGGGTTTTTTGCATTTTTTTGTGTTTTTTTTGCATTTTTTTGTGGGGTTTTTTGCATTTTTTTTGCATTTTTTGTGTTTTTTTTGCATTTTTTTGTGGGTTTTTTTGCATTTTTTTTTGCATTTTTTGTGTTTTTTTTGCATTTTTTTGTGGGTTTTTTTGCATTTTTTTATGGGTTTTTTTGCATTTTTTGTGGGTTTTTTTGCATTTTTTTTGTGTTTTTTTGCATTTTTTTTTGCATTTTTTGCATTTTTTTTGTGTTTTTTTGCATTTTTTTTGCATTTTTTTTTGCATTTTTTTTTGCATTTTTTTTATTTTTTGTGGTTTTTTTTGCATTTTTTTGCATTTTTTTGTGTTTTTTTGCATTTTTTTTGCATTTTTTTTTATTTTTTGTGGTTTTTTTTGCATTTTTTTGCATTTTTTTTTGCATTTTTTGTGGGTTTTTTTGCATTTTTTGTGGGTTTTTTTGCATTTTTTTTGCATTTTTTGTGTTTTTTTTTGCATTTTTTTTGCATTTTTTTTGTGTTTTTTTGCATTTTTTTTTGCATTTTTTTTGCATTTTTTGTGGGATTTTTTGCATTTTTTTTGCATTTTTTGTGGGGTTTTTTGCATTTTTTTTTGCATTTTTTTTGCATTTTTTGTGGGGTTTTTTGCATTTTTTTGTGTTTTTTTTGCATTTTTTTGTGGGTTTTTTTGCATTTTTTTGTGTTTTTTTTGCATTTTTTTGTGGGTTTTTTTGCATTTTTTTGTGGGTTTTTTTGCATTTTTTGTGGGTTTTTTTGCATTTTTTTGCATTTTTTTTGCATTTTTTGTGGGTTTTTTTGCATTTTTTTTGCATTTTTTTTGCATTTTTTGTGGGGTTTTTTGCATTTTTTTGTGTTTTTTTTGCATTTTTTTGCATTTTTTGTGGGGTTTTTTGCATTTTTTTTGCATTTTTTGTGGGGTTTTTTGCATTTTTTTGTGTTTTTTTTTGCATTTTTTTTGTGGGGTTTTTTGCATTTTTTTTGCATTTTTTGTGTTTTTTTTGCATTTTTTTTGTGGGTTTTTTTGCATTTTTTTTTGCATTTTTTGTGTTTTTTTTGCATTTTTTTGTGGGTTTTTTTTGCATTTTTTTATGGGTTTTTTTGCATTTTTTGTGGGTTTTTTTGCATTTTTTTTGCATTTTTTTTGCATTTTTTTTGCATTTTTTTGCATTTTTTGTGGGGTTTTTTGCATTTTTTTTGTGTTTTTTTTGCATTTTTTTGTGGGGTTTTTTGCATTTTTTTTGCATTTTTTGTGTTTTTTTTGCATTTTTTTGTGGGTTTTTTTTGCATTTTTTTTTGCATTTTTTGTGTTTTTTTTGCATTTTTTTGTGGGTTTTTTTGCATTTTTTTATGGGTTTTTTTGCATTTTTTTTGTGTTTTTTTGCATTTTTTTTTGCATTTTTTGTGGGTTTTTTTGCATTTTTTTGTGGGTTTTTTTGCATTTTTTGTGGGTTTTTTTGCATTTTTTTTTGCATTTTTTGTGGGTTTTTTTGCATTTTTTTTGCATTTTTTTGTGTTTTTTTTGCATTTTTTTGTGGGTTTTTTTGCATTTTTTTTGTGGGTTTTTTTGCATTTTTTTTTTGCATTTTTTGTGGGTTTTTTTGCATTTTTTTTGCATTTTTTTTGCATTTTTTGTGGGGTTTTTTTGCTTTTTTTTTGCATTTTTTTTGCATTTTTTTTGCATTTTTTTTGCATTTTTTGTGGTTTTTTTTTGCATTTTTTTGCATTTTTTTTGCATTTTTTTGTGGGTTTTTTTGCATTTTTTTTGCATTTTTTGTGGGTTTTTTGCATTTTTTTTGCATTTTTTTTGCATTTTTTTTGCATTTTTTTTGCATTTTTTTTGCATTTTTTGTGGGTTTTTTTGCATTTTTTTTGCATTTTTTGTGTTTTTTTTGCATTTTTTTGTGGGTTTTTTTGCATTTTTTTGTGGGTTTTTTTTGCATTTTTTGTGGGTTTTTTTGCATTTTTTTTGCATTTTTTTTGCATTTTTTGTGGGGTTTTTTGCATTTTTTTTGCATTTTTTTGTGTTTTTTTTGCATTTTTTTGTGGGTTTTTTTGCATTTTTTTTGTGGGTTTTTTTGCATTTTTTTTGCATTTTTTGTGGGTTTTTTTGCATTTTTTTTGCATTTTTTTTGCATTTTTTGTGGGGTTTTTTGCATTTTTTTTGAATTTTTTTTGCATTTTTTTTGCATTTTTTGTGGGTTTTTTTGCATTTTTTTGCATTTTTTGTGGGTTTTTTTGCATTTTTTTTGCATTTTTTTTTTTGCATTTTTTTTGCATTTTTTTTTGCATTTTTTTTGCATTTTTTTTGCATTTTTTTTGCATTTTTTTTGCATTTTTTGTGGGTTTTTTTTGCATTTTTTTGTGTTTTTTTGCATTTTTTTGTGGGTTTTTTTGCATTTTTTTTGCATTTTTTTGTGTTTTTTTTGCATATTTTTGTGGTTTTTTTTGCATTTTTTTGTGGGTTTTTTTGCATTTTTTTTGCATTTTTTGTGGGGTTTTTTGCATTTTTTTTGCATTTTTTTTGCATTTTTTGTGGATTTTTTTGCATTTTTTTTGCATTTTTTGTGGGGTTTTTTGCATTTTATTGCATTTTTTTTTGCATTTTTTTTGTGTTTTTTTGCATTTTTTTTTGCATTTTTTGTGGGGTTTTTTGCATTTTTTTGTGGGTTTTTTTGCATTTTTTTGCATTTTTTGTGGGTTTTTTTGCATTTTTTTTGTGTTTTTTTGCATTTTTTTTTGCATTTTTTGCATTTTTTTTGCATTTTTTTTTGCATTTTTTTTGCATTTTTTTTTGCATTTTTTTTGCATTTTTTGTGGTTTTTTTTGCATTTTTTTGTGTTTTTTTTTGCATTTTTTTTGTGGGTTTTTTTGCATTTTTTTTGCATTTTTTTGTGTTTTTTTTTGCATATTTTTGTGGGTTTTTTTGCATTTTTTTGTGGGTTTTTTTGCATTTTTTTTGCATTTTTTGTGGATTTTTTTGCATTTTTTTTGCATTTTTTGTGGGGTTTTTTGCATTTTTTTGCATTTTTTTTGCATTTTTTTTGTGTTTTTTTGCATTTTTTTGTGGGTTTTTTTGCATTTTTTTTGCATTTTTTGTGGGTTTTTTTGCATTTTTTTTGTGTTTTTTTGCATTTTTTTTTGCATTTTTTGCATTTTTTTTTGCATTTTTTGCATTTTTTTTTGTGTTTTTTTGCATTTTTTTTTTTATTTTTTTTTTATTTTTTGTGGTTTTTTTTGCATTTTTTTTTTGCATTTTTTGTGGGTTTTTTTTGCATTTTTTGTGGGTTTTTTTGCATTTTTTTTGCATTTTTTGTGGGTTTTTTTGCATTTTTTTTGCATTTTTTGTGTTTTTTTTTTGCATTTTTTTTGCATTTTTTTGTGTTTTTTGCATTTTT
>JAKRKW010000385.1:0-29984 GCA_023566125.1 Zingel zingel
TATAACGCATTATAACGCACTATAATGCGTTATAAACGCATTTATAACGCATTATAACGCACTGTAATGCGTTATAACGCATTTATAACGCATTATAACGCACTATAATGCGTAATAACGCATTATAAACGCATTATAACGCACTATAATGCGTTATAACGCATTTATAACGCATTATAACGCACTATAATGCGTTATAACGCATTTATAACGCATTATAACGCACTGTAATGCGTTATAACGCATTTATAACGCATTATAACGCACTATAATGCGTAATAACGCATTATAACGCATTATAACGCATTATAACGCACTATAATGCGTTATAACGCATTATAACGCATTATAACGCACTATAAATGCGTTATAACGCATTTATAACGCATTATAACGCAGTATTAATGCATTATAACGCACTATAATGCGTTATAACGCATTATAACGCATTATAACGCACTGTAATGCGTTATAACGCATTTATAACGCATTATAACGCACTATAATGCGTTATAACGCATTTATAACGCATTATAACGCACTATAATGCGTTATAACGCATTTATAACGCATTATAACGCACTGTAATGCGTTATAACGCATTTATAACGCATTATAACGCACTGTAATGCGTTATAACGCATTTATAACGCATTATAACGCAGTATTATGCATTATAACGCACTATAATGCGTTATAACGCATTATAACGCATTATAACGCACTATAATGCGTTATAACGCATTTATAACGCATTATAACGCACTATAATGCGTTATAACGCATTTATAACGCATTATAACGCACTATAATGCGTTATAACGCATTTATAACGCATTATAACGCACTGTAATGCGTTATAACGCATTTATAACGCATTATAACGCACTATAATGCGTTATAACGCATTTATAACGCATTATAACGCACTAGTAATGCGTTATAACGCATTTATAACGCATTATAACGCACTGTAATGCGTTATAACGCATTTATAACGCATTATAACGCAGTATTATGCATTATAACGCACTATAATGCGTTATAACGCATTTATAACGCATTATAACGCACTGTAATGCGTTATAACGCATTTATAACGCATTATAACGCACTATAATGCGTTATAACGCATTTATAACGCATTATAACGCACTGTAATGCGTTATAACGCATTTATAACGCATTATAACGCACTGTAATGCGTTATAACGCATTTATAACGCATTATAACGCAGTATTATGCATTATAACGCACTATAATGCGTTATAACGCATTATAACGCATTATAACGCACTGTAATGCGTTATAACGCATTTATAACGCATTATAACGCACTATAATGCGTTATAACGCATTTATAACGCATTATAACGCACTATAATGCGTTATAACGCATTTATAACGCATTATAACGCACTGTAATGCGTTATAACGCATTTATAACGCATTATAACGCACTGTAATGCGTTATAACGCATTTATAACGCATTATAACGCAGTATTATGCATTATAACGCACTATAATGCGTTATAACGCATTATAAACGCATTATAACGCACTGTAATGCGTTATAAACGCATTTATAACGCATTATAACGCACTATAATGCGTTATAACGCATTTATAACGCATTATAACGCACTATAATGCGTTATAACGCATTTATAACGCATTATAACGCACTGTAATGCGTTATAACGCATTTATAACGCATTATAACGCACTATAATGCGTAATAACGCATTATAACGCATTATAACGCATTATAACGCACTATAATGCGTTATAACGCATTATAACGCATTATAACGCACTATAATGCGTTATAACGCATTATAACGCATTATAACGCACTAAAATGCGTTATAACGCATTTATAACGCATTAAAACGCAGTATTATGCATTATAACGCACTATAATGCGTTATATAACGCATTATAACGCATTATAACGCACTATAATGCGTTATAACGCATTTATAACGCATTATAACGCACTATAATGCGTTATAACGCATTTATAACGCATTATAACGCACTGTAATGCGTTATAACGCATTTATAACGCATTATAACGCACTATAATGCGTAATAACGCATTATAACGCATTATAACGCATTATAACGCACTATAATGCGTTATAACGCATTATAACGCATTATAACGCACTAAAATGCGTTATAACGCATTTATAACGCATTATAACGCAGTATTATGCATTATAACGCACTATAATGCGTTATAACGCATTATAACGCATTATAACGCACTGTAATGCGTTATAACGCATTTATAACGCATTATAACGCACTATAATGCGTTATAACGCATTTATAACGCATTATAACGCACTATAATGCGTTATAACGCATTTATAACGCATTATAACGCACTGTAATGCGTTATAACGCATTTATAACGCATTATAACGCAGTATTATGCATTATAACGCACTATAATGCGTTATAACGCATTTATAACGCATTATAACGCACTGTAATGCGTTATAACGCATTTATAACGCATTATAACGCACTATAATGCGTTATAACGCATTTATAACGCATTATAACGCACTGTAATGCGTTATAACGCATTTATAACGCATTATAACGCACTGTAATGCGTTTATAACCGCATTATAACGCATTATAACGCAGTATTATGCATTATAACGCACTATAATGCGTTATAAACGCATTATAACGCATTATAACGCACTGTAATGCGTTATAACGCATTTATAACGCATTATAACGCACTGTAATGCGTTATAACGCATTTATAACGCATTATAACGCACTATAATGCGTAATAACGCATTATAACGCATTATAACGCATTATAACGCATTATAACGCACTAAAATGCGTTATAACGCATTTATAACGCAGTATTATGCATTATAACGCACTATAATGCGTTATAACGCATTATAACGCATTATAACGCACTGTAATGCGTTATAACGCATTTATAA
Source organism: Zingel zingel (assembly GCA_023566125.1). Lineage (NCBI taxonomy): Eukaryota > Metazoa > Chordata > Actinopteri > Perciformes > Percidae > Zingel > Zingel zingel. The sequence continues at coordinate 2,987 of JAKRKW010000385.1, forward strand.
CGCATTATAACGCACTATAATGCGTTATAACGCATTTATAACGCATTATAACGCACTATAATGCGTTATAACGCATTTATAACGCATTATAACGCACTGTAATGCGTTATAACGCATTTATAACGCATTATAACGCACTATAATGCGTAATAACGCATTATAACGCATTATAACGCACTATAATGCGTTATAACGCATTTATAACGCATTATAACGCACTATAATGCGTTATAACGCATTTATAACGCATTATAACGCACTGTAATGCGTTATAACGCATTTATAACGCATTATAACGCACTATAATGCGTAATAACGCATTATAACGCATTATAACGCATTATAACGCACTATAATGCGTTATAACGCATTATAACGCATTATAACGCACTAAAATGCGTTATAACGCATTTATAACGCATTATAACGCAGTATTATGCATTATAACGCACTATAATGCGTTATAACGCATTATAACGCATTATAACGCACTGTAATGCGTTATAACGCATTTATAACGCATTATAACGCACTGTAATGCGTTATAACGCATTTATAACGCATTATAACGCACTGTAATGCGTTATAACGCATTTTATAACGCATTATAACGCAGTATTATGCATTATAACGCACTATAATGCGTTATAACGCATTATAACGCATTATAACGCACTATAATGCGTTATAACGCATTTATAACGCATTATAACGCACTATAATGCGTTATAACGCATTTATAACGCATTATAACGCACTATAATGCGTTATAACGCATTTATAACGCATTATAACGCACTGTAATGCGTTATAACGCATTTATAACGCATTATAACGCACTATAATGCGTTATAACGCATTTATAACGCATTATAACGCACTGTAATGCGTTATAACGCATTTATAACGCATTATAACGCAGTATTATGCATTATAACGCACTATAATGCGTAATAACGCATTATAACGCATTATAACGCATTATAACGCATTATAACGCATTATAACGCACTAAAATGCGTTATAACGCATTTATAACGCAGTATTATGCATTATAACGCACTATAATGCGTTTATAACGCATTATAACGCATTATAACGCACTAAAATGCGTTATAACGCATTTATAACGCATTATAACGCAGTAGTTATGCATTATAACGCACTATAATGCGTTATAACGCATTATAACGCATTATAACGCACTGTAATGCGTTATAACGCATTTATAACGCATTATAACGCACTGTAATGCGTTATAACGCATTTATAACGCATTATAACGCACTGTAATGCGTTATAACGCATTTATAACGCATTATAACGCAGTATTATGCATTATAACGCACTATAATGCGTTATAACGCATTATAACGCATTATAACGCACTATAATGCGTTATAACGCATTTATAACGCATTATAACGCACTATAATGCGTTATAACGCATTTATAACGCATTATAACGCACTATAATGCGTTATAACGCATTTATAACGCATTATAACGCACTGTAATGCGTTATAACGCATTTATAACGCATTATAACGCACTATAATGCGTTATAACGCATTTATAACGCATTATAACGCACTGTAATGCGTTATAACGCATTTATAACGCATTATAACGCACTATAATGCGTAATAACGCATTATAACGCATTATAACGCATTATAACGCACTATAATGCGTTATAACGCATTATAACGCATTATAACGCACTAAAATGCGTTATAACGCATTTATAACGCATTATAACGCAGTATTATGCATTATAACGCACTATAATGCGTTATAACGCATTATAACGCATTATAACGCACTGTAATGCGTTATAACGCATTTATAACGCATTATAACGCACTGTAATGCGTTATAACGCATTTATAACGCATTATAACGCACTGTAATGCGTTATAACGCATTTATAACGCATTATAACGCAGTATTATGCATTATAACGCACTATAATGCGTTATAACGCATTATAACGCATTATAACGCACTATAATGCGTTATAACGCATTTATAACGCATTATAACGCACTATAATGCGTTATAACGCATTTATAACGCATTATAACGCACTATAATGCGTTATAACGCATTTATAACGCATTATAACGCACTGTAATGCGTTATAACGCATTTATAACGCATTATAACGCACTATAATGCGTTATAACGCATTTATAACGCATTATAACGCACTGTAATGCGTTATAACGCATTTATAACGCATTATAACGCAGTATTATGCATTATAACGCACTATAATGCGTAATAACGCATTATAACGCATTATAACGCATTATAACGCATTATAACGCATTATAACGCACTAAAATGCGTTATAACGCATTTATAACGCAGTATTATGCATTATAACGCACTATAATGCGTTATAACGCATTATAACGCATTATAACGCACTAAAATGCGTTATAACGCATTTTATAACGCATTATAACGCAGTATTATGCATTATAACGCACTATAATGCGTTATAACGCATTATAACGCATTATAACGCACTGTAATGCGTTATAACGCATTTATAACGCATTATAACGCACTGTAATGCGTTATAACGCATTTATAACGCATTATAACGCACTGTAATGCGTTATAACGCATTTATAACGCATTATAACGCAGTATTATGCATTATAACGCACTATAATGCGTTATAACGCATTATAACGCATTATAACGCACTATAATGCGTTATAACGCATTTATAACGCATTATAACGCACTATAATGCGTTATAACGCATTTATAACGCATTATAACGCACTATAATGCGTTATAACGCATTTATAACGCATTATAACGCACTGTAATGCGTTATAACGCATTTATAACGCATTATAACGCACTATAATGCGTTATAACGCATTTATAACGCATTATAACGCACTGTAATGCGTTATAACGCATTTATAACGCATTATAACGCAGTATTATGCATTATAACGCACTATAATGCGTAATAACGCATTATAACGCATTATAACGCATTATAACGCATTATAACGCATTATAACGCACTAAAATGCGTTATAACGCATTTATAACGCAGTATTATGCATTATAACGCACTATAATGCGTTATAACGCATTATAACGCATTATAACGCACTGTAATGCGTTATAACGCATTTATAACGCATTATAACGCACTATAATGCGTTATAACGCATTTATAACGCATTATAACGCACTATAATGCGTTATAACGCATTTATAACGCATTATAACGCACTATAATGCGTTATAACGCATTATAACGCACTGTAATGCGTTATAACGCATTTATAACGCATTATAACGCACTATAATGCGTTATAACGCATTATAACGCACTGTAATGCGTTATAACGCATTTATAACGCATTATAACGCACTATAATGCGTTATAACGCATTTATAACGCATTATAACGCAGTATTATGCATTATAACGCACTATAATGCGTAATAACGCATTATAACGCATTATAACGCATTATAACGCATTATAACGCATTATAACGCACTAAAATGCGTTATAACGCATTTATAACGCAGTATTATGCATTATAACGCACTATAATGCGTTATAACGCATTATAACGCATTATAACGCACTGTAATGCGTTATAACGCATTTATAACGCATTATAACGCACTATAATGCGTTATAACGCATTTATAACGCATTATAACGCACTATAATGCGTTATAACGCATTTATAACGCATTATAACGCACTATAATGCGTTATAACGCATTATAACGCACTGTAATGCGTTATAACGCATTTATAACGCATTATAACGCACTATAATGCGTTATAACGCATTATAACGCACTGTAATGCGTTATAACGCATTTATAACGCATTATAACGCACTATAATGCGTTATAACGCATTTATAACGCATTATAACGCACTGTAATGCGTTATAACGCATTTATAACGCATTATAACGCAGTATTATGCATTATAACGCACTATAATGCGTTATAACGCATTATAACGCATTATAACGCACTGTAATGCGTTATAACGCATTTATAACGCATTATAACGCACTATAATGCGTTATAACGCATTTATAACGCATTATAACGCACTATAATGCGTTATAACGCATTTATAACGCATTATAACGCACTATAATGCGTTATAACGCATTATAACGCACTGTAATGCGTTATAACGCATTTATAACGCATTATAACGCACTATAATGCGTTATAACGCATTATAACGCACTGTAATGCGTTATAACGCATTTATAACGCATTATAACGCACTGTAATGCGTTATAACGCATTTATAACGCATTATAACGCAGTATTATGCATTATAACGCACTATAATGCGTAATAACGCATTATAACGCATTATAACGCACTATAATGCGTTATAACGCATTATAACGCATTATAACGCTCTATAACGCACTATAACGCATTATAACGCATTATTATGCATTATAACGCACTATAATGCGTTATAACGCATTATAACGCATTATAACGCACTATAATGCGTTATAACGCATTATAACGCATTATAACGCACTATAATGCGTTATAACGCATTTATAACGCATTATAACGCATTATAACGCACTATAATGCGTTATAATGCATTATAACGCATTATAACGCACTATAATGCGTTTATAACGCATTTATAACGCATTATAACGCACTATAATGCGTTATAACGCATTTATAACGCATTATAACGCACTATAATGCGTTATAACGCATTATAACGCATTATAACGCATTATAACGCACTATAATGCGTTATAACGCATTATAACGCATTATAACGCACTAAAATGCGTTATAACGCATTTATAACGCATTATATCGCAGTATTATGCATTATAACGCACTATAATGCGTTATAACGCATTATAACGCATTATAACGCACTGTAATGCGTTATAACGCATTTATAACGCATTATAACGCACTATAATGCGTTATAACGCATTTATAACGCATTATAACGCACTATAATGCGTTATAACGCATTTATAACGCATTATAACGCACTGCAATGCGTTATAACGCATTTATAACGCATTATAACGCAGTATTATGCATTATAACGCACTATAATGCGTTATAACGCATTATAACGCATTATAACGCACTGTAATGCGTTATAACGCATTTATAACGCATTATAACGCACTGTAATGCGTTATAACGCATTTATAACGCTCTATAACGCACTATAACGCATTATAACGCATTATTATGCATTATAACGCACTATAATGCGTTATAACGCATTTATAACGCATTATAACGCACTATAATGCGTTATAACGCATTATAACGCATTATAACGCATTATAACGCACTATAATGCGTTATAACGCATTATAACGCATTATAACGCACTAAAATGCGTTATAACGCATTTATAACGCATTATAACGCAGTATTATGCATTATAACGCACTATAATGCGTTATAACGCATTATAACGCATTATAACGCACTGTAATGCGTTATAACGCATTTATAACGCATTATAACGCACTATAATGCGTTATAACGCATTTATAACGCATTATAACGCACTATAATGCGTTATAACGCATTTATAACGCATTATAACGCACTGTAATGCGTTATAACGCATTTATAACGCATTATAACGCACTATAATGCGTAATAACGCATTATAACGCATTATAACGCACTATAATGCGTTATAACGCATTATAACGCATTATAACGCTCTATAACGCACTATAACGCATTATAACGCATTATTATGCATTATAACGCACTATAATGCGTTATAACGCATTATAACGCATTATAACGCACTGTAATGCGTTATAACGCATTTATAACGCATTATAACGCACTATAATGCGTTATAACGCATTTATAACGCATTATAACGCACTATAATGCGTTATAACGCATTTATAACGCATTATAACGCACTGTAATGAAGTATTAATAAAGTATTAAGAAAGAAAGTATTAAAAAAATGCAAAAAAAAATGCAAAAAAATGCAAAAAAAAATGCAAAAAAATGCAAAAAAAATGCAAAAAAATGCAAAAAATAATGCAAAAAAATGCAAAAAAAAATGCAAAAAAAATGCAAAAAAAAATGCAAAAAAATGCAAAAAAAAATGCAAAAAAAATGCAAAAAAAATGCAAAAAAATGCAAAAAAAAATGCAAAAAAATGCAAAAAAATGTAAAAAAAATGCAAAAAAAATGCAAAAAAAATGCAAAAAAAAATGCAAAAAAAATGCAAAAAATAATGCAAAAAAAATGCAAAAAAAATGCCAAAAAAATGCAAAAAAAATGTAAAAAAAAATGCAAAAAAAATGCAAAAAAAAAATGCAAAAAAATGCAAAAAAAATGCAAAAAAAATGCAAAAAAAAATGCAAAAAAATGCAAAAAAAATGCAAAAAAAAATGCAAAAAAAAATGCAAAAAAATGCAAAAAAAATGCAAAAAAAATGCAAAAAAAAATGCAAAAAAATGCAAAAAAAATGCAAAAAATGCAAAAAAAAATGCAAAAAAATGCAAAAAAAATGCCAAAAAAATGTAAAAAAAAATGCAAAAAAATGCAAAAAAAATGCAAAAAAAATGCAAAAAAAATGCAAAAAATAATGCAAAAAAATGCAAAAAAAATGCAAAAAAAAATGCAAAAAAAAATGCAAAAAAATGCAAAAAAAATGCAAAAAAAATGCAAAAAAAAATGCAAAAAAATGCAAAAAAAATGCAAAAAATGCAAAAAAAAATGCAAAAAAATGCAAAAAAAATGCCAAAAAAATGTAAAAAAAAATGCAAAAAAATGCAAAAAAAATGCAAAAAAAATGCAAAAAAAATGCAAAAAATAATGCAAAAAAAAATGCAAAAAAATGCAAAAAAAAATGCAAAAAAATGCAAAAAAATGTAAAAAAAATGCAAAAAAAATGCAAAAAAAATGCAAAAAAAAATGCAAAAAAAATGCAAAAAAAAATGCAAAAAAAATGCAAAAAATAATGCAAAAAAAATGCAAAAAAAATGCCAAAAAAATGTAAAAAAAAATGCAAAAAAATGCAAAAAAAATGCAAAAAAAATGCAAGAAAAATGCAAAAAATAATGCAAAAAAAAATGCAAAAAAATGCAAAAAAAAATGCAAAAAAATGCAAAAAAATGTAAAAAAAATGCAAAAAAAATGCAAAAAAAATGCAAAAAAAAATGCAAAAAAAATGCAAAAAATAATGCAAAAAAAATGCAAAAAAAATGCCAAAAAAATGCAAAAAAAATGTAAAAAAAAAATGCAAAAAAAAAGCAAAAAAAATGCAAAAAAAAAATGCAAAAAAAATGCAAAAAAATGCAAAAAAAAATGCAAAAAAATGCAAAAAAAATGCAAAAAAAATGCAAAAAAAAATGCAAAAAAATGCAAAAAAAATGCAAAAAAAATGCAAAAAAAAATGCAAAAAAATGCAAAAAAATGCAAAAAAATGCAAAAAAAAATGCAAAAAAATGCAAAAAAAATGCCAAAAAAATGTAAAAAAAAATGCAAAAAAAATGCAAAAAAAATGCCAAAAAAATGTAAAAAAAAATGCAAAAAAATGCAAAAAAATGTAAAAAAAAAATGCAAAAAAAATGCAAAAAAAATGCAAAAAAAATGCAAAAAAAATGCAAAAAATAATGCAAAAAAAAATGCAGAAAAATGCCAAAAAAATGCAAAAAAATGCAAAAAAATGCAAAAAATAATGCAAAAAAATGCAAAAAAAAATGCAAAAAAAATGCAAAAAAAAATGCAAAAAAATGCAAAAAAAAATGCAAAAAAATGCAAAAAAAAATGCAAAAAAAATGCCAAAAAAATGCAAAAAATAATGCAAAAAAAATGCAAAAAAAAATGCAAAAAAATGCAAAAAAAATGCAAAAAATAATGCAAAAAAAAATGCAAAAAAATGCAAAAAAAAAGCAAAAAAATGCAAAAAAATGTAAAAAAAATGCAAAAAAAAATGCAAAAAAAATGCAAAAAAAAATGCAAAAAAAATGCAAAAAATAATGCAAAAAAAATGCAAAAAAAATGCCAAAAAAATGCAAAAAAAATGTAAAAAAAAAATGCAAAAAAAATGCAAAAAAAATGCAAAAAAAAATGCAAAAAAAATGCAAAAAAATGCAAAAAAAAATGCAAAAAAATGCAAAAAAAATGCAAAAAAAATGCAAAAAAAAATGCAAAAAAATGCAAAAAAAATGCAAAAAAAATGCAAAAAAAAATGCAAAAAAATGCAAAAAAAATGCAAAAAAATGCAAAAAAAAATGCAAAAAAATGCAAAAAAAATGCCAAAAAAATGTAAAAAAAAATGCAAAAAAAATGCAAAAAAAATGCCAAAAAAATGTAAAAAAAAATGCAAAAAAATGCAAAAAAAAATGCAAAAAAATGCAAAAAAATGCAAAAAAATGCAAAAAAAAATGCCAAAAAAATGCCAAAAAAATGCAAAAAATAATGCAAAAAAAATGCAAAAAAAAATGCAAAAAAATGCAAAAAAAAATGCAAAAAAATGCAAAAAAAAATGCAAAAAAATGCAAAAAAAATGCAAAAAAATGCAAAAAAAAATGCAAAAAAAATGCAAAAAAAAATGCAAAAAAATGCAAAAAAAAATGCAAAAAAATGCAAAAAAAAATGCAAAAAAATGCAAAAAAAATGCCAAAAAAATGTAAAAAAAAATGCAAAAAAATGCAAAAAAAAATGCAAAAAAATGCAAAAAAATGCAAAAAAAATGCCAAAAAAATGCAAAAAAAATGCAAAAAAAAATGCAAAAAAAATGCAAAAAATAATGCAAAAAAAATGCAAAAAAAATGCCAAAAAAATGCAAAAAAAATGTAAAAAAAAAATGCAAAAAAATGCAAAAAAAATGCAAAAAAAAATGCAAAAAAAATGCAAAAAAATGCAAAAAAAAATGCAAAAAAATGCAAAAAAAATGCAAAAAAAATGCAAAAAAAAATGCAAAAAAATGCAAAAAAAATGCAAAAAAAATGCAAAAAAAAATGCAAAAAAATGCAAAAAAAATGCAAAAAAATGCAAAAAAAAAATGCAAAAAAATGCAAAAAAAAAGCCAAAAAAATGTAAAAAAAAATGCAAAAAAAATGCAAAAAAAATGCCAAAAAAATGTAAAAAAAAATGCAAAAAAATGCAAAAAAAAATGCAAAAAAATGCAAAAAAATGTAAAAAAAAATGCAAAAAAAATGCAAAAAAAATGCAAAAAAAATGCAAAAAAAATGCAAAAAAAATGCAAAAAATAATGCAAAAAAAAATGCAGAAAAATGCCAAAAAAATGCAAAAAAATGCAAAAAATAATGCAAAAAAATGCAAAAAAAAATGCAAAAAAAATGCAAAAAAAAATGCAAAAAAATGCAAAAAAAATGCAAAAAAATGCAAAAAAAAATGCAAAAAAATGCCAAAAAAATGCAAAAAATAATGCAAAAAAAATGCAAAAAAAAATGCAAAAAAATGCAAAAAAAAATGCAAAAAAATGCAAAAAAAAATGCAAAAAAATGCAAAAAAAATGCAAAAAAATGCAAAAAAAAATGCAAAAAAAATGCAAAAAAAAATGCAAAAAAATGCAAAAAAAAATGCAAAAAAATGCAAAAAAAAATGCAAAAAAATGCAAAAAAAATGCCAAAAAAATGTAAAAAAAAATGCAAAAAAATGCAAAAAAAAATGCAAAAAAATGCAAAAAAATGTAAAAAAAAATGCAAAAAAAATGCAAAAAAAATGCAAAAAAAAATGCAAAAAAAATGCAAAAAATAATGCAAAAAAATGCAAAAAAAATGCAAAAAATAATGCAAAAAAATGCCAAAAAAATGCCAAAAAAATGTAAAAAAAATGCAAAAAAAATGCAAAAAAAATGTAAAAAAAAATGCAAAAAAAATGCCAAAAAAATGTAAAAAAAAATGCAAAAAAATGCAAAAAAAAATGCAAAAAAATGCAAAAAAATGTAAAAAAAAATGCAAAAAAAAATGCAAAAAAAATGCAAAAAAAAATGCAAAAAAAATGCAAAAAATAATGCAAAAAAATGCAAAAAAAATGCAAAAAATAATGCAAAAAAATGCCAAAAAAATGCCAAAAAAATGTAAAAAAAATGCAAAAAAAATGCCAAAAAAATGTAAAAAAAAATGCAAAAAAAATGCAAAAAAAATGCCAAAAAAATGTAAAAAAAAATGCAAAAAAATGCAAAAAAAAATGCAAAAAAATGCAAAAAAATGCAAAAAAATGCAAAAAAAAATGCCAAAAAAATGTAAAAAAAAATGCAAAAAAATGCAAAAAAAAATGCAAAAAAATGCAAAAAAATGCAAAAAAAATGCCAAAAAATGCAAAAAAAATGCAAAAAAAAATGCAAAAAAAATGCAAAAAATAATGCAAAAAAAATGCAAAAAAAATGCCAAAAAAATGCAAAAAAAATGTAAAAAAAAATGCAAAAAAAATGCAAAAAAAATGCAAAAAAAAATGCAAAAAAATGCAAAAAAATGCAAAAAAAAATGCAAAAAAATGCAAAAAAAATGCAAAAAAAATGCAAAAAAAAAATGCAAAAAAATGCAAAAAAAATGCAAAAAAATGCAAAAAAAAAATGCAAAAAAATGCAAAAAAAAAAGCCAAAAAAATGTAAAAAAAAATGCAAAAAAAATGCAAAAAAAATGCCAAAAAAATGTAAAAAAAAATGCAAAAAAATGCAAAAAAAAATGCAAAAAAATGCAAAAAAATGTAAAAAAAAATGCAAAAAAAATGCAAAAAAAATGCAAAAAAAATGCAAAAAAAATGCAAAAAAAATGCAAAAAATAATGCAAAAAAAAATGCAGAAAAATGCCAAAAAAATGCAAAAAAATGCAAAAAATAATGCAAAAAAATGCAAAAAAAAATGCAAAAAAAATGCAAAAAAAAATGCAAAAAAATGCAAAAAAAATGCAAAAAAATGCAAAAAAAAATGCAAAAAAAATGCCAAAAAAATGCAAAAAATAATGCCAAAAAAATGCCAAAAAAATGTAAAAAAAATGCAAAAAAAATGCAAAAAAAATGCCAAAAAATGTAAAAAAAAATGCAAAAAAATGCAAAAAACAATGCAAAAAAATGCAAAAAAAAATGCAAAAAAATGCCAAAAAAAATGCCAAAAAAATGTAAAAAAAATGCAAAAAAAATGCAAAAAAAATGCCAAAAAAATGTAAAAAAAAATGCAAAAAAAATGCAAAAAAAAATGCAAAAAAATGCAAAAAAATGTAAAAAAAAATGCAAAAAAAATGCAAAAAAAATGCAAAAAAATGCAAAAAAAAATGCAAAAAAATGCAAAAAAAATGCAAAAAAAATGCCAAAAAAATGCCAAAAATAATGCAAAAAAAATGCAAAAAAAAATGCAAAAAAATGCAAAAAAAAATGCAAAAAAATGCAAAAAAAAATGCAAAAAAATGCAAAAAAAAATGCAAAAAAATGCAAAAAAAATGCAAAAAAAAATGCAAAAAAATGCAAAAAAAATGCAAAAAAAAATGCAAAAAAATGCAAAAAATAATGCAAAAAAAATGCAAAAAAAATGCCAAAAAAATGCAAAAAAAATGTAAAAAAAAAATGCAAAAAAAATGCAAAAAAAAATGCAAAAAAAATGCAAAAAAATGCAAAAAAAAATGCAAAAAAATGCAAAAAAAATGCAAAAAAAATGCAAAAAAAAATGCAAAAAAATGCAAAAAAAATGCAAAAAAAATGCAAAAAAAAATGCAAAAAAATGCAAAAAAAATGCAAAAAAATGCAAAAAAAAATGCAAAAAAATGCCAAAAAAATGCCAAAAAAATGTAAAAAAAAATGCAAAAAAAAATGCAAAAAAAATGCCAAAAAAATGTAAAAAAAAATGCAAAAAAATGCAAAAAAAAATGCAAAAAAATGCAAAAAAATGTAAAAAAAAATGCAAAAAAAATGCAAAAAAAATGCAAAAAAAATGCCAAAAAAATGCAAAAAATAATGCAAAAAAAATGCAAAAAAAAATGCAAACAAATGCAAAAAAAAATGCAAAAAAATGCAAAAAAAAATGCAAAAAAATGCAAAAAAAATGCAAAAAAATGCAAAAAAAAATGCAAAAAAAATGCAAAAAAAAATGCAAAAAAATGCAAAAAAAAATGCAAAAAAATGCAAAAAAAAATGCAAAAAAATGCAAAAAAAATGCCAAAAAATGTAAAAAAAAATGCAAAAAAATGCAAAAAAAAAATGCAAAAAAATGCAAAAAAATGTAAAAAAAAATGCAAAAAAAATGCAAAAAAAATGCAAAAAAAAATGCAAAAAAAATGCAAAAAATAATGCAAAAAAATGCAAAAAAAATGCAAAAAATAATGCAAAAAAATGCCAAAAAAATGCCAAAAAAATGTAAAAAAAATGCAAAAAAAATGCAAAAAAATGCCAAAAAAATGTAAAAAAAAATGCAAAAAAATGCAAAAAAAAATGCAAAAAAATGCAAAAAAATGTAAAAAAAAATGCAAAAAAAATGCAAAAAAAATGCAAAAAAAATGCAAAAAAAATGCAAAAAATAATGCAAAAAAAATGCAGAAAAAATGCCAAAAAAATGCAAAAAAATGCAAAAAAATGCAAAAAATAATGCAAAAAAATGCAAAAAAAAATGCAAAAAAAATGCAAAAAAAATGCAAAAAAATGCAAAAAAAAATGCAAAAAAATGCAAAAAAAAATGCAAAAAAAATGCCAAAAAAATGCCAAAAATAATGCAAAAAAAATGCAAAAAAAAATGCAAAAAAATGCAAAAAAAAATGCAAAAAAATGCAAAAAAAAATGCAAAAAAATGCAAAAAAAATGCAAAAAAATGCAAAAAATAATGCAAAAAAATGCAAAAAAAAATGCAAAAAAAATGCAAAAAAAAAATGCAAAAAAATGCAAAAAAAATGCAAAAAAATGCAAAAAAAAATGCAAAAAAATGCAAAAAAAATGCCAAAAAAATGTAAAAAAAAATGCAAAAAAATGCAAAAAAAAATGCAAAAAAATGCAAAAAAATGCAAAAAAAAAATGCAAAAAAATGCAAAAAAAAATGCAAAAAAAAATGCAAATAAATGCAAAAAAAATGCAAAAAAAAATGCAAAAAAAATGCCAAAAAAATGTAAAAAAAAATGCAAAAAAATGCAAAAAAAAATGCAAAAAAATGCAAAAAAATGTAAAAAAAAATGCAAAAAAAATGCAAAAAAAATGCAAAAAAAATGCAAAAAAAATGCAAAAAATAATGCAAAAAAAATGCAGAAAAAATGCCAAAAAAATGCAAAAAAATGCAAAAAAATGCAAAAAATAATGCAAAAAAATGCAAAAAAAAATGCAAAAAAAATGCAAAAAAAATGCAAAAAAATGCAAAAAAAAATGCAAAAAAATGCAAAAAAAAATGCAAAAAAAATGCCAAAAAAAATGCCAAAAATAATGCAAAAAAAATGCAAAAAAAAATGCAAAAAAATGCAAAAAAAAATGCAAAAAAATGCAAAAAAAAATGCAAAAAAATGCAAAAAAAATGCAAAAAAATGCAAAAAATAATGCAAAAAAATGCAAAAAAAAATGCAAAAAAAATGCAAAAAAAAATGCAAAAAAATGCAAAAAAAATGCAAAAAAATGCAAAAAAAAATGCAAAAAAATGCAAAAAAAATGCCAAAAAAATGTAAAAAAAAATGCAAAAAAATGCAAAAAAAATGCAAAAAAATGCAAAAAAATGCAAAAAAAAATGCAAAAAAATGCAAAAAAAAATGCAAAAAAAAATGCAAATAAATGCAAAAAAAATGCAAAAAAAAATGCAAAAAAAATGCAAAAAAAAATGTAAAAAAAAAATGCAAAAAAATGCAAAAAAATGCAAAAAAAATGCAAAAAAAAATGCAAAAAAAAAAATGCAAAAAAATGCAAAAAAAATGCAAAAAAAAATGCAAAAAAAATGCAAAAAAAATGCAAAAAAAAATGCAAAAAAATGCAAAAAAAATGCAAAAAAAATGCAAAAAAAAAATGCAAAAAAATGCAAAAAAAAAGCAAAAAAAAATGCAAAAAAAATGCAAAAAAATGCAAAAAAAATGCAAAAAAAATGCAAAAAAAAATGCAAAAAAAATGCAAAAAATAATGCAAAAAAAATGCAAAAAAAAGCCAAAAAAATGCAAAAAAAATGTAAAAAAAAATGCAAAAAAAATGCAAAAAAAATGCAAAAAAAATGCAAAAAAAAATGCAAAAAAAAATGCAAAAAAATGCAAAAAAAAATGCAAAAAAATGCAAAAAAAATGCAAAAAAAATGCAAAAAAAAATGCAAAAAAATGCAAAAAAAATGCAAAAAAAATGCAAAAAAAAATGCAAAAAAATGCAAAAAAAATGCAAAAAATAATGCAAAAAAAATGCAAAAAAAAATGCAAAAAAATGCAAAAAAAAATGCAAAAAAATGCAAAAAAAAATGCAAAAAAATGCAAAAAAAATGCCAAAAAAATGTAAAAAAAATGCAAAAAAATGCAAAAAAAAATGCAAAAAAATGCAAAAAAATGTAAAAAAAAATGCAAAAAAAATGCAAAAAAAATGCAAAAAAAAATGCAAAAAAAATGCAAAAAATAATGCAAAAAAATGCAAAAAAAATGCAAAAAATAATGCAAAAAAATGCAAAAAAAATGCCAAAAAAATGTAAAAAAAAATGCAAAAAAAATGCAAAAAAAATGCCAAAAAAATGTAAAAAAAAATGCAAAAAAATGCAAAAAAAAATGCAAAAAAATGCAAAAAAATGTAAAAAAAAATGCAAAAAAAATGCAAAAAAAATGCAAAAAAAATGCAAAAAAAATGCAAAAAATAATGCAAAAAAAATGCAGAAAAAATGCCAAAAAAATGCCAAAAAATGCAAAAAAATGCAAAAAATAATGCAAAAAAATGCAAAAAAAAATGCAAAAAAAATGCAAAAAAAATGCAAAAAAATGCAAAAAAAAATGCAAAAAAATGCAAAAAAAAATGCAAAAAAAATGCCAAAAAAATGCCAAAAATAATGCAAAAAAAATGCAAAAAAAAATGCAAAAAAATGCAAAAAAAAATGCAAAAAAATGCAAAAAAAAATGCAAAAAAATGCAAAAAAAATGCAAAAAAATGCAAAAAATAATGCAAAAAAATGCAAAAAAAAATGCAAAAAAAATGCAAAAAAAAATGCAAAAAAATGCAAAAAAAATGCAAAAAAATGCAAAAAAAAATGCAAAAAAATGCAAAAAAAATGCCAAAAAAATGTAAAAAAAAATGCAAAAAAATGCAAAAAAAAATGCAAAAAAATGCAAAAAAATGCAAAAAAAAATGCAAAAAAATGCAAAAAAAAATGCAAAAAAAAATGCAAATAAATGCAAAAAAAATGCAAAAAAAAATGCAAAAAAAATGCAAAAAAAAATGTAAAAAAAAAATGCAAAAAAATGCAAAAAAATGCAAAAAAAATGCAAAAAAAAATGCAAAAAAAAAATGCAAAAAAATGCAAAAAAAATGCAAAAAAAAATGCAAAAAAAATGCAAAAAAAATGCAAAAAAAAATGCAAAAAAATGCAAAAAAAATGCAAAAAAAATGCAAAAAAAAATGCAAAAAAATGCAAAAAAAAGCAAAAAAAAATGCAAAAAAAATGCAAAAAAATGCAAAAAAAATGCAAAAAAAATGCAAAAAAAAATGCAAAAAAAATGCAAAAAATAATGCAAAAAAAATGCAAAAAAAAGCCAAAAAAATGCAAAAAAAATGTAAAAAAAAAATGCAAAAAAAATGCAAAAAAAATGCAAAAAAAATGCAAAAAAAAATGCAAAAAAAATGCAAAAAAATGCAAAAAAAAATGCAAAAAAATGCAAAAAAAATGCAAAAAAATGCAAAAAAAAATGCAAAAAAATGCAAAAAAAATGCAAAAAAAATGCAAAAAAAAATGCAAAAAAATGCAAAAAAAATGCAAAAAAATGCAAAAAAAAATGCAAAAAAATGCAAAAAAAATGCCAAAAAAATGTAAAAAAAAATGCCAAAAAAATGCAAAAAAAATGCCAAAAAAATGTAAAAAAAAATGCAAAAAAATGCAAAAAAAAATGCAAAAAAATGCAAAAAAATGTAAAAAAAAATGCAAAAAAAATGCAAAAAAAATGCAAAAAAAATGCAAAAAAAATGCAAAAAAAATGCAAAAAATAATGCAAAAAAAAATGCAGAAAAATGCCAAAAAAATGCAAAAAAATGCAAAAAATAATGCAAAAAAATGCAAAAAAAAATGCAAAAAAAATGCAAAAAAAAATGCAAAAAAATGCAAAAAAAAATGCAAAAAAATGCAAAAAAAATGCCAAAAAAATGCCAAAAAAATGCAAAAAATAATGCAAAAAAAATGCAAAAAAAAATGCAAAAAAATGCAAAAAAAAATGCAAAAAAATGCAAAAAAAATGCAAAAAAATGCAAAAAAAATGCAAAAAAATGCAAAAAAAAATGCAAAAAAAATGCAAAAAAAAATGCAAAAAAATGCAAAAAAAAATGCAAAAAATGCAAAAAAAAATGCAAAAAAATGCAAAAAAAATGCCAAAAAAATGTAAAAAAAAATGCAAAAAAATGCAAAAAAAAATGCAAAAAAATGCAAAAAAATGTAAAAAAAAATGCAAAAAAAATGCAAAAAAAATGCAAAAAAAAATGCAAAAAAAATGCAAAAAATAATGCAAAAAAATGCAAAAAAAAATGCAAAAAATAATGCAAAAAAATGCCAAAAAAATGCCAAAAAAATGTAAAAAAAATGCAAAAAAAATGCAAAAAAAATGCCAAAAAAATGTAAAGAAAAATGCAAAAAAATGCAAAAAAAAATGCAAAAAAATGCAAAAAAAAATGCAAAAAAATGCAAAAAAAATGCCAAAAAAATGTAAAAAAAATGCAAAAAAAATGCAAAAAAAATGCAAAAAAAATGTAAAAAAAAATGCAAAAAAATGCAAAAAAAAATGCAAAAAAATGCAAAAAAATGTAAAAAAAAATGCAAAAAAAATGCAAAAAAAATGCAAAAAAAATGCAAAAAAAATGCAAAAAATAATGCAAAAAAAATGCAGAAAAAATGCCAAAAAAATGCAAAAAAATGCAAAAAATAATGCAAAAAAATGCAAAAAAAAATGCAAAAAAAATGCAAAAAAAATGCAAAAAAATGCAAAAAAAAATGCAAAAAATGCAAAAAAAAATGCAAAAAAAATGCAAAAAAAAATGCAAAAAAATGCAAAAAAAATGCAAAAAAATGCAAAAAATAATGCAAAAAAATGCAAAAAAAAATGCAAAAAAAATGCAAAAAAAAATGCAAAAAAATGCAAAAAAATGCAAAAAAAAATGCAAAAAAATGCAAAAAAATGCAAAAAAAATGCAAAAAAATGCAAAAAAAAAATGCAAAAAAAAATGCAAAAAAAATGCAAAAAAAATGCAAAAAAAAAATGCAAAAAAATGCAAAAAAAATGCAAAAAAAAATGCAAAAAAAATGCAAAAAAAAAATGCAAAAAAATGCAAAAAAAATGCAAAAAAAATGCAAAAAAAAATGCAAAAAAATGCAAAAAAAATGCAAAAAAAAATGCAAAAAAAAATGCAAAAAAATGCAAAAAAATGCAAAAAAAATGCAAAAAAAAATGCAAAAAAATGCAAAAAAAATGCAAAAAATGCAAAAAAAAATGCAAAAAAATGCAAAAAAAATGCCAAAAAAATGTAAAAAAAATGCAAAAAAAATGCAAAAAAAATGCCAAAAAAATGTAAAAAAAAATGCAAAAAAATGCAAAAAAAAATGCAAAAAAATGCAAAAAAATGTAAAAAAAAATGCAAAAAAAAATGCAAAAAAATGCAAAAAAAAATGCAAAAAAATGCAAAAAAAATGCAAAAAAATGCAAAAAAATGCAAAAAAATGCAAAAAAAAATTCAAAAAAAATGCAAAAAAAATGCAAAAAAAATGTAAAAAAAATTCAAAAAAAATGCAAAAAAAATGCAAAAAAAAAATGCAAAAAAATGCAAAAAAATGCAAAAAAAATGCAAAAAAAAATGCAAAAAAATGCAAAAAAAATGCCAAAAAAATGTAAAAAAAATGCAAAAAAATGCAAAAAAAATGCAAAAAAATGCAAAAAAAAATGTAAAAAAAAAATGCAAAAAAAATGCAAAAAAAAATGCAAAAAAATACAAAAAAATGCCAAAAAAATGTAAAAAAAAATGCAAAAAAATGCACAAAAAAATGCAAAAAAATGCAAAAAATAATGCAAAAAAATGCAAAAAAAATGCAAAAAAAATGCAAAAAAAAATGCAAAAAAATGCAAAAAAAAATGCAAAAACATGCAAAAAAAAATGCAAAAAATGCCAAAAAAATGCCAAAAAAATGTAAAAAAAAATGCAAAAAAATGCAAAAAAAATGCAAAAAAATGCAAAAAATAATGCAAAAAAATGCAAAAAAAATGCCAAAAAAATGCAAAAAAAAATGCAAAAAAATGCAAAAAAAAATGCAAAAAATGCAAAAAAATGTAAAAAAAAATGCAAAAAAAATGCAAAAAAATGCAAAAAAAAATGCAAAAAAAATGCAAAAAAAATGCAAAAAATAATGCCAAAAAAATGCAAAAAAAATGCCAAAAAAATGCAAAAAAAAATGTAAAAAAAAATGCAAAAAAAATGCAAAAAAAAATGCAAAAAAATGCAAAAAAAATGCAAAAAAAATGCAAAAAAAAATGCAAAAAAATGCAAAAAAATGCAAAAAAAATGCAAAAAAAAATGCAAAAAAATGCAAAAAAAATGCAAAAAATGCAAAAAAAATGCAAAAAAATGCAAAAAAAATGCCAAAAAAATGTAAAAAAAATGCAAAAAAAATGCAAAAAAAATGCCAAAAAAATGTAAAAAAAAATGCAAAAAAATGCAAAAAAAAATGCAAAAAAATGCAAAAAAATGTAAAAAAAAATGCAAAAAAAATGCAAAAAAAATGCAAAAAAAATGCAAAAAAAATGCAAAAAATAATGCAAAAAAAAATGCAGAAAAATGCCAAAAAAATGCAAAAAAATGCAAAAAATAATGCAAAAAAATGCAAAAAAAAATGCAAAAAAAATGCAAAAAAAAATGCAAAAAAATGCAAAAAAAAATGCAAAAAAATGCAAAAAAAAATGCAAAAAAAATGCCAAAAAAATGCAAAAAATAATGCAAAAAAAATGCAAAAAAAAATGCAAAAAAATGCAAAAAAAAATGCAAAAAAATGCAAAAAAAAATGCAAAAAAATGCAAAAAAAATGCAAAAAAATGCAAAAAATAATGCAAAAAAATGCAAAAAAAAATGCAAAAAAAATGCAAAAAAAAATGCAAAAAAATGCAAAAAAAAATGCAAATAAATGCAAAAAAAAATGCAAAAAAATGCAAAAAAAATGCCAAAAAAATGTAAAAAAAATGCAAAAAAAATGCAAAAAAAATGCAAAAAAAATGCAAAAAAAATGTAAAAAAAAATGCAAAAAAATGCAAAAAAAAATGCAAAAAAATGCAAAAAAAAATGCAAAAAAATGCAAAAAAAATGCCAAAAAAATGTAAAAAAAATGCAAAAAAAATGCAAAAAAAATGCAAAAAAAATGCCAAAAAAATGTAAAAAAAAATGCAAAAAAATGCAAAAAAAAATGCGAAAAAATGCAAAAAAATGTAAAAAAAAATGCAAAAAAAATGCAAAAAAAATGCAAAAAAAATGCAAAAAAAATGCAAAAAATAATGCAAAAAAAATGCAGAAAAAATGCAAAAAAAATGCAAAAAAATGCAAAAAATAATGCAAAAAAATGCAAAAAAAAATGCAAAAAAAATGCAAAAAAAATGCAAAAAAATGCAAAAAAAAATGCAAAAAAATGCAAAAAAAAATGCAAAAAAAATGCCAAAAAAATGCCAAAAATAATGCAAAAAAAATGCAAAAAAAAATGCAAAAAAATGCAAAAAAAATGCAAAAAAATGCAAAAAAAAATGCAAAAAAATGCAAAAAAAATGCAAAAAAATGCAAAAAATAATGCAAAAAAATGCAAAAAAAAATGCAAAAAAAATGCAAAAAAAAATGCAAAAAAATGCAAAAAAAAATGCAAAAAAATGCAAAAAAAAATGCAAAAAAATGCAAAAAAAATGCCAAAAAAATGTAAAAAAAAATGCAAAAAATGCAAAAAAAAATGCAAAAAAATGCAAAAAAATGTAAAAAAAAATGCAAAAAAAATGCAAAAAAAATGCAAAAAAAAATGCAAAAAAAATGCAAAAAATAATGCAAAAAAATGCAAAAAAAATGCAAAAAATAATGCAAAAAAATGCAAAAAAAATGCCAAAAAAATGTAAAAAAAAATGCAAAAAAATGCAAAAAAAAATGCAAAAAAATGCAAAAAAATGTAAAAAAAAAATGCCAAAAAAATGCCAAAAAAATGTAAAAAAAATGCAAAAAAAATGCAAAAAAAATGCAAAAAAAAATGCAAAAAAAATGCAAAAAAAAATGTAAAAAAAAAATGCAAAAAAATGCAAAAAAATGCAAAAAAAATGCAAAAAAAATGCAAAAAAAAAATGCAAAAAAATGTAAAAAAATGCAAAAAAAAATGCAAAAAAAATGCAAAAAAAATGCAAAAAAATGCAAAAAAAATGCAAAAAAAAATGCAAAAAAATGCAAAAAAAATGCAAAAAAAAATGCAAAAAAATGCAAAAAAATGCAAAAAAAATGCAAAAAAAATGCAAAAAAATGCAAAAAAAAATTCAAAAAAATGCAAAAAAAATGCAAAAAAAAAATGCAAAAAAATGCAAAAAAAATGCAAAAAAAATGCAAAAAAAAATGCAAAAAAATGCAAAAAAAATGCCAAAAAAATTCAAAAAAAATGCAAAAAAAAATGCAAAAAAATACAAAAAAATGCCAAAAAAATGTAAAAAAAATGCAAAAAAAAGCAAAAAAAATGCAAAAAAATGCAAAAAATAATGCAAAAAAATGCAAAAAAAATGCAAAAAAAATGCAAAAAAAAATGCAAAAAAATGCAAAAAAAAATGCAAAAAAATGCAAAAAAAAATGCAAAAAAAATGCCAAAAAAATGTAAAAAAAATGCAAAAAAAATGCCAAAAAAATGTAAAAAAAAATGCAAAAAAATGCAAAAAAATGCAAAAAAATGCAAAAAAATGTAAAAAAAAATGCAAAAAAAATGCAAAAAAAATGCAAAAAAAATGCAAAAAATAATGCAAAAAAAAATGCAGAAAAAATGCCAAAAAAATGCAAAAAAATGCAAAAAATAATGCAAAAAAATGCAAAAAAAATGCCAAAAAAATGTAAAAAAAAATGCAAAAAAATGCAAAAAAAAATGCAAAAAAATGCAAAAAAATGTAAAAAAAAATGCAAAAAAAATGCAAAAAAAATGCAAAAAAAATGCAAAAAAAAATGCAAAAAAATGCAAAAAAATGCAAAAAAATGTAAAAAAAAATGCAAAAAAATGCAAAAAAAAATGCAAAAAAAATGCAAAAAAAAATGCAAAAAAATGCAAAAAAAAATGCAAAAAAATGCAAAAAAAATGCAAAAAAATGCAAAAAAAATGCCAAAAAAATGCAAAAAATAATGCAAAAAAAATGCAAAAAAAAATGCAAAAAAATGCAAAAAAAAATGCAAAAAATGCAAAAAAAAATGCAAAAAAATGCAAAAAAAATGCAAAAAAATGCAAAAAATAATGCAAAAAAATGCAAAAAAAAATGCAAAAAAAATGCAAAAAAAAATGCAAAAAAATGCAAAAAAAAATGCAAAAAAATGCAAAAAAAAATGCAAAAAAATGCAAAAAAAAATGCAAAAAAAATGCCAAAAAAATGCCAAAAATAATGCAAAAAAAATGCAAAAAAAATGCAAAAAAAAATGCAAAAAAATGCAAAAAAAATGCAAAAAAATGCAAAAAAAAATGCAAAAAAATGCAAAAAAAATGCAAAAAAATGCAAAAAATAATGCAAAAAAATGCAAAAAAAAATGCAAAAAAAATGCAAAAAAAAATGCAAAAAAATGCAAAAAAAATGCAAAAAAATGCAAAAAAAAATGCAAAAAAATGCAAAAAAAATGCCAAAAAAATGTAAAAAAAAATGCAAAAAATGCAAAAAAAAATGCAAAAAAATGCAAAAAAATGTAAAAAAAAATGCAAAAAAAATGCAAAAAAAATGCAAAAAAAAATGCAAAAAAAATGCAAAAAATAATGCAAAAAAATGCAAAAAAAATGCAAAAAATAATGCAAAAAAATGCAAAAAAAATGCCAAAAAAATGTAAAAAAAAATGCAAAAAAATACAAAAAAAAATGCAAAAAAATGCAAAAAAATGTAAAAAAAAAATGCAAAAAAAATGCCAAAAAAATGTAAAAAAAATGCAAAAAAAATGCAAAAAAAATGCAAAAAAAAATGCAAAAAAAATGCAAAAAAAAATGTAAAAAAAAAATGCAAAAAAATGCAAAAAAATGCAAAAAAAATGCAAAAAAAATGCAAAAAAAAAATGCAAAAAAATGCAAAAAAAATGCAAAAAAAAATGCAAAAAAAATGCAAAAAAAATGCAAAAAAATGCAAAAAAAATGCAAAAAAAAATGCAAAAAAATGCAAAAAAAATGCAAAAAAAAATGCAAAAAAATGCAAAAAAATGCAAAAAAAATGCAAAAAAAATGCAAAAAAATGCAAAAAAAAATTCAAAAAAATGCAAAAAAAATGCAAAAAAAAAATGCAAAAAAATGCAAAAAAATGCAAAAAAAATGCAAAAAAAAATGCAAAAAAATGCAAAAAAAATGCCAAAAAAATTCAAAAAAAATTCAAAAAAAATGCAAAAAAAATGCAAAAAAAAAATGCAAAAAAATGCAAAAAAAATGCAAAAAAAATGCAAAAAAAAATGCAAAAAAATGCAAAAAAAATGCCAAAAAAATGCAAAAAAAATGCAAAAAAATGCAAAAAAAAATGCAAAAAAATGCAAAAAAAAATGTAAAAAAAAAATGCAAAAAAAATGCAAAAAAAAATGCAAAAAAATACAAAAAAATGCCAAAAAAATGTAAAAAAAATGCAAAAAAATGCAAAAAAAATGCAAAAAAATGCAAAAAAAATGCAAAAAAATGCAAAAAATAATGCAAAAAAATGCAAAAAAAATGCAAAAAAAATGCAAAAAAAAATGCAAAAAAATGCAAAAAAAATGCAAAAAAATGCAAAAAAAAATGCAAAAAAAATGCCAAAAAAATGTAAAAAAAATGCAAAAAAAATGCCAAAAAAATGTAAAAAAAAATGCAAAAAAATGCAAAAAAAATGCAAAAAAATGCAAAAAAATGTAAAAAAAAATGCAAAAAAAATGCAAAAAAAATGCAAAAAAAATGCAAAAAATAATGCAAAAAAAAATGCAGAAAAAATGCAAAAAAAATGCAAAAAAATGCAAAAAATAATGCAAAAAAATGCAAAAAAAATGCCAAAAAAATGTAAAAAAAAATGCAAAAAAATGCAAAAAAAAATGCAAAAAAATGCAAAAAAATGTAAAAAAAAATGCAAAAAAAATGCAAAAAAAATGCAAAAAAAATGCAAAAAATAATGCAAAAAAAAATGCAGAAAAAATGCCAAAAAAATGCAAAAAAATGCAAAAAATAATGCAAAAAAATGCAAAAAAAAATGCAAAAAAAATGCAAAAAAAAATGCAAAAAAATGCAAAAAAAAATGCAAAAAAATGCAAAAAAAATGCAAAAAAATGCAAAAAAAATGCCAAAAAAATGCAAAAAATAATGCAAAAAAAATGCAAAAAAAAATGCAAAAAAATGCAAAAAAAAATGCAAAAAATGCAAAAAAAAATGCAAAAAAATGCAAAAAAAATGCAAAAAAATGCAAAAAATAATGCAAAAAAATGCAAAAAAAAATGCAAAAAAAATGCAAAAAAAAATGCAAAAAAATGCAAAAAAAAATGCAAAAAAATGCAAAAAAAAATGCAAAAAAATGCAAAAAAAATGCCAAAAAAATGTAAAAAAAAAATGCAAAAAAATGCAAAAAAAAATGCAAAAAAATGCAAAAAAATGCAAAAAAAAATGCAAAAAAATGCAAAAAAAAATGCAAAAAAATGCAAAAAAAATGCAAAAAAAATGCAAAAAAATGCAAAAAAATGCAAAAAAAAATTCAAAAAAAATGCAAAAAAAATGCAAAAAAAATGTAAAAAAAATTCAAAAAAAATGCAAAAAAAATGCAAAAAAATGCAAAAAATAATGCAAAAAAATGCAAAAAAAATGCAAAAAAAATGCCAAAAAAATGTAAAAAAAAATGCAAAAAAATGCAAAAAAAATGCAAAAAAATGCAAAAAAATGTAAAAAAAAATGCAAAAAAAATGCAAAAAAAATGCAAAAAATAATGCAAAAAAATGCAAAAAAAATGCCAAAAAAATGTAAAAAAAAATGCAAAAAAATGCAAAAAAAAATGCAAAAAAATGCAAAAAAATGTAAAAAAAAATGCAAAAAAAATGCAAAAAAAATGCAAAAAAAATGCAAAAAATAATGCAAAAAAAAATGCAGAAAAAATGCCAAAAAAATGCAAAAAAATGCAAAAAATAATGCAAAAAAATGCAAAAAAAAATGCAAAAAAAATGCAAAAAAAAATGCAAAAAAATGCAAAAAAAAATGCAAAAAAATGCAAAAAAAATGCAAAAAAATGCAAAAAAAATGCCAAAAAAATGCAAAAAATAATGCAAAAAAAATGCAAAAAAAAATGCAAAAAAATGCAAAAAAAAATGCAAAAAATGCAAAAAAAAATGCAAAAAAATGCAAAAAAAATGCAAAAAAATGCAAAAAATAATGCAAAAAAATGCAAAAAAAAATGCAAAAAAAATGCAAAAAAAAATGCAAAAAAATGCAAAAAAAAATGCAAAAAAATGCAAAAAAAAATGCAAAAAAATGCAAAAAAAATGCCAAAAAAATGTAAAAAAAAATGCAAAAAAATGCAAAAAAAAATGCAAAAAAATGCAAAAAAATGCAAAAAAAAATGCAAAAAAATGCAAAAAAAAATGCAAAAAAATGCAAAAAAAATGCAAAAAAAATGCAAAAAAATGCAAAAAAATGCAAAAAAAAATTCAAAAAAAATGCAAAAAAAATGTAAAAAAAATTCAAAAAAAATGCAAAAAAAATGCAAAAAAAAAATGCAAAAAAATGCAAAAAAAATGCAAAAAAAATGCAAAAAAAAATGCAAAAAAATGCAAAAAAAATGCCAAAAAAATGTAAAAAAAATGCAAAAAAATGCAAAAAAAATTTCAAAAAAAATGCAAAAAAAATGTAAAAAAAAAATGCAAAAAAAATGCAAAAAAAAATGCAAAAAAATACAAAAAAATGCCAAAAAAATGTAAAAAAAAATGCAAAAAAATGCAAAAAAAAATGCAAAAAAATGCAAAAAATAATGCAAAAAAATGCAAAAAAAATGCAAAAAAAATGCAAAAAAAAATGCAAAAAAATGCAAAAAAAAATGCAAAAACATGCAAAAAAAAATGCAAAAAAAATGCAAAAAAAATGCCAAAAAAATGTAAAAAAAAATGCAAAAAAATGCAAAAAAAATGCAAAAAAATGCAAAAAATAATGCAAAAAAATGCAAAAAAAATGCCAAAAAAATGCAAAAAAAAATGCAAAAAAATGCAAAAAAAAATGCAAAAAAATGCAAAAAAATGTAAAAAAAAATGCAAAAAAAATGCAAAAAAATGCAAAAAAAAATGCAAAAAAAATGCAAAAAAAATGCAAAAAATAATGCCAAAAAAATGCAAAAAAAATGCCAAAAAAATGCAAAAAAAATGTAAAAAAAAATGCAAAAAAAATGCAAAAAAAAATGCAAAAAAATGCAAAAAAATGCAAAAAAAATGCAAAAAAAAATGCAAAAAAAATGCAAAAAAAATGCAAAAAAAAATGCAAAAAAAAATGCAAAAAAAAATGCAAAAAAAAATGCAAAAAAATGCAAATAAAAATGCAAAAAAAATGCAAAAAATAATGCCAAAAAAATGCAAAAAAAATGCCAAAAAAATGCAAAAAAAATGTAAAAAAAAATGCAAAAAAAATGCAAAAAAAAATGCAAAAAAATGCAAAAAAAATGCAAAAAAAATGCAAAAAAAAATGCAAAAAAAATGCAAAAAAAATGCAAAAAAAAATGCAAAAAAAAATGCAAAAAAATGCAAAAAAAATGCAAAAAAAATGCAAAAAAAAATGCAAAAAAATGCAAAAAAAAATGCAAAAAAATGCAAAAAAAAAATGCAAAAAAATGCAAAAAAAATGCCAAAAAAATGTAAAAAAAAATGCAAAAAAATGCAAAAAAAAATGCAAAAAAATGCAAAAAAATGTAAAAAAAAATGCAAAAAAAATGCCAAAAAAATGTAAAAAAAAATGCAAAAAAAATGCAAAAAAAATGCAAAAAAAAATGCAAAAAAAATGCAAAAAAAAATGCAAAAAAATGCAAAAAAATGCAAAAAAAAATGCAAAAAAATGCAAAAAAAATGCAAAAAAAATGCAAAAAAAAATGCAAAAAAATGCAAAAAAAAATTCAAAAAAAATGCAAAAAAAAATGCAAAAAAATGCAAAAAAATGCAAAAAAAATGCAAAAAAAATGCAAAAAAATGCAAAAAAAAATTCAAAAAAATGCAAAAAAAATGCAAAAAAAAAATGCAAAAAAATGCAAAAAAAATGCAAAAAAAATGCAAAAAAAAATGCAAAAAAATGCAAAAAAAATGCCAAAAAAATTCAAAAAAAATGCAAAAAAAAATGCAAAAAAATACAAAAAAATGCCAAAAAAATGTAAAAAAAATGCAAAAAAAAGCAAAAAAAATGCAAAAAAATGCAAAAAATAATGCAAAAAAATGCAAAAAAAATGCAAAAAAAATGCAAAAAAAAATGCAAAAAAATGCAAAAAAAAATGCAAAAAAATGCAAAAAAAAATGCAAAAAAAATGCCAAAAAAATGTAAAAAAAATGCAAAAAAAATGCCAAAAAAATGTAAAAAAAAATGCAAAAAAATGCAAAAAAATGCAAAAAAATGCAAAAAAATGTAAAAAAAAATGCAAAAAAAATGCAAAAAAAAT
>JAKRKW010000386.1:0-10000 GCA_023566125.1 Zingel zingel
TGGCGTCATCGTGGCGTCATCGCGGCGTCATCGCGGTTTCATCGTGGCGTCATCGCGGCGTCATCGCGGCGTCATCGCGGTTTCATCGCGGCGTCATCGTGGCGTCATCGCGGCGTCATCGTGGCGTCATCGCGGCGTCATCGCGGTTTCATCGCGGCGTCATCGCGGCGTCATCGCGGCGTCATCGTGGCGTCATCGCGGCGTCATCGCGGTTTCATCGCGGTTTCATCGTGGCGTCATCGTGGCGTCATCGTGGCGTCATCGTGGCGTCATCGTGGCGTCATCGTGGCGTCATCGCGGCGTCATCGCGGTTTCATCGCGGCGTCATCGCGGCGTCATCGTGGCGTCATCGTGGCGTCATCGTGGCGTCATCGTGGCGTCATCGTGGCGTCATCGTGGCGTCATCGTGGCGTCATCGCGGCGTCATCGCGGTTTCATCGCGGCGTCATCGCGGCGTCATCGCGGTTTCATCGCGGCGTCATCGCGGTTTCATCGCGGCGTCATCGCGGCGTCATCGCGGTTTCATCGCGGCGTCATCGCGGCGTCATCGCGGTTTCATCGCGGCGTCATCGCGGCGTCATCACGGTTTCATCGCGGCGTCATCGCGGTTTCATCGCGGCGTCATCGCGGTTTCATCGCGGCGTCATCGTGGCGTCATCGCGGCGTCATCGCGGTTTCATCGCGGCGTCATCGCGGTTTCATCGTGGCGTCATCGTGGCGTCATCGCGGCGTCATCGCGGTTTCATCGTGGCGTCATCGTGGCGTCATCGTGGCGTCATCGTGGCGTCATCGCGGCGTCATCGCGGTTTCATCGTGGCGTCATCGCGGCGTCATCGCGGCGTCATCGCGGTTTCATCGCGGCGTCATCGCGGCGTCATCGCGGCGTCATCGTGGCGTCATCGCGGCGTCATCGCGGCGTCATCGCGGTTTCATCGCGGCGTCATCGTGGCGTCATCGCGGTTTCATCGTGGCGTCATCGCGGCGTCATCGCGGTTTCATCGCGGCGTCATCGTGGCGTCATCGCGGCGTCATCGCGGCGTCATCGTGGCGTCATCGTGGCGTCATCGCGGCGTCATCGTGGCGTCATCGCGGCGTCATCGCGGCGTCATCGCGGCGTCATCGCGGTTTCATCGTGGCGTCATCGCGGCGTCATCGCGGCGTCATCGCGGTTTCATCGCGGCGTCATCGTGGCGTCATCGCGGCGTCATCGCGGTTTCATCGCGGCGTCATCGCGGCGTCATCGCGGTTTCATCGCGGCGTCATCGTGGCGTCATCGCGGCGTCATCGCGGTTTCATCGCGGCGTCATCGCGGCGTCATCGCGGCGTCATCGTGGCGTCATCGCGGTTTCATCGCGGCGTCATCGCGGCGTCATCGCGGTTTCATCGCGGCGTCATCGCGGCGTCATCGCGGTTTCATCGCGGCGTCATCGCGGCGTCATCGCGGTTTCATCGCGGCGTCATCGCGGTTTCATCGCGGCGTCATCGCGGTTTCATCGCGGCGTCATCGCGGTTTCATCGCGGCGTCATCGCGGCGTCATCGCGGTTTCATCGCGGCGTCATCGCGGTTTCATCGCGGCGTCATCGCGGCGTCATCGCGGTTTCATCGCGGCGTCATCGCGGTTTCATCGCGGCGTCATCGCGGCGTCATCGCGGTTTCATCGCGGCGTCATCGCGGTTTCATCGTGGCGTCATCGCGGCGTCATCGCGGTTTCATCGCGGCGTCATCGCGGTTTCATCGTGGCGTCATCGCGGCGTCATCGCGGCGTCATCGCGGTTTCATCGCGGCGTCATCGCGGTTTCATCGCGGCGTCATCGCGGTTTCATCGCGGCGTCATCGCGGCGTCATCGCGGCGTCATCGCGGTTTCATCGCGGCGTCATCGCGGTTTCATCGCGGCGTCATCGCGGTTTCATCGCGGCGTCATCGCGGCGTCATCGCGGCGTCATCGCGGCGTCATCGCGGCGATGAAGTCAGGACACGGAGGCAGCAACAGTCTGGGAATTTTGTAGCTTTAGTTTTACTAAATTTTTCTCACTTTTTAGATTTTTTTTTTTTCAAAATTTTTGTCTTTTTTTGGGTGTTTTTGTTGTTTTTTCGACATTGTTTTAACGTTTTTGTCGCTTTTTTTTTAACCTAACTTTTTTTATAAAACTTTTTTTATGCAGTTTTAAGCGATGAAATTGCGTGAATTTGCAAAAATTGCGGGAACTTGAAAAAAATTCGAGAACTTGAAAAAAATGCGAGAACTTGAAAAAAATGCGGGAACTTGAAAAAATTGCGAGAACTTGCAAAAAATGCGGGAACTTGAAAAAAATGCGGGAACTTGCAAAAATTGCGGGAACTTGAAAAAAATGCGAGAACTTGAAAAAAATGCGAGAACTTGCTAAAATGCGGTTTCATCGCGGCGTCATCGCGGCGTCATCGCGGCGTCATCGCGGCGTCATCGTGGCGTCATCGCGGTTTCATCGCGGTTTCATCGCGGTTTCATCGCGGTTTCATCGCGGTTTCATCGCGGCGTCATCGCGGTTTCATCGCGGTTTCATCGCGGTTTCATCGCGGTTTCATCGCGGCGTCATCGCGGCGTCATCGCGGTTTCATCGCGGTTTCATCGCGGCGTTATCGTGGCGTCATCGCGGCGTCATCGTGGCGTCATCGCGGCGTCATCGCGGCGTCATCGTGGCGTCATCGCGGCGTCATCGCGGTTTCATCGTGGCGTCATCGCGGCGTCATCGCGGCGTCATCGCGGTTTCATCGCGGCGTCATCGCGGCGTCATCGCGGCGTCATCGCGGCGTCATCGCGGCGTCATCGCGGTTTCATCGCGGCGTCATCGCGGTTTCATCGCGGTTTCATCGCGGCGTCATCGCGGTTTCATCGCGGTTTCATCGCGGCGTTATCGTGGCGTCATCGCGGCGTCATCGTGGCGTCATCGCGGCGTCATCGCGGCGTCATCGCGGCGTCATCGCGGCGTCATCGTGGCGTCATCGCGGCGTCATCGCGGTTTCATCGCGGCGTCATCGCGGCGTCATCGCGGCGTCATCGCGGCGTCATCGCGGCGTCATCGCGGTTTCATCGCGGCGTCATCGCGGTTTCATCGCGGTTTCATCGCGGCGTCATCGCGGTTTCATCGCGGTTTCATCGCGGCGTTATCGTGGCGTCATCGCGGCGTCATCGTGGCGTCATCGCGGCGTCATCGCGGCGTCATCGCGGCGTCATCGCGGCGTCATCGTGGCGTCATCGCGGCGTCATCGCGGTTTCATCGCGGCGTCATCGTGGCGTCATCGCGGCGTCATCGCGGTTTCATCGCGGCGTCATCGCGGCGTCATCGCGGCGTCATCGTGGCGTCATCGCGGCGTCATCGCGGTTTCATCGCGGCGTCATCGCGGTTTCATCGCGGCGTCATCGCGGCGTCATCGCGGCGTCATCGCGGCGTCATCGCGGTTTCATCGCGGCGTCATCGCGGCGTCATCGCGGTTTCATCGCGGCGTCATCGCGGCGTCATCGCGGTTTCATCGTGGCGTCATCGCGGTTTCATCGCGGCGTCATCGCGGCGTCATCGCGGTTTCATCGCGGCGTCATCGCGGCGTCATCGCGGCGTCATCGCGGTTTCATCGCGGCGTCATCGCGGCGTCATCGCGGTTTCATCGCGGCGTCATCGCGGTTTCATCGCGGCGTCATCGCGGTTTCATCGCGGCGTCATCGCGGCGTCATCGCGGCGTCATCGCGGCGTCATCGCGGTTTCATCGCGGCGTCATCGCGGCGTCATCGCGGTTTCATCGCGGCGTCATCGCGGCGTCATCGCGGTTTCATCGTGGCGTCATCGCGGTTTCATCGCGGCGTCATCGCGGCGTCATCGCGGTTTCATCGCGGCGTCATCGCGGCGTCATCGCGGCGTCATCGCGGTTTCATCGCGGCGTCATCGCGGCGTCATCGCGGCGTCATCGCGGCGTCATCGCGGTTTCATCGCGGCGTCATCGCGGCGTCATCGCGGTTTCATCGCGGCGTCATCGCGGTTTCATCGCGGTTTCATCGCGGCGTCATCGCGGTTTCATCGCGGCGTCATCGCGGTTTCATCGCGGCGTCATCGCGGTTTCATCGCGGCGTCATCGCGGCGTCATCGCGGTTTCATCGTGGCGTCATCGCGGCGTCATCGTGGCGTCATCGCGGCGTCATCGCGGCGTCATCGCGGCGTCATCGCGGCGTCATCGCGGTTTCATCGTGGCGTCATCGCGGCGTCATCGCGGCGTCATCGCGGTTTCATCGCGGCGTCATCGCGGCGTCATCGCGGCGTCATCGCGATTTCATCGCGGCGTCATCGCGGCGTCATCGCGGTTTCATCGCGGCGTCATCGCGGCGTCATCGCGGCGTCATCGCGGCGTCATCGCGGCGTCATCGCGGTTTCATCGCGGCGTCATCGCGGTTTCATCGCGGTTTCATCGCGGCGTTATCGCGGCGTCATCGTGGCGTCATCGCGGCGTCATCGCGGCGTCATCGCGGCGTCATCGTGGCGTCATCGCGGCGTCATCGCGGTTTCATCGCGGCGTCATCGCGGCGTCATCGCGGCGTCATCGTGGCGTCATCGCGGCGTCATCGCGGTTTCATCGCGGCGTCATCGCGGCGTCATCGCGGTTTCATCGCGGCGTCATCGCGGCGTCATCGCGGTTTCATCGCGGCGTCATCGCGGCGTCATCGCGGTTTCATCGTGGCGTCATCGCGGTTTCATCGCGGCGTCATCGCGGTTTCATCGCGGCGTCATCGCGGCGTCATCGCGGTTTCATCGTGGCGTCATCGTGGCGTCATCGCGGCGTCATCGCGGTTTCATCGTGGCGTCATCGCGGCGTCATCGCGGCGTCATCGCGGTTTCATCGCGGCGTCATCGTGGCGTCATCGCGGCGTCATCGTGGCGTCATCGCGGCGTCATCGCGGTTTCATCGCGGCGTCATCGCGGCGTCATCGCGGTTTCATCGCGGCGTCATCGCGGCGTCATCGCGGCGTCATCGTGGCGTCATCGCGGCGTCATCGCGGTTTCATCGCGGCGTCATCGCGGCGTCATCGCGGTTTCATCGCGGCGTCATCGCGGCGTCATCGCGGTTTCATCGCGGCGTCATCGCGGCGTCATCGCGGTTTCATCGTGGCGTCATCGCGGTTTCATCGCGGCGTCATCGCGGTTTCATCGCGGCGTCATCGCGGCGTCATCGCGGTTTCATCGTGGCGTCATCGTGGCGTCATCGCGGCGTCATCGCGGTTTCATCGTGGCGTCATCGCGGCGTCATCGCGGCGTCATCGCGGTTTCATCGCGGCGTCATCGTGGCGTCATCGCGGCGTCATCGTGGCGTCATCGCGGCGTCATCGCGGTTTCATCGCGGCGTCATCGCGGCGTCATCGCGGCGTCATCGCGGCGTCATCGTGGCGTCATCGCGGCGTCATCGCGGTTTCATCGCGGCGTCATCGCGGTTTCATCGTGGCGTCATCGTGGCGTCATCGTGGCGTCATCGTGGCGTCATCGCGGCGTCATCGTGGCGTCATCGTGGCGTCATCGTGGCGTCATCGCGGCGTCATCGTGGCGTCATCGCGGTTTCATCGCGGCGTCATCGCGGCGTCATCGTGGCGTCATCGTGGCGTCATCGTGGCGTCATCGCGGCGTCATCGCGGTTTCATCGCGGCGTCATCGCGGCGTCATCGCGGTTTCATCGCGGCGTCATCGCGGTTTCATCGTGGCGTCATCGCGGCGTCATCGCGGTTTCATCGTGGCGTCATCGCGGCGTCATCGCGGTTTCATCGCGGCGTCATCGCGGCGTCATCGCGGTTTCATCGCGGCGTCATCGCGGCGTCATCGCGGTTTCATCGCGGCGTCATCGCGGCGTCATCGCGGTTTCATCGCGGCGTCATCGCGGTTTCATCGCGGCGTCATCGCGGTTTCATCGCGGCGTCATCGCGGCGTCATCGCGGTTTCATCGCGGCGTCATCGCGGCGTCATCGCGGTTTCATCGCGGCGTCATCGCGGCGTCATCGCGGTTTCATCGCGGCGTCATCGCGGTTTCATCGCGGCGTCATCGCGGTTTCATCGCGGCGTCATCGCGGTTTCATCGCGGCGTCATCGCGGTTTCATCGCGGCGTCATCGCGGCGTCATCGCGGTTTCATCGCGGCGTCATCGCGGTTTCATCGCGGCGTCATCGCGGCGTCATCGCGGTTTCATCGCGGCGTCATCGCGGCGTCATCGCGGTTTCATCGCGGCGTCATCGCGGTTTCATCGCGGCGTCATCGCGGTTTCATCGCGGCGTCATCGCGGTTTCATCGTGGCGTCATCGCGGCGTCATCGCGGCGTCATCGCGGTTTCATCGCGGCGTCATCGCGGTTTCATCGTGGCGTCATCGCGGCGTCATCGCGGCGTCATCGCGGTTTCATCGCGGCGTCATCGCGGTTTCATCGCGGCGTCATCGCGGTTTCATCGCGGCGTCATCGCGGTTTCATCGCGGCGTCATCGCGGCGTCATCGCGGCGTCATCGCGGCGTCATCGCGGCGTCATCGCGGCGTCATCGCGGTTTCATCGCGGCGTCATCGCGGCGTCATCGCGGTTTCATCGCGGCGTCATCGCGGCGTCATCGCGGTTTCATCGTGGCGTCATCGCGGTTTCATCGCGGCGTCATCGCGGCGTCATCGCGGTTTCATCGCGGCGTCATCGCGGCGTCATCGCGGCGTCATCGCGGTTTCATCGCGGCGTCATCGCGGCGTCATCGCGGTTTCATCGCGGCGTCATCGCGGTTTCATCGCGGCGTCATCGCGGTTTCATCGCGGCGTCATCGCGGCGTCATCGCGGCGTCATCGCGGCGTCATCGCGGTTTCATCGCGGCGTCATCGCGGCGTCATCGCGGTTTCATCGCGGCGTCATCGCGGCGTCATCGCGGTTTCATCGTGGCGTCATCGCGGTTTCATCGCGGCGTCATCGCGGCGTCATCGCGGTTTCATCGCGGCGTCATCGCGGCGTCATCGCGGCGTCATCGCGGTTTCATCGCGGCGTCATCGCGGCGTCATCGCGGCGTCATCGCGGCGTCATCGCGGTTTCATCGCGGCGTCATCGCGGCGTCATCGCGGTTTCATCGCGGCGTCATCGCGGTTTCATCGCGGTTTCATCGCGGCGTCATCGCGGTTTCATCGCGGCGTCATCGCGGTTTCATCGCGGCGTCATCGCGGTTTCATCGCGGCGTCATCGCGGCGTCATCGCGGTTTCATCGTGGCGTCATCGCGGCGTCATCGTGGCGTCATCGCGGCGTCATCGCGGCGTCATCGTGGCGTCATCGCGGCGTCATCGCGGCGTCATCGCGGCGTCATCGCGGTTTCATCGTGGCGTCATCGCGGCGTCATCGCGGCGTCATCGCGGTTTCATCGCGGCGTCATCGCGGCGTCATCGCGGCGTCATCGCGGTTTCATCGCGGCGTCATCGCGGCGTCATCGCGGTTTCATCGCGGCGTCATCGCGGCGTCATCGCGGCGTCATCGCGGCGTCATCGCGGCGTCATCGCGGTTTCATCGCGGCGTCATCGCGGTTTCATCGCGGTTTCATCGCGGCGTTATCGCGGCGTCATCGTGGCGTCATCGCGGCGTCATCGCGGCGTCATCGCGGCGTCATCGTGGCGTCATCGCGGCGTCATCGCGGTTTCATCGCGGCGTCATCGCGGCGTCATCGCGGCGTCATCGTGGCGTCATCGCGGCGTCATCGCGGTTTCATCGCGGCGTCATCGCGGCGTCATCGCGGTTTCATCGCGGCGTCATCGCGGCGTCATCGCGGTTTCATCGCGGCGTCATCGCGGCGTCATCGCGGTTTCATCGTGGCGTCATCGCGGTTTCATCGCGGCGTCATCGCGGTTTCATCGCGGCGTCATCGCGGCGTCATCGCGGTTTCATCGTGGCGTCATCGTGGCGTCATCGCGGCGTCATCGCGGTTTCATCGTGGCGTCATCGCGGCGTCATCGCGGCGTCATCGCGGTTTCATCGCGGCGTCATCGTGGCGTCATCGCGGCGTCATCGTGGCGTCATCGCGGCGTCATCGCGGTTTCATCGCGGCGTCATCGCGGCGTCATCGCGGTTTCATCGCGGCGTCATCGCGGCGTCATCGCGGCGTCATCGTGGCGTCATCGCGGCGTCATCGCGGTTTCATCGCGGCGTCATCGCGGCGTCATCGCGGTTTCATCGCGGCGTCATCGCGGCGTCATCGCGGTTTCATCGCGGCGTCATCGCGGCGTCATCGCGGTTTCATCGTGGCGTCATCGCGGTTTCATCGCGGCGTCATCGCGGTTTCATCGCGGCGTCATCGCGGCGTCATCGCGGTTTCATCGTGGCGTCATCGTGGCGTCATCGCGGCGTCATCGCGGTTTCATCGTGGCGTCATCGCGGCGTCATCGCGGCGTCATCGCGGTTTCATCGCGGCGTCATCGCGGCGTCATCGCGGCGTCATCGTGGCGTCATCGCGGCGTCATCGCGGTTTCATCGCGGCGTCATCGCGGCGTCATCGCGGCGTCATCGCGGCGTCATCGTGGCGTCATCGCGGCGTCATCGCGGTTTCATCGCGGCGTCATCGCGGCTTCATCGTGGCGTCATCGTGGCGTCATCGTGGCGTCATCGTGGCGTCATCGCGGCGTCATCGCGGCGTCATCGTGGCGTCATCGTGGCGTCATCGCGGCGTCATCGTGGCGTCATCGCGGTTTCATCGCGGCGTCATCGCGGCGTCATCGCGGCGTCATCGTGGCGTCATCGTGGCGTCATCGCGGCGTCATCGCGGTTTCATCGCGGCGTCATCGCGGCGTCATCGCGGTTTCATCGCGGCGTCATCGCGGTTTCATCGCGGCGTCATCGCGGCGTCATCGCGGTTTCATCGCGGCGTCATCGCGGCGTCATCGCGGTTTCATCGCGGCGTCATCGCGGCGTCATCGCGGTTTCATCGCGGCGTCATCGCGGTTTCATCGCGGCGTCATCGCGGTTTCATCGCGGCGTCATCGCGGCGTCATCGCGGTTTCATCGCGGCGTCATCGCGGCGTCATCGCGGTTTCATCGCGGCGTCATCGCGGCGTCATCGCGGTTTCATCGCGGCGTCATCGCGGTTTCATCGCGGCGTCATCGCGGTTTCATCGCGGCGTCATCGCGGTTTCATCGCGGCGTCATCGCGGTTTCATCGCGGCGTCATCGCGGCGTCATCGCGGTTTCATCGCGGCGTCATCGCGGTTTCATCGCGGCGTCATCGCGGCGTCATCGCGGTTTCATCGCGGCGTCATCGCGGCGTCATCGCGGTTTCATCGCGGCGTCATCGCGGTTTCATCGCGGCGTCATCGCGGTTTCATCGCGGCGTCATCGCGGTTTCATCGTGGCGTCATCGCGGCGTCATCGCGGTTTCATCGCGGCGTCATCGCGGTTTCATCGCGGCGTCATCGCGGTTTCATCGCGGCGTCATCGCGGCGTCATCGCGGCGTCATCGCGGCGATGAAGTCAGGACACGGAGGCAGCAACAGTCTGGGAATTTTGTAGCTTTAGTTTTACTAAATTTTTCTCACTTTTTAGATTTTTTTTTTTTCAAAATTTTTGTCTTTTTTTGGGTGTTTTTGTTGTTTTTTCGACATTGTTTTAACGTTTTTGTCGCTTTTTTTTTAACCTAACTTTTTTTATAAAACTTTTTTTATGCAGTTTTAAGCGATGAAATTGCGTGAATTTGCAAAAATTGCGGGAACTTGAAAAAAATTCGAGAACTTGAAAAAAATGCGAGAACTTGAAAAAAATGCGGGAACTTGAAAAAAATGCGAGAACTTGCAAAAATTGCGGGAACTTGCTAAAATGCGGTTTCATCGCGGCGTCATCGCGGCGTCATCGCGGCGTCATCGCGGCGTCATCGCGGCGTCATCGCGGCGTCATCGCGGCGTCATCGCGGCGTCATCGCGGCGTCATCGCGGCGTCATCGCGGCGTTTGCAGCTTTTCGATGTTTTTGTGGCGGAACTGAAGAACCGGTTAGCTGCGGCT
>JAKRKW010000387.1:0-2500 GCA_023566125.1 Zingel zingel
TAACGTTCGGGAGGTTATGGAGCAAGTCAGCATTTTGGCTTTTATTTTTGTTTGTGTAATGGCAGCCGTAACGTTAATGAGCAGGAGCTGAGGAGGAGGAGAATGAAGAGAAAGAGAAAGGTTATGGCTGCAAATTCACTGCAGAGGTCCGTGTGACAGGACGACCCATTAGCACGTCAGGACGCTACGGGCCTCCACCAGTTTCCTCTCACTCACCTCCCTGACGGGGCGGTGGTGCGCCCGACCCCGTGGGACCGGGATCCCAAATCAGCCGTGAGGTAAAGAAAATGTAGCTTCCACCTCTTTCCACTCTGTCAGTCGGGCCTGCCCTCTGAGTCTGAGCATCCCGTCCCATACACACCAATGTAAAAATGTCAGAAAGACATTAGTTCTAAGCCTCAAAGAAGAAGAGGGATTTGAAAGTTGAATACCAACGCTGAATGTATGAAAGACGGGGAACGTTTTAAAGTTTGAACGGAGTTTTTCGGTGAATGTATGAATGAGTAGTTAGCAGTTGAAAATGTATGACAATGGGTCAACTTTGAACGTTCAGTCCATCCGCTTTAATGGGGCAGAAATGTCCGCTAAACGTTGAATATCTCGGAAATTATAAATGTTAAGAATATTAAAAATAATAGCACACCATTCTGAATCAAGCCGCACGTTTTGATGTTTGAATGTAGTTTCTATGTTGAAAAATGTGGAAGGAGTTAAGGTGCAAAAATCTGGCGGAATAAATAAATATTTATATTATTATTATATATATATATATATATATATATATATATATATATATATATATATATATATATATATATATATATATATACTGTCTATATGTATATATGTATATATAAATATACTGTATATATGTATATAATATTCTGTATAGATGTATATATACACAGTATATACAGTATATTATATATATACATACATATATATAAAATATACTGTACATACTGTTTATATATACATCTATACAGAATATATATATATATATATATATATATATATATATATATATATATATATATATATATATATATATATATATATATATATATATATATATATATTTAGGCAAGATGGGCAAGTGTATGGGGGGCGGGGCAGTCCAAATGAGTAAGGAAAAGTTCAATTAAAAAATAAGACGAAAGTCAAAAAATCAACGTAGTTTGATTTAAATTCGGAAAAAGTCGGAAAAAAAGGTTCAAAAAACGCATTGGAACTTCGGGGGAAAGAATACAACTATTTTGTTTTTATGTTGAAAAATGACAAAAGTAGGAAAAACAACAACAAATATGTTGCAAATTGCAAAAGTGACAAAAACAGGAGAAATCTGGTCGAGGCACCTGATTGGTTCAGGCCGGCTGCGCGGTCAGGTGATCAGCTGCTGGTGGGAACAGAGACAGAGCTCACAGATAGAGCTTTTATTTTGAAGGAATGCAGCAGAGTGAACACTAAAGGGTTAAAATATGTTTTTCTAAAAATTTCAAATTGAAGACAGGAAGTTGTCCGGAGGCACAAGGAGGAAACTCCACCAGACTCCATGTAAATAATCAGGACTTTTAGCGTGTATAGAGCCAGCATATCTCCACCAGACTCCATGTAAATAATCAGGACTTTTAGCGTGTATAGAGCCAGCATATCTCCACCAGACTCCATGTAAATAATCAGGACTTTTAGCGTGTATAGAGCCAGCATATCTCCACCAGACTCCATGTAAATAATCAGGACTTTTAGCGTGTATAGAGCCAGCATATCTCCACCAGACACCATGTAAATAATCAGGACTTTTAGCGTGTATAGAGCCAGCATATTTCCACCAGACTCCAATCAGGACTTTTAGCGTGTATAGAGCCAGCATATTTCCACCAGACTCCATGTAAATAATCAGGACTTTTAGCGTGTATAGAGCCAGCATATTTCCACCAGACTCCATGTAAATAATCAGGACTTTTAGCGTGTATAGAGCCAGCATATTTCCACCAGACTCCATGTAAATAATCTGGACTTTTAGCGTGTATAGAGCCAGCATATTTCCACCAGACTCCATGTAAATAATCAGGACTTTTAGCGTGTATAGAGCCAGCATATTTCCACATGTAAATGGGTGAATTAAGGGATTATTTCAACCAAACCAGAGTGGTGATTGTTGGAACAGTGGAAAGATGAACCAAGACGGCTTTTGATAGCTTTATTTAGTTTCTGTCCACTTTGAATGAAGTGTGTGTTACGATGCTAAAAGTCCTGATTATTTACATGGAGTCTGGTGGAGTTTGGTGATGGGGATTTCGGGGCTGTTTCATGTTAAACTAAAAGGATCTTCCTCTTTAACTAAAAGGTCTCTCTCTGTAGGGATCCATCCCATAATGTTGTCACACACTTAGAATAATAATCTGAGTCTGTCAGCCTTTAAACTGACTGATGATGTTTCACAAGAACTCAGAGAACTTGGCCCTTTTTTCGACGATGTCTTGTATTTGCAGACTTTCTG
>JAKRKW010000387.1:5000-10000 GCA_023566125.1 Zingel zingel
ATAATCCGACAATAATCTGACATTAATCTGATATTAATCCGACATTAATCCGACATTAATCTGACATTAATCCGACAATAATCCAACATTAATCTGACATTAATCCGACATTAATCCGACATTACTCCGACATTAATATGACATTAATCTGACATTAATCCGACATTAATCCGACGTTAATCCGACATTTTTCCGACAATAATCCGAGATTAATCCGGCATTAATCCAACATTAATTCAACATTAATCCGACAATAATCCGACAATAATCCAACATTAATCCGATAATAATCCAACATTAATCCGACATTAATCCGACAATAATCCAACATTAATCCGATAATAATCCGACAATAATCCGACATTAATCTGACATTAATCCGACATTAATCTGACATTAATCTGACATTAATCTGACATTAATCCGACATTAATCCGACATTAATCTGACATTAATCCGACATTAATCTGACATTAATCTGACATTAATCTGACATTAATCCGACATTAATCCGACATTAATATGACATTAATCCGACATTAATCTGACATTAATCAGACATTAATCCAAAATAATCCGACATTAATCCAACATTAATCCGACATTAATCTGACATTAATCCGACATTAATCCGACATTAATCCGACATTATTCCGACATTAATCCGACATTAAACCGACATTAATCCGACAATAATCTGACATTAATCTAAAATTAATCCGACATTAATCCGACATTAATCCGACATTAATCCGACATTAATTTGACATTAATCCAAAATGAATCCGACATTAATCCGACATTAATCCGACATTAATCTGACATTAATCCAACATTAATCTGACATTAATCCAAAATTAATCCGACATTAATCCGACATTAATCCGACATTAATCTGATATTAATCCAACATTAATCCAACATTAATCCAAAATTAATCCGACATTAATCCGACATTAATCCGACATTAATCCGACATTACTCCAACATTAATATGACATTAATCTGACATTAATCTGACATTAATCCGACATTAATCCGACATTAATCCGACAATAATCCGAGATTAATCCGGCATTAATCCGACATTAATCCAACATTAATCCGACATTAATCCGATAATAATCCGACAAAAATCCGACAATAATCTGACATTAATCCAACATTAATCCAACATTAATCCGACATTAATCCGACATTAATCTGACATTAATCCAAAATTAATCCGACATTAATCTGACATTAATCCGACATTAATCCGACAATAACCCAACATTAATCCGACAATAATCCGACATTAATCTGACATTAATCTGACATTAATCCAACATTAATCCGACATTAATCCGATAATAATCCGACAATAATCCGACAATAATCTGACATTAATCCAACATTAATCCGACATTAATCCGACATTAATCCGACATTAATCTGACATTAATCCAACATTAATCTGACATTAATCCAAAATTAATCCGACATTAATCCAACATTAATCCGACATTAATCCAAAATTAATCCGACATTAATCCGACATTAATCTGACATTAATCCAAAATTAATCCGACATTAATCCGACATTAATCCAACATTAATCTGACATTAATCCAACATTAATCTGACATTAATCCAAAATTAATCCGACATTAATCCGACATTAATCCGACATTAATCCGACATTAATCTGACATTAATCCGACATTAATCAGACATTAATCCGACATTAATCCGACATTAATCTGACATTAATCCAACATTAATCTGACATTAATCCAAAATTAATCCGACATTAATCCGACATTAATCCGACATTAATCCGACATTAATCCGACAATAATCCGACAATAATCCGACATAAATCCAACATTAATCCAAAATAAATCCGACATTGATCCGACATTAATCCGACATTAATCCGGCATTAATCCGACAATAATCCGACATTAATCCGACATTAATCCAAAATTAATCCGACATTAATCCGACAATAATCCGACATTAATCCGATAATAATCCAACAATAAACCGACATTAATCCGACATTAATCCGACATTAATCCGACATTAATCCGACATTAATCTGACATTAATCTAACATTAATCTGACATTAATCTGACATTAATCCGACATTAATCCGACATTAATCCGACATTAATCTGACATTAATCCGACATTAATCCGACATTAATCCGACTTTAATCCGACATTAATCCGACATTAATCCGACATTAATATGACATTAATCCGACATTAATCCGACATTAATCCGATATTAATCCGACATTAATCCGACATTAATCCAAAATTAATCCAAAATTAATCCGACATTAATCCGACATTAATCCGACATTAATCTGACATTAATCTGACATTAATCCGACATTAATCCGACTTTAATCCGACATTAATCTGACATTAATCTGACATTAATCCGACATTAATCTGACATTAATCTGACATTAATCTGACATTAACCCGACATTAATCCGACATTAATCCGACATTAATCTGACATTAATCCAAAATTAATCCGACATTAATCCGACATTAATCTGACATTAATCCAAAATTAATCCGACATTAATCCGACATTAATCCAACATTAATCTGACATTAATCCAACATTAATCTGACATTAATCCAAAATTAATCCGACATTAATCCGACATTAATCCGACATTAATCCGACATTAATCTGACATTAATCCGACATTAATCCGACATTAATCCG
This sequence comes from Zingel zingel, assembly GCA_023566125.1. Lineage (NCBI taxonomy): Eukaryota > Metazoa > Chordata > Actinopteri > Perciformes > Percidae > Zingel > Zingel zingel. Next base: position 7,736 of record JAKRKW010000387.1, read on the forward strand.
ACATTAATCCGACATTAATCTGACATTAATCAAAAATTAATCCGACATTAATCCGACATTAATCCGACATTAATCCGACATTAATCCGACAATAATCCGACAATAATCCGACATAAATCCAACATTAATCCAAAATAAATCCGACATTAATCCGACATTAATCCGGCATTAATCCGACATTAATCCGACATTAATCCGACATTAATCCGGCATTAATCCGACAATAATCCGACATTAATCCAACATTAATCCGACAATAATCCGACAATAATCCGACATTAATCCGACATTAATCTGACATTAATCCAAAATTAATCCGACATTAATCCGACAATAATCCGACATTAATCCGACAATAATCCGACATTAATCCGACATTAATCCGACAATAATCCAACATTAATCCGATAATAATCCGACAATAAACCAACATTAATCCGACATTAATCCGACATTAATCTGACATTAATCTAACATTAATCTGACATTAATCTGACATTAATCCGACATTAATCCGACATTAATCTGACATTAATCCGACATTAATCCGACTTTAATCCGACATTAATCCGACATTAATCCGACATTAATATGACATTAATCCGACATTAATCCGACATTAATCCGACTTTAATCCGACATTAATCCGACATTAATCCGACATTAATATGACATTAATCCGACTTTAATCCGACATTAATCTGACATTAATCCGACATTAATCCGACTTTAATCCGACATTAATCCGACAGAAGAACAGAAGTAAGGGGTGTACTCACGTTGTCCTGCAGGCTCTGGTGCAGCGTGGCGTTGGTGGCGTTGAGGCGTGCGAGCAGCAGCACGTTCTCGGCGGTCTGGCGAGCTGTCTCGTCCCTCGCCGCCTGCACCATGTCCTCCAGCGCCGCCTTGTTTTTGTCGAACACCACCTTGGCGCCCGCCAGCTTCACCGTGGCGTCCTGCAGCTCGGAGCGGCACTGAGCCGCTCCCTTCATGTCCGGAGACGTTGCCCAGACAACGATCACCACCAGAGACACCACGGCCCACAGCGCCAGCAGCGCCAGGACCACGCTGCGCGCTTTGGACGAGGACGAGGTCGTCATGACGCGGGACGGAGACGGAGACGGAGACGGAGAGGATGGTGATGATGAGGGTGATGATGATGATGATGATGATGATGATGATGATGATGATGATGATGATATCTGGAGTTCTGCAGAGGGACAAACAAACATTTTTGTTGAGTTTTTCCTGACATTACGTGTGTGTGTGTGTGTGTGTGTGTGTGTGTGTGTGTGTGTGTGTGTGTGTGTGTGTGTGTCTGTGTGTGTGTGTGTGTGTGTGTGTGTGTGTGTGTGTGTGTGTGTGTGTGTGTGTATCTATCTGTGTGTGTGTGTGTGTGTGTGTGTGTGTGGGTGTGTCTCTGTGTGTGTGTGTGTGTATCTATCTGTGTGTGTGTGTGTGTGTGTGTGTGTGTGTGTGTGTGTGTGTGTGTGTGTGTGTGTGTGTGTGTATCTATGTGTGTGTGTGTGTGTGTGTGTGTGTCTCTGTGTGTGTGTGTGTCTCTGTGTGTGTGTGTGTGTGTGTGTGTGTGTGTGTGTGTGTGTGTGTGTGTGTGTGTGTGTGTGTGTGTGTGTGTGTGTGTGTGTGTGTGGATATTTGGCAGCTTACCGTGAACAGAAACAGAAACAGGAATGGCAGTTGGTAATTTCCCAACCCTAACTCAAACTAAACTAGAAAACACAAAACAGAACGCTGGGCGGATGGATACGCTGCAGTTACTCAAGAAAATAGTTCCAGCTCGTAAATCACAGAGTGAAAATCTAACGCTCAGATTTGGGCTGGAAATCTGAAAATGAAAAGTCCAAACGAACTCAAACTGAATTTGAATTATCAAACACACTCTGACAACTAACTCAAACTGAACTCCAATAACATCCAGCAGTCCAAAGTGAATCAAGAGAGAAAGACGGCATTCATTACCTCTGCTGAGCAGCTGCAGTCACAGGCTCTCAAGGTTGGAGTGAGCTAGACTTTCCCTGCAGGGAGGGACGCCCAAAACCTCGGCCACACCCCCTCCCTCACCCTGACCCCCCCTCGCCCCAAACATCTGCCACACCCCCTGTATGTCGCTGTTATCGTGCACGGAGGACGCCACGATCAACAGGACAGTCTCTCACACTTTACACAGAAACTGAACTTACCATGTGCTGTGTGTGTGTGTGTGTGTGTGTGTGTGTGTGTGTGTGTGTGTGTGTGTGTGTGTGT
>JAKRKW010000387.1:22500-27500 GCA_023566125.1 Zingel zingel
TATGTTATGTTCTGTTATGTTGTGTTATGTTGTGTTATGTTGTGTTATGTTGCGTTATGTTATGTTCTGTTATGTTGCGTTATGTTATGTTCTGTTATGTTGCGTTATGTTATATTCTGTTATGTTGCGTTATGTTATGTTATGTTCTGTTCTGTTATGTTATGTTCTGTTCTGTTCTGTTATGTTCTGTTATGTTATGTTATGTTCTGTTATGTTGCGTTATGTTATGTTCTGTTATGTTCTGTTATGTTATGTTATGTTATGTTGCGTTCTGTTATGTTATGTTCTGTTCTGTTCTGTTATGTTCTGTTATGTTGTGTTATGTTCTGTTATGTTGCGTTATGTTATGTTCTGTTATGTTCTGTTATGTTATGTTATGTTATGTTGCGTTCTGTTATGTTATGTTATGTTCTGTTATGTTCTGTTCTGTTATGTTGCGTTATGTTATGTTCTGTTCTGTTCTGTTCTGTTATGTTATGTTCTGTTATGTTCTGTTATGTTATGTTCTGTTCTGTTATGTTATGTTCTGTTATGTTGTGTTATGTTCTGTTATGTTGCGTTATGTTATGTTCTGTTATGTTCTGTTATGTTGTGTTATGTATGTAGCAGTGCAAATGTACTGTTTGTGTGCTTACGTGCTGAGGTGTTTGTTCCTGTTCCCACACTGTTCTTATCTCGATGAGGATAGTCTGAGAGCTGCTTCCCCCCCCCCCCCCCCCCCCCCTCCCCCCCTCTCCTCATGTCTTGCTGTATCTGTCCCTGCGGGACATGCACTTACGACACCAAGACAAATTCCTTGTGTGTGTAAACGTACATGGCAATAAAGCTTTTTCTGATTCTGACAGACAGACAGACAGACAGACAGAGAGACAGAGAGACAGACAGACAGACAGACAGACAGACAGACAGAGAGACAGACAGACAGACAGAGAGACAGAGAGACAGACAGACAGACAGACAGACAGACAGACAGACAGACAGACAGACAGACAGCAGTGTTTGTGTGTCTGATCAACAGTAGAGATGAGTTTCCTGTTTTTGTGTCTCTGAGCTGAACCAACGGTCGTTCTGATCCCAGAGCAGCATCTCTCCTCTGGAGACACACACACACACAGACACAAACACACACACACACACACACACACACACATAGTGCATCTCACTATCTTTGTGGGGACCCGTCATTGACATAATGCATTCCCTAGCCCCTTACCCTAACCTTAACCATCAGCACTAGATGCCTAACCTTAACCCTTACCCTCACCCTAACCATAACCTAATTCTAACCCTAATCCTAAAACCAAGTCTTAACCCTCAAACAGACCTTTAACCTTGTGGGCTCCAGCATTTTGGGCCCACAAAGCTGGTCGGACCCCACAAGTATACTGGACTCCCGGTTTTTGGACCCAACGAATATAGTTAAACGAGAACACACACACACACACACACACACACACACATATACACACACACACACTCACACACACACACACAGAAAGCCAGAGCAGTGTCTCTCCTCTGGAGACGTCCAACACGTTAACTGTCAGGTCTCATGTTTTTGTCTCGTTAACCTGCAGAAGATCTTCAGACTGCAGAGGGACGGCTGCTACGGTAGGACACGCTCTGTCTGAGGTACATTATCAACTATTCTATACGGTAGGACACGCTCTGTCTGAGGTACATTATCAACTATTCTATACGGTAGGACACGCTCTGTCTGAGCTACATTATCAACTATTCTATACGGTAGGACACGCTCTGTCTGAGCTACATTATCAACTATTCTATACGGTAGGACACGCTCTTTCTGAGGTACATTATCAACTATTCTATACGGTAGGACACGCTCTTTCTGAGGTACATTATCAACTATTCTATACGGTAGGACACGCTCTGTCTGAGCTACATTATCAACTATTCTATACGGTAGGACACGCTCTGTCTGAGCTACATTATCAACTATTCTATACGGTAGGACACGCTCTGTCTGAGCTACATTATCAACTATCTTGACTGATAAAGATAACCGCTACCAGTGTGAGATAACTCTCTCACTACCTCACACATATTACAGTATTACACTATTATGCTATTTGCACACTGGTTACTTCATATTTAATATTATATATATTGTATATTGTATATATATATATATATATATATATATATATATATATATATATATATAGGCTATACTATGTAGGTTGTACGTTATCTTCATTACCCAAAGTTTACTTTATTCAGTAGCTATTGTGGAATTTTTAATCTCTTATCTTCATCTATTATTTCTAGTATATCTCTTGCATTTTCTGACTGTGTGTGTGTGTGTGTGTGTGTGTGTGTGTCTCTGTGTGTGTGTGTGTGTGTGTGTGTGTGTGTGTGTGTGTGTGTATCTATCTGTGTCTGTGTGTGTGTGTGTGTGTGTGTGTGTGTGTGTGTGTGTGTGTGTGTGTGTGTGTTCTCGTTTAACTGTATTCGTGGTGTCCAAAAACCGGGAATACACTATACTTGTGGGGTCCGACCAGCTTTGTGGGCCCAAAATGCTGGAGCCCACAAGGTTAAAGGTCTGTTTGAGGGTTAAGACTTGGTTTTAGGATTAGGGTTAGAATTAGGTTATGGTTAGGGTGAGGGTAAGGGTTAAGGTTAGGCATCTAGTTGTGATGGTTAAGGTTAGGGTAAGGGGCTAAGGAATGCATTATGTCAATGACGGGGCCCCACAAAGATAGTGAGACGCACTATGTGTGTCTGTGTGTGCGTGTGTGTTTGAGGAACTCAGGGCGTTGGCTTGGTTAGGAACGGCTCTGTTTCTGCCTTTAACAGGAGACAGAAGACCTTCTGATGGAAACTACACTCACCTTCATCTTCCTCCTGCAGTAAGACACACACACACACACACACACACACACACACTCACACACACACACACACACACACACACACACACACACACTCACACACACACACACACACACACACACACAGATACACAAATATACACACACACAGACACACACACACACACACACACACACTCACACACACACACACACACACACACAGATACACACACACACACACACACACACAGACACACACACACACACACACACACACACACACACACACACACTCACACACACACACACACTCACACACACACACACAGAGACACACACACACACACACACACACACTCAGTGTGTTACCGGTGGTCTGTGTGTTCTGGTAGATGTGGTCTGGTGTCTTGCCGGCCCGGCAGGGCGGCCCTCTCCTTCTCGGTGGTGTTCAGCGAGGGAATGGAGCTGCACGTCGACGGTGGCGAGGAACATATTCACCGCCAGAACCAAACCGCCGGTAAGAAAACCAAACAACTCAAACAAAGACAAAGAAATGAGATGAAATGATATTTGTTGTTGCGTATCTGATCATTTACCGGATCGTTCCGCCAGATGTTTCCGTTAAATTTCGGTTGCATCGATGAGCAGCGACCGGAACCTCTGAGCTAGCAAGCTAACGTAAAGCCTAGTTTAGACCAATGAGACGAGACGGTGTATCATCTCCGTAGCAACGACTGTTTTTAGTTCCGTTCTAACTTCTGACTTCCAGGCTTCGTTGTAGCTGGATTACATCTCATCCGTTGACGTGGATGACGTTAGTGACAGGGAGATGCTTGCGCTATCTGTGACATATGCTAACATGCTAAAATATGTTAACATGCTAGCATATACCAGCATGCTACATATGCTAACATGCTAGCATATACTAACATGCTAACATATGCTAACATGCGGGAATATAACATATGCGCACACGTGCTAATATATGGTAAAATATGCTAACATACTAACATATGCTAACATGCAGAAATATAACATATGTGCACATGTGCTAATACATGGTAACATATGCTAACATGCTAAAATATGCTAATATGATAACATGCTAATATATGCTAATATGCTAACATGATAATATATGCTAAAATACTAACACACGCTAACACACGCTAACACACGCTAACACATGCTAGCACATGCTAACATGCTTTATCTGGTTGCATATTATGAATCCTGTTCTTATTATTTTGTCCATCTCTGTCATATTATAACTCCTGTTCTTATTATTTTGTCCAGGTTCAGTCATATTATAACTCCTGTTCTTATTATTTTGTCCAGGTCTGTCATATTATAAATCCTGTTCTTATTATTTTGTCCAGGTTCAGTCATATTATAACTCCTGTTCTTATTATTTTGTCCAGGTTCAGTCATATTATAACTCCTGTTCTTATTATTTTGTCCAGGTTCAGTCATATTATAACTCCTGTTCTCATTATTTTGTCCAGGTCTGTCATATTATAACTCCTGTTCTTATTATTTTGTCCAGCTGTCATATTATAACTCCTGTTCTTATTATTTTGTCCAGCTGTCATATTATAACTCCTGTTCTTATTATTTTGTCCATCTCTGTCATAACTCCTGTTCTTATTATTTTGTCCATCTCTGTGATATTATAACTCCTGTTCTTATTATTTTGTCCATCTCTGTCATAACTCCTGTTCTTATTATTTTGTCCAGGTTCTGATCCTTCCGTCAGATTTTTTCGGTCCGCCCCAGGGTCTCCTCACCTGCTCGTCTGCATAGTCTCCAGATTAAGCTCGCCGCTGCAGGACGTCCTGTGGTGGCGCGATGACACGCTGGTGACATCATCGGACGCCCACGTGTCATGGGCGGCGACAGAGGAGGGGGGCGGAGCTTACATCGCCACCGCAGTGTGGGAGGTGCCAGCGGCAGACTGGCGGTCCAGGTCCTCGTTTTGGTGCGGGACTGTCCAGGACGGGCGAGCTCACCGACAGAGGCTCTGCTCGCAGGACTGACTGGGACACCGGTTCGATTCCCGGACGGGACACAAGCACGGCTGATGATTGGACAGTTCAAATGTACCGCATTACGTCATCAATTATGTGTTTTCTGTGTGTGTGTGTGTGTGTGTGTGTGTGTGTG
>JAKRKW010000388.1:0-29812 GCA_023566125.1 Zingel zingel
TGCAAAAAAAATGCAAAAAATAATGCAAAAAAAATGCCAAAAAAATGCCAAAAAAATGCAAAAAAAATGCAAAAAAAATGCAAAAAAAATGCAAAAAAAAATGCAAAAAAAATGCAAAAAATGCAAAAAAAAATGCCAAAAAAAATGTAAAAAAAAATGCAAAAAAATGCAAAAAAAAATGCAAAAAAATGCAAAAAAAATGTAAAAAAAAATGCAAAAAAAATGCAAAAAAAATGTAAAAAAAAATGCAAAAAAAATGCAAAAAAAATGCAAAAAAAAATGCAAAAAAATGCAAAAAAAAATGTAAAAAAAAAATGCAAAAAAATGCAAAAAAAATGCAAAAAAAATGCAAAAAATGCAAAAAAAAATGCAAAAAAAATGCAAAAAAAAAATGCTAAAAAAATGCAAAAAAAAATAAAAAAAAATAAAAAAAAAATGCAAAAAAAATGCAAAAAAAATGCAAAAAAAAAATGCAAAAAAATGCAAAAAAAATGCAAAAAAATGCAAAAAAAATGCAAAAAAATGCAAAAAAAATGCAAAAAAATGCAAAAAAAAATGCAAAAAAATGCAAAAAAAATGCAAAAAAAATGTAAAAAAAAATGCAAAAAAATGCAAAAAAAAATGCAAAAAAATGCAAAAAAATGTAAAAAAAATGCAAAAAAAAATGCCAAAAAAATGTAAAAAAATGCAAAAAAAATGCAAAAAAAATGCAAAAAAAATGCAAAAAATGCAAAAAAAATGTAAAAAAAAAATGCAAAAAAATGCAAAAAAATGCAAAAAAAATGCAAAAAAATGCAAAAAAAATGCAAAAAAATGCAAAAAAAATGCAAAAAAAATGCAAAAAAAATGCAAAAAAAAATGCAAAAAAAATGCAAAAAAAATGCAAAAAAAATGCAAAAAAAATGCAAAAAAAATGCAAAAAAATGCAAAAAAAATGCAAAAAAAATGCAAAAAAATGCAAAAAAAATGCAAAAAAAATGCAAAAAAAATGCAAAAAAATGCAAAAAAAATGCAAAAAAAATGCAAAAAAAATGCAAAAAAATGCAAAAAAAATTCAAAAAAATGCAAAAAAATGCAAAAAAAAAATGCAAAAAAATGCAAAAAAAATGCAAAAAAAAATGCAAAAAAATGCAAAAAAAATGCAAAAAAAATGTAAAAAAAATGCAAAAAAAATGCAAAAAAAAATGCAAAAAAATGCAAAAAAAAATGTAAAAAAAAAAAATGCAAAAAAAATGCAAAAAAAAATGCAAAAAAATACAAAAAAATGCCAAAAAAATGTAAAAAAAAATGCAAAAAAATGCAAAAAAAAATGCAAAAAAATGCAAAAAATAATGCAAAAAAAATGCAAAAAAATGCAAAAAAAATTCAAAAAAAAATGCAAAAAAATGCAAAAAAAAATGCAAAAAAATGCAAAAAAAAATGCAAAAAAATGCAAAAAAAATGCCAAAAAAATGTAAAAAAAAAATGCAAAAAAATGCAAAAAAAATGCAAAAAAATGCAAAAAAATGTAAAAAAAAATGCAAAAAAAATGCAAAAAAATGCAAAAAAAAATGCAAAAAAAATGCAAAAAATAATGCAAAAAAATGCAAAAAAAATGCCAAAAAAATGCAAAAAAAAATGCAAAAAATAATGCAAAATAATGCAAAAAAATGCAAAAAAAATGCAAAAAAAATGCAAAAAAAATGCAAAAAAATGCAAAAAAAAATGCAAAAAATGCAAAAAAAAATGCAAAAAAATGCAAAAAAAAATGCAAAAAAATGCAAAAAAAAATGCAAAAAAAATGCAAAAAAAAATGCAAAAAAATGCAAAAAATAATGCAAAAAAATGCAAAAAAAAAGCAAAAAAAATGCAAAAAAAAATGCAAAAAATGCAAAAAAAAATGCAAAAAAATGCAAAAAAAAATGCAAAAAAATGCAAAAAAAATGCCAAAAAAATGTAAAAAAAATGCAAAAAAATGCAAAAAAAAATGCAAAAAAATGCAAAAAAATGTAAAAAAAAATGCAAAAAAAATGCAAAAAAAATGCAAAAAAAAATGCAAAAAATAATGCAAAAAATAATGCAAAAAAAATGCAAAAAAAAAATGCCAAAAAAATGCAAAAAAAATGTAAAAAAAAATGCAAAAAAAATGCAAAAAAAATGCAAAAAAATGCAAAAAAATGCAAAAAAAATGCAAAAAAAATGCAAAAAAAATGCAAAAAAAATGCAAAAAAAATGCAAAAAAAAATGCAAAAAAATGCAAAAAAAATGCAAAAAAAATGCAAAAAAAAAATGCAAAAAAATGCAAAAAAAAATGCAAAAAAATGCAAAAAAAATGCAAAAAAAATGCAAAAAAAATGCCAAAAAAATGTAAAAAAAAATGCAAAAAAATGCAAAAAAAATGCAAAAAAATGCAAAAAAAATGCCAAAAAAAATGTTAAAAAAAATGCAAAAAAATGCAAAAAAAAATGCAAAAAAATGCAAAAAAATGTAAAAAAATATATAAAAAAATGCAAAAAAAATGTAAAAAAAAATGCAAAAAAAATGCAAAAAAAATGCAAAAAAAAATGCAAAAAAAATGCAAAAAAAAATGTTACAAAAAAATGCAAAAAAATGCAAAAAAAATGCAAAAAAAATGCAAAAAAAATGCAAAAAAAAATGCAAAAAATGCAAAAAAAATGCAAAAAAATGCAAAAAAATGCAAAAAAATGCAAAAAAATGCAAAAAAAATGCAAAAAAAATGCAAAAAAAAATGCAAAAAAATGCAAAAAAAATGCAAAAAAAAATGCAAAAAAATGCAAAAAAAATGCAAAAAAATGCAAAAAAATGCAAAAAAAAATTCAAAAAAAATGCAAAAAAAATGCAAAAAAAAAGCTAAAAAATGCAAAAAAAAATGCAAAAAAAATGCAAAAAAAATGCAAAAAATGCAAAAAAAATGCAAAAAAAAATGCAAAAAAATGCAAAAAAAATGCAAAAAAAATGCAAAAAAATGCAAAAAAAATGCAAAAAAATGCAAAAAAAATGCCAAAAAAATGTAAAAAAAAATGCAAAAAAATGCAAAAAAAATGCAAAAAAAAATGCAAAAAAATGCAAAAAAAATGCCAAAAAAATGTAAAAAAAATGCAAAAAAATGCAAAAAAAAATGCAAAAATGCAAAAAAAATGTAAAAAAAAAAATGCAAAAAAAATGCAAAAAAAAATGCAAAAAATACAAAAAAATGCCAAAAAAATGTAAAAAAAAATGCAAAAAAATGCAAAAAAAATGCAAAAAAATGCAAAAAATAATGCAAAAAAATGCAAAAAAAATGCAAAAAAAATGCAAAAAAAAATGCAAAAAAATGCAAAAAAAAATGCAAAAAAATGCAAAAAAAAATGCAAAAAAATGCAAAAAAATGCCTAAAAAATGTAAAAAAAATTGCAAAAAAATGCAAAAAAAAATGCAAAAAACTGCAAAAAAATGTAAAAAAAAATGCAAAAAAAATGCAAAAAAAATGCAAAAAAAAATGCAAAAAAAATGCAAAAAATAATGCAAAAAAAAATGCAAAAAAAATGCCAAAAAAATGCAAAAAAATGCAAAAAATAATGCAAAAAAATGCAAAAAAAATGCAAAAAAAATGCAAAAAAAAATGCAAAAAAATGCAAAAAAAAAATGCAAAAAAATGCAAAAAAAAATGCAAAAAAATGCAAAAAAAAATGCAAAAAAATGCAAAAAAAAATGCAAAAAAATGCAAAAAAAATGCAAAAAAATGCAAAAAAAAATGCAAAAAAATGCAAAAAAAATGCAAAAAAATGCAAAAAATAATGCAAAAAAATGCAAAAAAAAAGCAAAAAAATGCAAAAAAAAATGCAAAAATGCAAAAAAAATGCAAAAAAATGCAAAAAAAAATGCAAAAAAAATGCAAAAAAAAATGCCAAAAAAATGTAAAAAAATGCAAAAAAATGCAAAAAAAAAATGCAAAAAAATGCAAAAAAATGTAAAAAAAAATGCAAAAAAAAATGCAAAAAAAATGCAAAAAAAAATGCAAAAAATAATGCAAAAAATAATGCAAAAAAAATGCAAAAAAAAAATGCCAAAAAAATGCAAAAAAAATGTAAAAAAAAATGCAAAAAAAATGCAAAAAAAATGCAAAAAAATGCAAAAAAAATGCAAAAAAAATGCAAAAAAAATGCAAAAAAAATGCAAAAAAAATGCAAAAAAAATGCAAAAAAAAATGCAAAAAAATGCAAAAAAAATGCAAAAAAAATGCAAAAAAAAAATGCAAAAAAATGCAAAAAAAAATGCAAAAAAATGCAAAAAAAAATGCAAAAAAAATGCAAAAAAAATGCCAAAAAAATGTAAAAAAAAATGCAAAAAAATGCAAAAAAAATGCAAAAAAATGCAAAAAAATGCCAAAAAAAATGTTAAAAAAAATGCAAAAAAATGCAAAAAAAAAATGCAAAAAAATGCAAAAAAATGTAAAAAAATATATAAAAAAATGCAAAAAAAATGTAAAAAAAAATGCAAAAAAAATGCAAAAAAAATGCAAAAAAAAATGCAAAAAAAATGCAAAAAAAAATGTTACAAAAAAATGCAAAAAAATGCAAAAAAAATGCAAAAAAAATGCAAAAAAAATGCAAAAAAAAATGCAAAAAATGCAAAAAAAATGCAAAAAAAATGCAAAAAAATGCAAAAAAAATGCAAAAAAATGCAAAAAAAATGCAAAAAAAATGCAAAAAAAAATGCAAAAAAATGCAAAAAAAATGCAAAAAAAAATGCAAAAAAATGCAAAAAAAATGCAAAAAAAATGCAAAAAAATGCAAAAAAAAATTCAAAAAAAATGCAAAAAAAATGCAAAAAAAAAGCTAAAAAATGCAAAAAAAAATGCAAAAAAAATGCAAAAAAAATGCAAAAAAATGCAAAAAAAATGCAAAAAAAATGCAAAAAAATGCAAAAAAAATGCAAAAAAAATGCAAAAAAATGCAAAAAAAATGCAAAAAAATGCAAAAAAAATGCCAAAAAAATGTAAAAAAAAATGCAAAAAAATGCAAAAAAAATGCAAAAAAAAATGCAAAAAAATGCAAAAAAAATGCCAAAAAAATGTAAAAAAAATGCAAAAAAATGCAAAAAAAAATGCAAAAAATGCAAAAAAAATGTAAAAAAAAAATGCAAAAAAAATGCAAAAAAAAAATGCAAAAAAATACAAAAAAATGCCAAAAAAATGTAAAAAAAAATGCAAAAAAATGCAAAAAAAATGCAAAAAAATGCAAAAAATAATGCAAAAAAATGCAAAAAAAATGCAAAAAAAATGCAAAAAAAAATGCAAAAAAATGCAAAAAAAAATGCAAAAAAATGCAAAAAAAAATGCAAAAAAATGCAAAAAAAATGCCTAAAAAATGTAAAAAAAATTGCAAAAAAATGCAAAAAAAAATGCAAAAAACTGCAAAAAAATGTAAAAAAAAATGCAAAAAAAATGCAAAAAAAATGCAAAAAAAAATGCAAAAAAAATGCAAAAAATAATGCAAAAAAAATGCAAAAAAATGCCAAAAAAATGCAAAAAATGCAAAAAAAATGCAAAAAAAATGCAAAAAAAATGCAAAAAAATGCAAAAAAATGCAAAAAATGCAAAAAAAATTGCAAAAAAATGCAAAAAAAAATGCAAAAAAATGCAAAAAAAATGCAAAAAAATGCAAAAAAAATGCCAAAAAAATGCAAAAATAATGCAAAAAAATGCAAAAAAAAATGCAAAAAAATGCAAAAAAAATGCAAAAAAATGCAAAAAAAAATGCAAAAAAATGCAAAAAATGCAAAAAAAATGCAAAAAATAATGCAAAAAAAATGCAAAAAAAAATGCAAAAAAATGCAAAAAAAAATGCAAAAAAATGCAAAAAAAAATGCAAAAAAATGCAAAAAAAATGCAAAAAAATGCAAAAAATAATGCAAAAAAATGCAAAAAAAAATGCAAAAAAAATGCAAAAAAAAATGCAAAAAAATGCAAAAAAAAATGCAAAAAAATGCAAAAAAAAATGCAAAAAAATGCAAAAAAAATGCCAAAAAAATGTAAAAAAAATGCAAAAAAAATGCAAAAAAAAATGCAAAAAAATGCAAAAAAATGTAAAAAAAAATGCAAAAAAATGCAAAAAAAATGCAAAAAAAAATGCAAAAAAATGCAAAAAATAATGCAAAAAAAATGCAAAAAAAAATGCCAAAAAAATGCAAAAAAAAATGTAAAAAAAAATGCAAAAAAAATGCAAAAAAAAATGCAAAAAAATGCAAAAAAAATGCAAAAAAATGCAAAAAAAATGCAAAAAAAATGCAAAAAAAATGCAAAAAAATGCAAAAAAAAATGCAAAAAAATGCAAAAAAATGCAAAAAAAATGCAAAAAAAAATGCAAAAAAATGCAAAAAAAAATGCAAAAAAATGCAAAAAAAAATGCAAAAAAAATGCAAAAAAAATGCCAAAAAAATGTAAAAAAAAATGCAAAAAAAATGCAAAAAAAATGCAAAAAAATGCAATAAAATGTAAAAAAAATGCAAAAAAAATGCAAAAAAAATGCAAAAAAAAATGCAAAAAAAATGCAAAAAATAATGCAAAAAAAATGCAAAAAAAATGCCAAAAAAATGCAAAAAAAATGTAAAAAAAAATGCAAAAAAAATGCAAAAAAATGCAAAAAAAATGCAAAAAAAATGCAAAAAAAATGCAAAGAAAAATGTAAAAAAAAAAATGCAAAAAAAATGCAAAAAAAATGCAAAAAAATGCAAAAAAAAATGCAAAAAATTACAAAAAAATGCCAAAAAAATGTAAAAAAAATGCAAAAAAATGCAAAAAATAATGCAAAAAAATGCAAAAAAATGCAAAAAATAATGCAAAAAAATGCAAAAAAAATGCAAAAAAAATGCAAAAAAAAATGCAAAAAAATGCAAAAAAAAAATGCAAAAAAATGCAAAAAAAAATGCAAAAAATGCAAAAAAAATGCAAAAAAATGTAAAAAAAATGCAAAAAAATGCAAAAAAAAATGCAAAAAAATGCAAAAAAATGCAAAAAAATGTAAAAAAAAATGCAAAAAAAATGCAAAAAAAATGCAAAAAAAAATGCAAAAAAAATGCAAAAAATAATGCAAAAAAAATGCAAAAAAAATGCCAAAAAAATGCAAAAAAAATGTAAAAAAAATGCAAAAAAAATGCAAAAAAAAATGCAAAAAAATGCAAAAAAAATGCAAAAAAAATGCAAAAAAAATGCAAAAAAAATGCAAAAAAAAATGCAAAAAAAATGCAAAAAAAAAAAATGCAAAAAAAATGCAAAAAAAATGCAAAAAAAAATGCAAAAAAATGCAAAAAAAATGCAAAAAAAATGCAAAAAAAAATGCAAAAAAATGCAAAAAAAAATGCAAAAAAATGCAAAAAAAAATGCAAAAAAAATGCAAAAAAAATGCCAAAAAAATGTAAAAAAAAATGCAAAAAAATGCAAAAAAAATGCAAAAAAATGCAATAAAATGTAAAAAAAAATGCAAAAAAAATGCAAAAAAAATGCAAAAAAAAATGCAAAAAAAATGCAAAAAATAATGCAAAAAAAATGCAAAAAAAATGCCAAAAAAATGCAAAAAAAATGTAAAAAAAAATGCAAAAAAAATGCAAAAAAATGCAAAAAAAATGCAAAAAAAATGCAAAAAAAATGCAAAGAAAAATGTAAAAAAAAAATGCAAAAAAAATGCAAAAAAAATGCAAAAAAATGCAAAAAAAAATGCAAAAAAATACAAAAAAATGCCAAAAAAATGTAAAAAAAAATGCAAAAAAATGCAAAAAAAATGCAAAAAAAGCAAAAAAAATGCAAAAAAAATGCAAAAAAATGCAAAAAAAATGCAAAAAAATGCAAAAAAAAATGCAAAAAAATGCAAAAAAAATGCCAAAAAAATGTTAAAAAAAATGTAAAAAAATGCAAAAAAATGCAAAAATGCAAAAAAATGCAAAAAAAAATGTAAAAAAAAAATGCAAAAAAATGCAAAAAAAATGCAAAAAAAATGCAAAAAAAATGCAAAGAAAAATGCAAAAAAAATGTAAAAAAAAATGCAAAAAAAATGCAAAAAAATGCAAAAAAAATGCAAAAAAAATGCAAAAAAAATGCAAAGAAAAATGTAAAAAAAAAATGCAAAAAAAATGCAAAAAAAATGCAAAAAAATGCAAAAAAAAATGCAAAAAAATACAAAAAAATGCCAAAAAAATGTAAAAAAAAATGCAAAAAAATGCAAAAAAAATGCAAAAAAAGCAAAAAAAATGCAAAAAAAATGCAAAAAAATGCAAAAAAAATGCAAAAAAATGCAAAAAAAATGCAAAAAAATGCAAAAAAAATGCCAAAAAAATGTTAAAAAAAATGTAAAAAAATGCAAAAAAATGCAAAAATGCAAAAAAATGCAAAAAAAAATGTAAAAAAAAAATGCAAAAAAATGCAAAAAAAATGCAAAAAAAATGCAAAAAAAATGCAAAGAAAAATGTAAAAAAAAATGCAAAAAAAATGCAAAAAAAATGCAAAAAAAAATGCAAAAAAATGCAAAAAAAATGCAAAAAAAATGCAAAAAAAAAATGCAAAAAAATGCAAAAAAAAATGCAAAAAAATGCAAAAAAAAAATGCAAAAAAATGCAAAAAAAATGCCAAAAAAAATGTAAAAAAAAATGCAAAAAAATGCAAAAAAAAATGCAAAAAAATGCAAAAAAATTGCAAAAAAAATGCAAAAAAAAATGCAAAAAAAATGCAAAAAAAATGCAAAAAATAATGCAAAAAAAATGCAAAAAAAAATGCCAAAAAAATGCAAAAAAATGTAAAAAAAAATGCAAAAAAAATGCAAAAAAAAATGCAAAAAAATGCAAAAAAAATGCAAAAAAAATGCAA
Organism: Zingel zingel; assembly: GCA_023566125.1. Lineage (NCBI taxonomy): Eukaryota > Metazoa > Chordata > Actinopteri > Perciformes > Percidae > Zingel > Zingel zingel. The sequence goes on from JAKRKW010000388.1 coordinate 8,837, forward strand.
AAAAAATGCAAAAAAAATGCAAAAAAAATGCAAAAAAAAATGCAAAAAAATGCAAAAAAAATGCAAAAAATAATGCAAAAAAAATGCAAAAAAAAATGCCAAAAAAATGCAAAAAAATGTAAAAAAAAATGCAAAAAAAATGCAAAAAAAAATGCAAAAAAATGCAAAAAAAATGCAAAAAAAATGCAAAAAAAATGCAAAAAAAATGCAAAAAAAATGCAAAAAAAAATGCAAAAAAATGCAAAAAAAATGCAAAAAATAATGCAAAAAAAATGCAAAAAAAAATGCCAAAAAAATGCAAAAAAAATGTAAAAAAAAATGCAAAAAAAATGCAAAAAAAAATGCAAAAAAATGCAAAAAAAATGCAAAAAAAATGCAAAAAAAATGCAAAAAAAATGCAAAAAAAATGCAAAAAAAAATGCAAAAAAATGCAAAAAAAATGCGAAAAAAATGCAAAAAAAAATGCAAAAAAAATGCAAAAAAAATGCAAAAAAAATGCAAAAAAAAATGCAAAAAAATGCAAAAAAAATGCAAAAAAAATGCAAAAAAAAATGCAAAAAATGCAAAAAAAAATGCAAAAAAATGCAAAAAAAAAATGCAAAAAAAATGCAAAAAAAATGCCAAAAAAATGTAAAAAAAAATGCAAAAAAATGCAAAAAAAATGCAAAAAAATGCAATAAAATGTAAAAAAAAATGCAAAAAAAAATGCAAAAAAAATGCAAAAAAAAATGCAAAAAAAATGCAAAAAATAATGCAAAAAAAATGCAAAAAAAATGCCAAAAAAATGCAAAAAAAATGTAAAAAAAAATGCAAAAAAAATGCAAAAAAAAATGCAAAAAAATGCAAAAAAAATGCAAAAAAAAATGCAAAAAAAAATGCAAAAAAATGCAAAAAAAATGCAAAAAAAATGCAAAAAAAAATGCAAAAAAATGCAAAAAAAATGCAAAAAAAATGCAAAAAAAATGCAAAAAAATGCAAAAAAAAATGCAAAAAAAATGCAAAAAAATGCAAAAAAATGCAAAAAAAATGCAAAAAAAGCAAAAAAAATGCAAAAAAAATGTAAAAAAAAATGCAAAAAAAATGCAAAAAAAATGCAAAAAAATGCAAAAAAAATGCAAAAAAAATGCAAAAAAAAATGCAAAAAAATGCAAAAAAAATGCAAAAAAAATGCAAAAAAAAATGCAAAAAAATGCAAAAAAAATGCAAAAAAAATGCAAAAAAAATGCAAAAAAATGCAAAAAAAAATGCAAAAAAAATGCAAAAAAATGCAAAAAAAATGCAAAAAAAATGCAAAAAAAATGCAAAGAAAAATGTAAAAAAAAGATGCAAAAAAATGCAAAAAAAATGCAAAAAAATACAAAAAAAAATGCAAAAAAATACAAAAAAATGCAAAAAATGCAAAAAAAATGCAAAAAAAATGCAAAAAAAAATGCAAAAAAATGCAAAAAAAATGCCAAAAAAATGTAAAAAAAAATGTAAAAAAATGCAAAAAAATGCAAAAATGCAAAAAAATGCAAAAAAAAATGTAAAAAAAAAATGCAAAAAAATGCAAAAAAAATGCAAAAAAAATGCAAAAAAAATGCAAAGAAAAATGTAAAAAAAAATGCAAAAAAAATGCAAAAAAAATGCAAAAAAAATGCAAAAAATGCAAAAAAAAATGCAAAAAAAAATGCAAAAAAATGCAAAAAAAAATGCAAAAAAATGCAAAAAAAATGCAAAAAAAAATGCAAAAAAAAAGCAAAAAAAAATGCAAAAAAATGCAAAAAAAATGCAAAAAAAAAATGCAAAAAAATGCAAAAAAAAATGCAAAAAAATGCAAAAAAAATGCCAAAAAAATGTAAAAAAAAATGCAAAAAAAATGCAAAAAAAATGCAAAAAAATGCAAAAAAAATGCAAAAAAAATGCAAAAAAAAATGCAAAAAAATGCAAAAAAAAATGCAAAAAAAATGCAAAAAAAAATGCAAAAAAATGCAAAAAAAATGCAAAAAAAATGCAAAAAAAATGCAAAAAAATGCAAAAAAAAATGCAAAAAAAATGCAAAAAAATGCAAAAAAAATGCAAAAAAAATGCAAAAAAAATGCAAAAAAAATGCAAAAAAAATGCAAAGAAAAATGTAAAAAAAAATGCAAAAAAAATGCAAAAAAAATGCAAAAAAAATGCAAAAAATGCAAAAAAAAATGCAAAAAAAAATGCAAAAAAATGCAAAAAAAAATGCAAAAAAATGCAAAAAAAATGCAAAAAAAATGCAAAAAAAAAGCAAAAAAAAATGCAAAAAAATGCAAAAAAAATGCAAAAAAAAAATGCAAAAAAATGCAAAAAAAAATGCAAAAAATGCAAAAAAAAAATGCAAAAAAATGCAAAAAAATGTAAAAAAAAATGCAAAAAAATGCCAAAAAAATGTAAAAAAAAAATGCAAAAAAAAATGCAAAAAAATGCAAAAAAAATGCAAAAAAAATGCAAAAAAAATGCAAAAAAATGCAAAAAAAAATGCAAAAAAAATGCAAAAAAAAATGCAAAAAAATGCAAAAAAAATGCAAAAAATGCAAAAAAAATGCAAAAAATGCAAAAAAAATGCAAAAAAAATGTAAAAAAAAATGCAAAAAAATGCAAAAAAAAATGCAAAAAAATGCAAAAAAATGTAAAAAAAAATGCAAAAAAATGCCAAAAAAATGTAAAAAAAAATGCAAAAAAAATGCAAAAAAAATGCAAAAAAAATGCAAAAAAATGCAAAAAAAAATGCAAAAAAATACAAAAAAATGCCAAAAAAATGTAAAAAAAAATGCAAAAAAATGCAAAAAAAATGCAAAAAAAGCAAAAAAAATGCAATAAAAATGCAAAAAAATGCAAAAAAAATGCAAAAAAAATGCAAAAAAAAATGCAAAAAAATGCAAAAAAAATGCCAAAAAAATGTAAAAAAAAATGTAAAAAAATGCAAAAAAATGCAAAAATGCAAAAAAATGCAAAAAAAAATGTAAAAAAAAAATGCAAAAAAATGCAAAAAAAATGCAAAAAAAATGCAAAAAAAATGCAAAGAAAAATGTAAAAAAAAATGCAAAAAAAATGCAAAAAAAATGCAAAAAAATGCAAAAAAAAATGCAAAAAAATACAAAAAAATGCCAAAAAAATGTAAAAAAAAATGCAAAAAAATGCAAAAAAAATGCAAAAAAAGCAAAAAAAATGCAAAAAAAATGCAAAAAAATGCAAAAAAAATGCAAAAAAAATGCAAAAAAAAATGCAAAAAAATGCAAAAAAAATGCCAAAAAAATGTAAAAAAAAATGTAAAAAAATGCAAAAAAATGCAAAAATGCAAAAAAATGCAAAAAAAAATGTAAAAAAAAAATGCAAAAAAATGCAAAAAAAATGCAAAAAAAATGCAAAAAAAATGCAAAGAAAAATGTAAAAAAAAATGCAAAAAAAATGCAAAAAAAATGCAAAAAAAAATGCAAAAAAATGCAAAAAAAATGCAAAAAAAATGCAAAAAAAAAATGCAAAAAAATGCAAAAAAAAATGCAAAAAAATGCAAAAAAAAAATGCAAAAAAATGCAAAAAAAATGCCAAAAAAAATGTAAAAAAAATGCAAAAAAATGCAAAAAAAAATGCAAAAAAATGCAAAAAAATTGCAAAAAAAATGCAAAAAAAATGCAAAAAAATGCAAAAAAAATGCAAAAAATAATGCAAAAAAAATGCAAAAAAAATGCCAAAAAAATGCAAAAAAAATGTAAAAAAAAATGCAAAAAAAATGCAAAAAAAAAATGCAAAAAAATGCAAAAAAAATGCAAAAAAATGCAAAAAAAATGCGAAAAAAATGCAAAAAAAATGCAAAAAAAATGCAAAAAAAATGCAAAAAAAATGCAAAAAAAAATGCAAAAAAATGCAAAAAAAATGCAAAAAAAATGCAAAAAAAAATGCAAAAAATGCAAAAAAAATGCAAAAAAATGCAAAAAAAAAATGCAAAAAAATGCAAAAAAAATGCAAAAAAAATGCAAAAAAAATGCAAAGAAAAATGTAAAAAAAAGATGCAAAAAAATGCAAAAAAAATGCAAAAAAATACAAAAAAAAATGCAAAAAAATACAAAAAAATGCCAAAAAAAATGTAAAAAAAAATGCAAAAAAATGCAAAAAAAATGCAAAAAAAGCAAAAAAAATGCAAAAAAAATGCAAAAAAATGCAAAAAAAATGCAAAAAAAATGCAAAAAAAAATGCAAAAAAAAATGCAAAAAAATGCAAAAAAAAATGCAAAAAAAAAATGCAAAAAAATGCAAAAAAAAATGCAAAAAAATGCAAAAAAAAAATGCAAAAAAATGCAAAAAAAATGCCAAAAAAATGTAAAAAAAAATGCAAAAAAATGCAAAAAAAAATGCAAAAAAATGCAAAAAAATGTAAAAAAAAATGCAAAAAAATGCAAAAAAAATGCAAAAAAATGCAATAAAATGTAAAAAAAAATGCAAAAAAAATGCAAAAAAAATGCAAAAAAAAATGCAAAAAAAATGCAAAAAATAATGCAAAAAAAATGCAAAAAAAATGCCAAAAAAATGCAAAAAAAATGTAAAAAAAAATGCAAAAAAAATGCAAAAAAAAATGCAAAAAAATGCAAAAAAAAATGCAAAAAAAATGCAAAAAAAAATGCAAAAAAATGCAAAAAAAATGCAAAAAAAATGCAAAAAAAAATGCAAAAAAATGCAAAAAAAATGCAAAAAAAATGCAAAAAAAATGCAAAAAAATGCAAAAAAAAATGCAAAAAAAATGCAAAAAAATGCAAAAAAATGCAAAAAAAATGCAAAAAAAGCAAAAAAAATGCAAAAAAAATGTAAAAAAAAATGCAAAAAAAATGCAAAAAAAATGCAAAAAAATGCAAAAAAAATGCAAAAAAATGCAAAAAAAAATGCAAAAAAATGCAAAAAAATGCAAAAAAAAAATGCAAAAAAATGCAAAAAAAATGCCAAAAAAATGCAAAGAAAAATGTAAAAAAAAATGCAAAAAAAATGCAAAAAAAATGCAAAAAATGCAAAAAAAAATGCAAAAAAAAATGCAAAAAAATGCAAAAAAAAATGCAAAAAAATGCAAAAAAAATGCAAAAAAAAAAATGCAAAAAAATGCAAAAAAAAATGCAAAAAAATGCAAAAAAAAAATGCAAAAAAATGCAAAAAAATGTAAAAAAAAATGCAAAAAAATGCCAAAAAAATGTAAAAAAAAAATGCAAAAAAAAATGCAAAAAAATGCAAAAAAAATGCAAAAAAAATGCAAAAAAAATGCAAAAAAATGCAAAAAAAATGCAAAAAAAATGCAAAAAAAAATGCAAAAAAATGCAAAAAAAATGCAAAAAATGCAAAAAAAATGCAAAAAAATGCAAAAAAATGCAAAAAAAATGTAAAAAAAAATGCAAAAAAATGCAAAAAAAAATGCAAAAAAATGCAAAAAAATGTAAAAAAAAATGCAAAAAAAATGCCAAAAAAATGTAAAAAAAAATGCAAAAAAAATGCAAAAAAAATGCAAAAAAAATGCAAAAAAATGCAAAAAAAAATGCAAAAAAATACAAAAAAAATGCCAAAAAAATGTAAAAAAAAATGCAAAAAAATGCAAAAAAAATGCAAAAAAAGCAAAAAAAATGCAATAAAAATGCAAAAAAATGCAAAAAAAATGCAAAAAAAATGCAAAAAAAAATGCAAAAAAATGCAAAAAAAATGCCAAAAAAATGTAAAAAAAAATGTAAAAAAATGCAAAAAAATGCAAAAATGCAAAAAAATGCAAAAAAAAATGTAAAAAAAAAATGCAAAAAAATGCAAAAAAAATGCAAAAAAAATGCAAAAAAAATGCAAAGAAAAATGTAAAAAAAAATGCAAAAAAAATGCAAAAAAAATGCAAAAAAATGCAAAAAAAAATGCAAAAAAATACAAAAAAATGCCAAAAAAATGTAAAAAAAAATGCAAAAAAATGCAAAAAAAATGCAAAAAAAGCAAAAAAAATGCAAAAAAAATGCAAAAAAATGCAAAAAAAATGCAAAAAAAATGCAAAAAAAAATGCAAAAAAATGCAAAAAAAATGCCAAAAAAATGTAAAAAAAAATGTAAAAAAATGCAAAAAAATGCAAAAATGCAAAAAAATGCAAAAAAAAATGTAAAAAAAAAATGCAAAAAAATGCAAAAAAAATGCAAAAAAAATGCAAAAAAAATGCAAAGAAAAATGTAAAAAAAAAATGCAAAAAAAATGCAAAAAAAATGCAAAAATGCAAAAAAATGCAAAAAAATGCAAAAAAAATGCAAAAAAAATGCAAAAAAAAATGCAAAAAAATGCAAAAAAAAATGCAAAAAAATGCAAAAAAAAAATGCAAAAAAATGCAAAAAAAATGCCAAAAAAAATGTAAAAAAAATGCAAAAAAATGCAAAAAAAAATGCAAAAAAATGCAAAAAAATTGCAAAAAAAATGCAAAAAAAATGCAAAAAAATGCAAAAAAAATGCAAAAAATAATGCAAAAAAAATGCAAAAAAAAATGCCAAAAAAATGCAAAAAAAATGTAAAAAAAAATGCAAAAAAAATGCAAAAAAAAAATGCAAAAAAATGCAAAAAAAATGCAAAAAAAATGCAAAAAAAATGCAAAAAAAATGCAAAAAAAATGCAAAAAAAAATGCAAAAAAATGCAAAAAAAATGCAAAAAATAATGCAAAAAAAATGCAAAAAAAAATGCCAAAAAAATGCAAAAAAAATGTAAAAAAAAATGCAAAAAAAATGCAAAAAAAAATGCAAAAAAATGCAAAAAAAATGCAAAAAAAATGCAAAAAAAATGCAAAAAAAATGCAAAAAAAATGCAAAAAAAATGCAAAAAAAAATGCAAAAAAAATGCAAAAAAAAATGCGAAAAAAATGCAAAAAAAATGCAAAAAAAATGCAAAAAAAAATGCAAAAAAAATGCAAAAAAAAATGCAAAAAAATGCAAAAAAAATGCAAAAAAAATGCAAAAAAAAATGCAAAAAATGCAAAAAAAAATGCAAAAAAATGCAAAAAAAAAATGCAAAAAAATGCAAAAAAAATGCAAAAAAAATGCAAAAAAAATGCAAAGAAAAATGTAAAAAAAAGATGCAAAAAAATGCAAAAAAAATGCAAAAAATACAAAAAAAAATGCAAAAAAATACAAAAAAATGCCAAAAAAAATGTAAAAAAAAATGCAAAAAAATGCAAAAAAAATGCAAAAAAAGCAAAAAAAAATGCAAAAAAAAATGCAAAAAAATGCAAAAAAAATGCAAAAAAAATGCAAAAAAAAATGCAAAAAAATGCAAAAAAAATGCCAAAAAAATGTAAAAAAAAATGTAAAAAAATGCAAAAAAATGCAAAAATGCAAAAAAATGCAAAAAAAAATGTAAAAAAAAAATGCAAAAAAAATGCAAAAAAAATGCAAAAAAAATGCAAAAAAAATGCAAAGAAAAATGTAAAAAAAAATGCAAAAAAAATGCAAAAAAAATGCAAAAAAAATGTAAAAAAATGCAAAAAAAAATGCAAAAAAAAATGCAAAAAAATGCAAAAAAAAATGCAAAAAAATGCAAAAAAAATGCAAAAAAAATGCAAAAAAAAGCAAAAAAAAATGCAAAAAAATGCAAAAAAAAATGCAAAAAAAAAATGCAAAAAAATGCAAAAAAAAAATGCAAAAAAATGCAAAAAAAAAATGCAAAAAAAATGCAAAAAAAATGCCAAAAAAATGTAAAAAAAAATGCAAAAAAATGCAAAAAAAAATGCAAAAAAATGCAAAAAAATGTAAAAAAAAATGCAAAAAAATGCAAAAAAAAATGCAAAAAAATGCAATAAAATGTAAAAAAAAATGCAAAAAAAATGCAAAAAAAATGCAAAAAAAAATGCAAAAAAAATGCAAAAAATAATGCAAAAAAAATGCAAAAAAAATGCCAAAAAAATGCAAAAAAAATGTAAAAAAAAATGCAAAAAAAATGCAAAAAAAAATGCAAAAAAATGCAAAAAAAAATGCAAAAAAAATGCAAAAAAAAATGCAAAAAAATGCAAAAAAAATGCAAAAAAAATGCAAAAAAAAATGCAAAAAAATGCAAAAAAAATGCAAAAAAAATGCAAAAAAAATGCAAAAAAATGCAAAAAAAAATGCAAAAAAAATGCAAAAAAATGCAAAAAAATGCAAAAAAAATGCAAAAAAAGCAAAAAAAATGCAAAAAAAATGTAAAAAAAAATGCAAAAAAAATGCAAAAAAAATGCAAAAAAATGCAAAAAAAATGCAAAAAAAATGCAAAAAAAAATGCAAAAAAATGCAAAAAAAAATGCAAAAAAAAATGCAAAAAAAAATGCAAAAAAATGCAAAAAAAATGCAAAAAAAATGCAAAAAAAATGCAAAAAAATGCAAAAAAAAATGCAAAAAAAATGCAAAAAAAAATGCAAAAAAATGCAAAAAAAATGCAAAAAAAATGCAAAAAAAATGCAAAAAAATGCAAAAAAAAATGCAAAAAAAATGCAAAAAAATGCAAAAAAATGCAAAAAAAATGCAAAAAAAGCAAAAAAAATGCAAAAAAAATGTAAAAAAAAATGCAAAAAAAATGCAAAAAAAATGCAAAAAAATGCAAAAAAAATGCAAAAAAAATGCAAAAAAAAATGCAAAAAAATGCAAAAAAAAATGCAAAAAAAAATGCAAAAAAAAATGCAAAAAAATGCAAAAAAAATGCAAAAAAAATGCAAAAAAAATGCAAAAAAATGCAAAAAAAAATGCAAAAAAAATGCAAAAAAATGCAAAAAAAATGCAAAAAAAATGCAAAAAAATGCAAAGAAAAATGTAAAAAAAAGATGCAAAAAAATGCAAAAAAAATGCAAAAAAATACAAAAAAAAATGCAAAAAAATACAAAAAAATGCCAAAAAAAATGTAAAAAAAAATGCAAAAAAATGCAAAAAAAATGCAAAAAAAGCAAAAAAAATGCAAAAAAAATGCAAAAAAATGCAAAAAAAATGCAAAAAAAATGCAAAAAAAAATGCAAAAAAATGCAAAAAAAATGCCAAAAAAATGAAAAAAAAATGTAAAAAAATGCAAAAAAATGCAAAAATGCAAAAAAATGCAAAAAAAAATGTAAAAAAAAAATGCAAAAAAATGCAAAAAAAATGCAAAAAAAATGCAAAAAAAATGCAAAGAAAAATGTAAAAAAAAATGCAAAAAAAATGCAAAAAAAATGCAAAAAAAATGCAAAAAATGCAAAAAAAAATGCAAAAAAAAATGCAAAAAAATGCAAAAAAAAATGCAAAAAAATGCAAAAAAAATGCAAAAAAAATGCAAAAAAAAGCAAAAAAAAATGCAAAAAAATGCAAAAAAAAATGCAAAAAAAAAATGCAAAAAAATGCAAAAAAAAATGCAAAAAAATGCAAAAAAAAATGCAAAAAAATGCAAAAAAAATGCCAAAAAAATGTAAAAAAAAATGCAAAAAAATGCAAAAAAAAATGCAAAAAAATGCAAAAAAATGTAAAAAAAAATGCAAAAAAATGCCAAAAAAATGTAAAAAAAAAATGCAAAAAAAAATGCAAAAAAATGCAAAAAAAATGCAAAAAAAATGCAAAAAAAATGCAAAAAAATGCAAAAAAAATGCAAAAAAAAATGCAAAAAAAAATGCAAAAAAATGCAAAAAAAATGCAAAAAATGCAAAAAAAATGCAAAAAAATGCAAAAAAAATGCAAAAAAAATGTAAAAAAAATGCAAAAAAATGCAAAAAAAAATGCAAAAAAATGCAAAAAAATGTAAAAAAAAATGCAAAAAAAATGCCAAAAAAATGTAAAAAAAAATGCAAAAAAAATGCAAAAAAAATGCAAAAAAAAATGCAAAAAAAATGCAAAAAAAAATGTAAAAAAAAAATGCAAAAAAATGCAAAAAAAATGCAAAAAAATGCAAAAAAAATGCAAAAAAAAATGCAAAAAATGCAAAAAAAATGCAAAAAAAATGCAAAAAAAATGCAAAAAAAATGCAAAAAAATGCAAAAAAAATGCAAAAAAATGCAAAAAAAAATGCAAAAAAATGCAAAAAAAATGCAAAAAAATGCAAAAAAAAATTCAAAAAAAATGCAAAAAAAATGCAAAAAAAAATGCTAAAAAATGCAAAAAAAAATTAAAAAAAAATGCAAAAAAATGCAAAAAAAATGCAAAAAAAATGCAAAAAAAAATGCAAAAAAATGCAAAAAAAATGCAAAGAAAAATGTAAAAAAAAAATGCAAAAAAAATGCAAAAAAAAATGCAAAAAAATGCAAAAAAAAATGCAAAAAAATGCAAAAAAAAATGTAAAAAAAAAATGCAAAAAAAATGCAAAAAAAAATGCAAAAAATACAAAAAAATGCAAAAAAAATGTTAAAAAAAAATGCAAAAAAATGCAAAAAAAATGCAAAAAAATGCAAAAAAAATGCAAAAAAAAATGCAAAAAATGCAAAAAAAATGCAAAAAAAATGCAAAAAAAATGCAAAAAAATGCAAAAAAATGCAAAAAAAATGCAAAAAAAATGCAAAAAAAATGCAAAAAAAATGCAAAAAAAAATGCAAAAAATGCAAAAAAAATGCAAAAAAAATGCAAAAAAAAAAATGCTAAAAAATGCAAAAAAAAATAAAAAAAAAATAAAAAAAAAATGCAAAAAAAATGCAAAAAAAATGCAAAAAAAAATGCAAAAAAATGCAAAAAAAATGCAAAAAAAATGCAAAAAAAAATGCAAAAAAATGCAAAAAAAAATGCAAAAAAATGCAAAAAAAAATGCAAAAAAATGCAAAAAAAATGCCAAAAAAATGTAAAAAAAAATGCAAAAAAATGCAAAAAAAAATGCAAAAAAATGCAAAAAAAATGTAAAAAAAAATGCAAAAAAAATGCCAAAAAAATGTAAAAAAAAAATGCAAAAAAAATGCAAAAAAAATGCAAAAAAAAATGCAAAAAAATGCAAAAAAAAATGTAAAAAAAAAATGCAAAAAAATGCAAAAAAAATGCAAAAAAAATGCAAAAAAATGCAAAAAAAAAATGCAAAAAAATGCAAAAAAAAATTAAAAAAAAATGCAAAAAAAATGCAAAAAAAAATGCAAAAAAATGCAAAAAAAATGCAAAAAAAATGCAAAAAAATGCAAAAAAAATGCAAAAAAAATGCAAAAAAAATGCAAAAAAATGCAAAAAAAAATTCAAAAAAATGCAAAAAAAATGCAAAAAAAAAATGCAAAAAAATGCAAAAAAAATGCAAAAAAAAATGCAAAAAAATGCAAAAAAAATGCCAAAAAAATGTAAAAAAAATGCAAAAAAATGCAAAAAAAAATGCAAAAAAATGCAAAAAAAAATGTAAAAAAAAAAAATGCAAAAAAAATGCAAAAAAATGCAAAAAAAAATGCAAAAAAATGCAAAAAAAAATGCAAAAAAATGCAAAAAAAATGCCAAAAAAATGTAAAAAAAAATGCAAAAAAATGCAAAAAAAATGCAAAAAAATGCAAAAAAAATGTAAAAAAAAATGCAAAAAAAATGCAAAAAAAATGCAAAAAAAAATGCAAAAAAAATGCAAAAAATAATGCAAAAAAATGCAAAAAAAATGCCAAAAAAATGCAAAAAAAATGCAAAAAATAATGCAAAATAATGCAAAAAAATGCAAAAAAAATGCAAAAAAAATGCAAAAAAATAATGCAAAAAAATGCAAAAAAAATGCAAAAAAAATGCAAAAAAAAATGCAAAAAAATGCAAAAAAAAATGCAAAAAAATGCAAAAAAAAATGCAAAAAAATGCAAAAAAAAATGCAAAAAAATGCAAAAAAAAATGCAAAAAAATGCAAAAAAAATGCAAAAAAAATGCAAAAAAAAATGCAAAAAAATGCAAAAAAAAATGCAAAAAAATGCAAAAAAAAATGCAAAAAAATGCAAAAAAAAATGCAAAAAAATGCAAAAAAAAATGCAAAAAAATGCAAAAAAAAATGCAAAAAAATGCAAAAAATGCAAAAAAAATGCAAAAAAATGCAAAAAAAATGCAAAAAAAATGCAAAAAAAAATGCAAAAAAATGCAAAAAAAAATGCAAAAAAATGCAAAAAAAAATGCAAAAAAATGCAAAAAAAATGCCAAAAAAATGTAAAAAAAAAAAATGCAAAAAAATGCAAAAAAAAATGCAAAAAAATGCAAAAAATGTAAAAAAAAATGCAAAAAAAATGCAAAAAAAATGCAAAAAAAAATGCAAAAAATAATGCAAAAAATAATGCAAAAAAAATGCAAAAAAAAATGCCAAAAAAATGCAAAAAAAATGTAAAAAAAAATGCAAAAAAAATGCAAAAAAAATGCAAAAAAATGCAAAAAAATGCAAAAAAAATGCAAAAAAAAATGCAAAAAAAATGCAAAAAAAAATGCAAAAAAAATGCAAAAAAAAATGCAAAAAAATGCAAAAAAAAATGCAAAAAAATGCAAAAAAAAATGCAAAAAAAATGCAAAAAAAATGCAAAAAAAATGTAAAAAAAAATGCAAAAAAATGCAAAAAAAATGCAAAAAAATGCAAAAAAAATGCCAAAAAAAATGTTAAAAAAAATGCAAAAAAATGCAAAAAAAAATGCAAAAAAATGCAAAAAAATGTAAAAAAAAAATATAAAAAAAATGCAAAAAAAATGTAAAAAAAAATGCAAAAAAAATGCAAAAAAAATGCAAAAAAAAATGCAAAAAAAATGCAAAAAAAAATGTTAAAAAAAAATGCAAAAAAATGCAAAAAAAATGCAAAAAAAATGCAAAAAAAATGCAAAAAAAAATGCAAAAAATGCAAAAAAAATGCAAAAAAAATGCAAAAAAATGCAAAAAAAATGCAAAAAAATGCAAAAAAATGCAAAAAAAATGCAAAAAAAAATGCAAAAAAATGCAAAAAAAATGCAAAAAAAAATGCAAAAAAATGCAAAAAAAATGCAAAAAAATGCAAAAAAATGCAAAAAAAAATTCAAAAAAAATGCAAAAAAAATGCAAAAAAAAAAGCTAAAAAATGCAAAAAAAAATGCAAAAAAATGCAAAAAAAAATGCAAAAAAATGCAAAAAAAAATGCAAAAAAATGCAAAAAAAAATGCAAAAAAATGCAAAAAATAATGCAAAAAAATGCAAAAAAAAAATGCAAAAAAAATGCAAAAAAAAATGCAAAAAAATGCAAAAAAAAATGCAAAAAAATGCAAAAAAAAATGCAAAAAAATGCAAAAAAATGCCAAAAAAATGTAAAAAAAAAATGAAAAAAATAATGCAAAAAATAATGCAAAAAAAATGCAAAAAAAAATGCCAAAAAAATGCAAAAAAAATGTAAAAAAAAATGCAAAAAAAATGCAAAAAAAATGCAAAAAAATGCAAAAAAAATGCAAAAAAAATGCAAAAAAAATGCAAAAAAAATGCAAAAAAAATGCAAAAAAAATGCAAAAAAAAATGCAAAAAAATGCAAAAAAAATGCAAAAAAAATGCAAAAAAAATGCAAAAAAATGCAAAAAAATGTAAAAAAAAAATATAAAAAAAATGCAAAAAAAATGTAAAAAAAAATGCAAAAAAAATGCAAAAAAAATGCAAAAAAAAATGCAAAAAAAATGCAAAAAAAAATGTTAAAAAAAAATGCAAAAAAATGCAAAAAAAATGCAAAAAAAATGCAATAAAAATGCAAAAAAAAATGCAAAAAATGCAAAAAAAATGCAAAAAAAATGCAAAAAAATGCAAAAAAAATGCAAAAAAATGCAAAAAAAAATGCAAAAAAAATGCAAAAAAAAATGCAAAAAAATGCAAAAAAAATGCAAAAAAAAATGCAAAAAAATGCAAAAAAAATGCAAAAAAATGCAAAAAAATGCAAAAAAAAATTCAAAAAAAATGCAAAAAAAATGCAAAAAAAAAGCTAAAAAATGCAAAAAAAAATGCAAAAAAATGCAAAAAAAAATGCAAAAAAATGCAAAAAAAAATGCAAAAAAATGCAAAAAAAAATGCAAAAAAATGCAAAAAAAAATGCAAAAAAATGCAAAAAATAATGCAAAAAAATGCAAAAAAAATGCAAAAAAAATGCAAAAAAAAATGCAAAAAAATGCAAAAAAAAAATGCAAAAAAATGCAAAAAAAAATGCAAAAAAATGCAAAAAAAATGCCAAAAAAATGTAAAAAAAAAAATGCAAAAAAATGCAAAAAAAAATGCAAAAAAATGCAAAAAAATGTAAAAAAAAATGCAAAAAAAATGCAAAAAAAATGCAAAAAAAATGCAAAAAATAATGCAAAAAATAATGCAAAAAAAATGCAAAAAAAAATGCCAAAAAAATGCAAAAAAAATGTAAAAAAAAATGCAAAAAAAATGCAAAAAAAATGCAAAAAAATGCAAAAAAAATGCAAAAAAAATGCAAAAAAAATGCAAAAAAAATGCAAAAAAAAATGCAAAAAAATGCAAAAAAAATGCAAAAAAAATGCAAAAAAAATGCAAAAAAATGCAAAAAAAAATGCAAAAAAATGCAAAAAAAAAATGCAAAAAAAATGCAAAAAAAATGCCAAAAAAATGTAAAAAAAAATGCAAAAAAATGCAAAAAAAATGCAAAAAAATGCAAAAAAAAATGCCAAAAAAAATGTTAAAAAAAATGCAAAAAAATGCAAAAAAAAATGCAAAAAAATGCAAAAAAATGTAAAAAAAAATATAAAAAAAATGCAAAAAAAATGTAAAAAAAAATGCAAAAAAAATGCAAAAAAAATGCAAAAAAAAATGCAAAAAAAAATGCAAAAAAAAAATGTTAAAAAAAAATGCAAAAAAAATGCAAAAAAAATGCAAAAAAAATGCAAAAAAAATGCAAAAAAAAAATGCAAAAAATGCAAAAAAAAATGCAAAAAAAATGCAAAAAAAATGCAAAAAAAATGCAAAAAAATGCAAAAAAAATGCAAAAAAAATGCAAAAAAAAATGCAAAAAAATGCAAAAAAAATGCAAAAAAAAAATGCAAAAAAATGCAAAAAAAATGCAAAAAAATGCAAAAAAATGCAAAAAAAAATTCAAAAAAAATGCAAAAAAAATGCAAAAAAAAAAGCTAAAAAATGCAAAAAAAAATGCAAAAAAAATGCAAAAAAATGCAAAAAAATGCAAAAAAAATGCAAAAAAAAATGCAAAAAAATGCAAAAAAAATGCAAAAAAAATGCAAAAAAAAATGCAAAAAAATGCAAAAAAAAATGCAAAAAAATGCAAAAAAAATGCAAAAAAATGCAAAAAAAATGCCAAAAAAATGTAAAAAAAAATGCAAAAAAATGCAAAAAAAATGCAAAAAAAAATGCAAAAAAATGCAAAAAAAAATGTAAAAAAAAATGCAAAAAAAATGCAAAAAAAATGCAAAAAAAAATGCAAAAAATAATGCAAAAAATAATGCAAAAAAAATGCAAAAAAAAATGCCAAAAAAATGCAAAAAAAATGTAAAAAAAAAATGCAAAAAAAATGCAAAAAAAATGCAAAAAAATGCAAAAAAAATGCAAAAAAAATGCAAAAAAAAATGCAAAAAAAAATGCAAAAAAAATGCAAAAAAAATGCAAAAAAAAATGCAAAAAAATGCAAAAAAAAATGCAAAAAAATGCAAAAAAAAATGCAAAAAAAATGCAAAAAAAATGCAAAAAAAATGTAAAAAAAAATGCAAAAAAATGCAAAAAAAAATGCAAAAAAATGCAAAAAAAATGCCAAAAAAAATGTTAAAAAAAATGCAAAAAAATGCAAAAAAAAATGCAAAAAAATGCAAAAAAATGTAAAAAAAAAATATAAAAAAAATGCAAAAAAAAATGTAAAAAAAAATGCAAAAAAAATGCAAAAAAAATGCAAAAAAAAATGCAAAAAAAATGCAAAAAAAAATGTTAAAAAAAAATGCAAAAAAATGCAAAAAAAAATGCAAAAAAAATGCAAAAAAAATGCAAAAAAAAATGCAAAAAATGCAAAAAAAATGCAAAAAAAATGCAAAAAAATGCAAAAAAAAATGCAAAAAAATGCAAAAAAATGCAAAAAAAATGCAAAAAAAAATGCAAAAAAATGCAAAAAAAATGCAAAAAAAAATGCAAAAAAATGCAAAAAAAATGCAAAAAAATGCAAAAAAATGCAAAAAAAAATTCAAAAAAAATGCAAAAAAAATGCAAAAAAAAAAGCTAAAAAATGCAAAAAAAAAATGCAAAAAAATGCAAAAAAAAATGCAAAAAAATGCAAAAAAAAATGCAAAAAAATGCAAAAAAAAATGCAAAAAAATGCAAAAAATAATGCAAAAAAATGCAAAAAAAAATGCAAAAAAAATGCAAAAAAAAATGCAAAAAAATGCAAAAAAAAATGCAAAAAAATGCAAAAAAAAATGCAAAAAAATGCAAAAAAATGCCAAAAAAATGTAAAAAAAAAATGAAAAAAATAATGCAAAAAATAATGCAAAAAAAATGCAAAAAAAAATGCCAAAAAAATGCAAAAAAAATGTAAAAAAAAATGCAAAAAAAATGCAAAAAAAATGCAAAAAAATGCAAAAAAAATGCAAAAAAAATGCAAAAAAAATGCAAAAAAAATGCAAAAAAAATGCAAAAAAAATGCAAAAAAAAAATGCAAAAAAATGCAAAAAAAAATTGCAAAAAAAAATGCAAAAAAAATGCAAAAAAATGCAAAAAAATGTAAAAAAAAAAATATAAAAAAAATGCAAAAAAAATGTAAAAAAAAATGCAAAAAAAATGCAAAAAAAAATGCAAAAAAAAATGCAAAAAAAATGCAAAAAAAAATGTTAAAAAAAAATGCAAAAAAATGCAAAAAAAATGCAAAAAAATGCAATAAAAATGCAAAAAAAAATGCAAAAAATGCAAAAAAATGCAAAAAAAAATGCAAAAAAAATGCAAAAAAAAATGCAAAAAAATGCAAAAAAATGCAAAAAAAATGCAAAAAAAAATGCAAAAAAAATGCAAAAAAATGCAAAAAAAATGCAAAAAAAAATGCAAAAAAATGCAAAAAAAATGCAAAAAAATGCAAAAAAATGCAAAAAAAAAATTCAAAAAAAATGCAAAAAAAATGCAAAAAAAAAAGCTAAAAAATGCAAAAAAAAATGCAAAAAAATGCAAAAAAAAAATGCAAAAAAATGCAAAAAAAAATGCAAAAAAATGCAAAAAAAAATGCAAAAAAATGCAAAAAAAAATGCAAAAAAAATGCAAAAAATAATGCAAAAAAATGCAAAAAAAATGCAAAAAAAATGCAAAAAAAAAATGCAAAAAAATGCAAAAAAAAAATGCAAAAAAATGCAAAAAAAAATGCAAAAAAATGCAAAAAAAATGCCAAAAAAATGTAAAAAAAAAATGCAAAAAAATGCAAAAAAAAATGCAAAAAAATGCAAAAAAATGTAAAAAAAAATGCAAAAAAAATGCAAAAAAAATGCAAAAAAAAATGCAAAAAATAATGCAAAAAATAATGCAAAAAAAATGCAAAAAAAAATGCCAAAAAAATGCAAAAAAAATGTAAAAAAAAATGCAAAAAAAATGCAAAAAAAATGCAAAAAAATGCAAAAAAAATGCAAAAAAAATGCAAAAAAAATGCAAAAAAAATGCAAAAAAAAATGCAAAAAAATGCAAAAAAAATGCAAAAAAAATGCAAAAAAAATGCAAAAAAATGCAAAAAAAAATGCAAAAAAATGCAAAAAAAAAATGCAAAAAAAATGCAAAAAAAATGCCAAAAAAATGTAAAAAAAAATGCAAAAAAATGCAAAAAAAATGCAAAAAAATGCAAAAAAAAATGCCAAAAAAAATGTTAAAAAAAATGCAAAAAAATGCAAAAAAAAATGCAAAAAAATGCAAAAAAATGTAAAAAAAAATATAAAAAAAATGCAAAAAAAATGTAAAAAAAAATGCAAAAAAAATGCAAAAAAAATGCAAAAAAAAATGCAAAAAAAATGCAAAAAAAAATGTTAAAAAAAAATGCAAAAAAATGCAAAAAAAATGCAAAAAAAATGCAAAAAAAATGCAAAAAAAAATGCAAAAAATGCAAAAAAAATGCAAAAAAAATGCAAAAAAATGCAAAAAAAATGCAAAAAAATGCAAAAAAAATGCAAAAAAAATGCAAAAAAAAATGCAAAAAAATGCAAAAAAAAATGCAAAAAAAAATGCAAAAAAATGCAAAAAAAATGCAAAAAAATGCAAAAAAATGCAAAAAAAAATTCAAAAAAAATGCAAAAAAAATGCAAAAAAAAAAGCTAAAAAATGCAAAAAAAAATGCAAAAAAAATGCAAAAAAAAAAGCTAAAAAATGCAAAAAAAAATGCAAAAAAAATGCAAAAAAATGCAAAAAAATGCAAAAAAAATGCAAAAAAAAATGCAAAAAAATGCAAAAAAAATGCAAAAAAAATGCAAAAAAAAATGCAAAAAAATGCAAAAAAAAATGCAAAAAAATGCAAAAAAAATGCAAAAAAATGCAAAAAAAATGCCAAAAAAATGTAAAAAAAAATGCAAAAAAATGCAAAAAAAATGCAAAAAAAAATGCAAAAAAATGCAAAAAAAATGCCAAAAAAATGTAAAAAAAATGCAAAAAAAAATGCAAAAAATGCAAAAAAAATGTAAAAAAAAAAATGCAAAAAAAATGCAAAAAAAAATGCAAAAAAATACAAAAAAATGCCAAAAAAATGTAAAAAAAAATGCAAAAAAATGCAAAAAAATGCAAAAAAATGCAAAAAATAATGCAAAAAAATGCAAAAAAAAATGCAAAAAAAATGCAAAAAAAATGCAAAAAAATGCAAAAAAAAATGCAAAAAAATGCAAAAAAAAATGCAAAAAAATGCAAAAAAAATGCCTAAAAAATGTAAAAAAAAATTGCAAAAAAATGCAAAAAAAATGCAAAAAACTGCAAAAAATGTAAAAAAAAATGCAAAAAAAATGCAAAAAAAATGCAAAAAAAATGCAAAAAAAAATGTAAAAAAAATGCAAAAAAAATGCAAAAAAAATGCAAAAAAAAATGCAAAAAAAATGCAAAAAAAAATGTTAAAAAAAAATGCAAAAAAATGCAAAAAAAATGCAAAAAAATGCAAAAAAAATGCAAAAAAAATGCAAAAAATGCAAAAAAAAATGCAAAAAAAATGCAAAAAAATGCAAAAAAAATGCAAAAAAATGCAAAAAAATGCAAAAAAAATGCAAAAAAAATGCAAAAAAATGCAAAAAAAATGCAAAAAAAATGCAAAAAAATGCAAAAAAAATGCAAAAAAATGCAAAAAAATGCAAAAAAAAATTCAAAAAAAATGCAAAAAAAATGCAAAAAAAAAAGCTAAAAAATGCAAAAAAAAATGCAAAAAAAAATGCAAAAAAAAAGCTAAAAAATGCAAAAAAAAATGCAAAAAAAATGCAAAAAAATGCAAAAAAATGCAAAAAAAATGCAAAAAAAAATGCAAAAAAATGCAAAAAAAATGCAAAAAAAATGCAAAAAAAAATGCAAAAAAATGCAAAAAAAAATGCAAAAAAAATGCAAAAAAAATGCAAAAAAATGCAAAAAAAAATGCCAAAAAAATGTAAAAAAAAATGCAAAAAAATGCAAAAAAAATGCAAAAAAAAATGCAAAAAAAATGCAAAAAAAATGCCAAAAAAATGTAAAAAAAATGCAAAAAAAAATGCAAAAAATGCAAAAAAAATGTAAAAAAAAAAATGCAAAAAAAATGCAAAAAAAAATGCAAAAAAAATACAAAAAAAATGCCAAAAAAATGTAAAAAAAAAATGCAAAAAAATGCAAAAAAATGCAAAAAAATGCAAAAAATAATGCAAAAAAATGCAAAAAAAATGCAAAAAAAATGCAAAAAAAATGCAAAAAAATGCAAAAAAGAAAAATGCAAAAAAATGCAAAAAAAAATGCAAAAAAATGCAAAAAAAATGCCTAAAAAAATGTAAAAAAAAATGCAAAAAAATGCAAAAAAAAAATGCAAAAAACTGCAAAAAAATGTAAAAAAAAATGCA
The DNA here is from genome assembly GCA_023566125.1 of Zingel zingel. Taxonomy (NCBI): domain Eukaryota; kingdom Metazoa; phylum Chordata; class Actinopteri; order Perciformes; family Percidae; genus Zingel; species Zingel zingel. The sequence continues at coordinate 28,704 of JAKRKW010000388.1, forward strand.
AAAAAAATGCAAAAAAAAATGCAAAAAAAATGCAAAAAAATGCAAAAAATAATGCAAAAAAAATGCAAAAAAAATGCAAAAAAAAATGCAAAAAATGCAAAAAAATGCAAAAAAATGCAAAAAAAATGCAAAAAAAATGCAAAAAAAATGCAAAAAAAATGCAAAAAAATGCAAAAAAAATGCAAAAAAATGCAAAAAAAAATGCAAAAAAATGCAAAAAAAATGCCAAAAAAATGCAAAAAATAATGCAAAAAAAATGCAAAAAAAAATGCAAAAAAATGCAAAAAAAAAATGCAAAAAAATGCAAAAAAAAATGCAAAAAAATGCAAAAAAAAATGCAAAAAAATGCAAAAAATAATGCAAAAAAAATGCAAAAAAAAATGCAAAAAAATGCAAAAAAAAATGCAAAAAAAATGCAAAAAAAAATGCAAAAAAATGCAAAAAAAATGCAAAAAAATGCAAAAAATAATGCAAAAAAATGCAAAAAAAATGCAAAAAAAATGCAAAAAAAAATGCAAAAAAATGCAAAAAAAAATGCAAAAAAATGCAAAAAAAATGCAAAAAAATGCAAAAAAAATACCAAAAAAATGTAAAAAAAAATGCAAAAAAATGCAAAAAAAAATGCAAAAAAAATGCAAAAAAATGTAAAAAAAAAATGCAAAAAAAATGCAAAAAAAATGCAAAAAAAAATGCAAAAAAATGCAAAAAATAATGCAAAAAAAATGCAAAAAAAAATGCCAAAAAATGCAAAAAAAATGTAAAAAAAAATGCAAAAAAAATGCAAAAAAAAATGCAAAAAAATGCAAAAAAAAATGCAAAAAAAATGCAAAAAAAATGCAAAAAAAATGCAAAAAAAATGCAAAAAAAATGCAAAAAAAAATGCAAAAAAATGCAAAAAAAATGCAAAAAAAATGCAAAAAAAAATGCAAAAAAATGCAAAAAAAAATGCAAAAAAATGCAAAAAAAAATGCAAAAAAAATGCAAAAAAAATGCCAAAAAAATGTAAAAAAAAATGCAAAAAAATGCAAAAAAAATGCAAAAAAATGCAATAAAATGTAAAAAAAAATGCAAAAAAAATGCAAAAAAAATGCAAAAAAAAATGCAAAAAA
>JAKRKW010000389.1:0-29835 GCA_023566125.1 Zingel zingel
TTTTTTTTGCATTTTTTTTGCATTTTTTTTTGCATTTTTTGTGGGGTTTTTTTGCATTTTTTTGTGGGTTTTTTTGCATTTTTTTTGTGGGTTTTTTTGCATTTTTTTGTGGGTTTTTTTGCATTTTTTGTGGGTTTTTTTGCATTTTTTTTACATTTTTTGTGGGGTTTTTTGCATTTTTTTTGCATTTTTTGTGGGTTTTTTTGCATTTTTTTTGCATTTTTTGTGGGTTTTTTTGCATTTTTTTTGCATTTTTTGTGTTTTTTTTGCATTTTTTTTGCATTTTTTTTTGCATTTTTTTTGCATTTTTTGTGGGTTTTTTTGCTTTTTTTTTGCATTTTTTTTTGCATTTTTTGTGGGGTTTTTTGCATTTTTTTTGCATTTTTTTTGCATTTTTTTGCATTTTTTTAGCATTTTTTGTGGGTTTTTTGCATTTTTTTTTGCATTTTTTTGTGGGTTTTTTTTGCATTTTTTGTGGGTTTTTTTGCATTTTTTTTTGCATTTTTTTTGCATTTTTTTTTGCATTTTTTGTGGGTTTTTTTGCATTTTTTGTGGGTTTTTTGCATTTTTTTGTGGGTTTTTTTGCATTTTTTTGCATTTTTTGTGGGTTTTTTTGCATTTTTTTTGCATTTTTTTGTGTTTTTTTGCATTTTTTTTTGCATTTTTTGTGGTTTTTTTTGCATTTTTTTTGCATTTTTTTTTGCATTTTTTTTTTTTATTTTTTTGTGGTTTTTTTTGCATTTTTTTTTGCATTTTTTTGCATTTTTTGTGGGGTTTTTTGCATTTTTTTGCATTTTTTTTGCATTTTTTTGCATTTTTTTTGCATTTTTTGTGGGTTTTTTTGCATTTTTTGGTGGGTTTTTTTGCATTTTTTTTGCATTTTTTTGTGGGTTTTTTTTGCATTTTTTGTGGGTTTTTTTGCATTTTTTTTTGCATTTTTTTTGCATTTTTTTGCATTTTTTGTGGGGTTTTTTTGCATTTTTTTGTGGTTTTTTTTGCATTTTTTTTGCATTTTTTGTGGTTTTTTTTGCATTTTTTTGCATTTTTTGTGGGTTTTTTTGCATTTTTTTGTGGGTTTTTTTGCATTTTTTTGCATTTTTTGTGGGTTTTTTTGCATTTTTTTTGCATTTTTTTTGTGTTTTTTTGCATTTTTTTTTGCATTTTTTGTGTTTTTTTTGCATTTTTTTTGCATTTTTTTTTTAATTTTTTTTTAATTTTTTTGTGGGTTTTTTTGCATTTTTTTTGCATTTTTTTGTGGGTTTTTTTTGCATTTTTTGTGGTTTTTTTTGCATTTTTTTTTGCATTTTTTTTGCATTTTTTTTGCATTTTTTGTGGGGTTTTTTTTTGCATTTTTTGTGGGTTTTTTTGCATTTTTTTGTGGGTTTTTTTGCATTTTTTTGTGGGTTTTTTTGCATTTTTTGTGGTTTTTTTGCATTTTTTTTACATTTTTTGTGGGGTTTTTTGCATTTTTTTTGCATTTTTTGTGGGTTTTTTTGCATTTTTTTGCATTTTTTGTGGGTTTTTTGCATTTTTTTTGCATTTTTTTTGCATTTTTTTTTGCATTTTTTTTGCATTTTTTGTGGGTTTTTTTGCTTTTTTTTTGCATTTTTTTTTTTGCATTTTTTGTGGGGTTTTTTGCATTTTTTTTGCATTTTTTTTGCATTTTTTTTGCATTTTTTTAGCATTTTTTGTGGGTTTTTTGCATTTTTTTTTGCATTTTTTTGTGGGTTTTTTTGCATTTTTTGTGGGTTTTTTTGCATTTTTTTTTGCATTTTTTTTGCATTTTTTTTTGCATTTTTTGTGGGGTTTTTTTGCATTTTTTTGTGTTTTTTTGCATTTTTTTGTGGGTTTTTTTGCATTTTTTTTGCATTTTTTTTGCATTTTTTTTGCATTTTTTTGCATTTTTTTTTTGCATTTTTTGTGTTTTTTTTGCATTTTTTTGTGGGTTTTTTTGCATTTTTTGTGGGTTTTTTTGCATTTTTTTTGCATTTTTTGTGGGGTTTTTTGCATTTTTTTTGCATTTTTTTTGCATTTTTTGTGGGTTTTTTTGCATTTTTTTGTTTTTTTTTGCATTTTTTTGTGGGTTTTTTTGCATTTTTTTGTGGTTTTTTTTGCATTTTTTTGTGTTTTTTTGCATTTTTTTTTGAATTTTTTGTGGGTTTTTGTGCATTTTTTTTGCATTTTTTGTGGGTTTTTTTGCATTTTTTTCATTTTTTTTGCATTTTTTGTGGGGTTTTTTGCATTTTTTTGTGGGTTTTTTTGCATTTTTTTGCATTTTTTTGTGGGTTTTTTTGCATTTTTTTGTGGGTTTTTTTTGCATTTTTTTTGCATTTTTTGTGGGTTTTTTTGCATTTTTTTTGCATTTTTTTTGCATTTTTTGTGGGGTTTTTTGCATTTTTTTTGCATTTTTTTTGCATTTTTTTGCATTTTTTGTGGGTTTTTTTGCATTTTTTTTGCATTTTTGGGGTTTTTTTGCATTTTTTTGTGGGTTTTTTTGCATTTTTTGTGGGTTTTTTTGCATTTTTTTTGCATTTTTTTGTGGGTTTTTTTGCATTTTTTTTGCATTTTTTTTGCATTTTTTGTGGGGTTTTTTGCATTTTTTTTGCATTTGTTTTGCATTTTTTTTGCATTTTTTGTGGGTTTTTTTGCATTTTTTTTTGCATTTTTTGTGGGTTTTTTTGCATTTTTTTGTGGGTTTTTTTTGCATTTTTTTGCATTTTTTGTGGGTTTTTTTGCATTTTTTTTGCATTTTTTTTTGCATTTTTTGTGGGGTTTTTTGCATTTTTTTGCATTTTTTTTGCATTTTTTTGCATTTTTTTTGCATTTTTTGTGGGTTTTTTTGCATTTTTTTTGCATTTTTTTGTGGGTGTTTTTGCATTTTTTGTGGGTTTTTTTGCATTTTTTTTGCATTTTTTTGTGGGTTTTTTTGCATTTTTTTTTCATTTTTTTGTGTTTTTTTGCATTTTTTTGTGGGTTTTTTTGCATTTTTTTGTGGGTTTTTTTTTCATTTTTTTTGCATTTTTTGTGGGTTTTTTTGCATTTTTTTTGCATTTTTTTTGCATTTTTTTTGCATTTTTTGTGGGTTTTTTTGCATTTTTTTTTGCATTTTTTGTGGGGTTTTTTTGCATTTTTTTGTGGGTTTTTTTTGCATTTTTTTTGCATTTTTTGTGGTTTTTTTGGATTTTTTTTGCATTTTTTTTGCATTTTTTGTGGGGTTTTTTGCATTTTTTTTGCATTTTTTTTGCATTTTTTTTTGCATTTTTTTTGCATTTTTGTGGGTTTTTTTTTGCATTTTTTGTGGGTTTTTTTGCATTTTTTTTGCATTTTTTGTGGGGTTTTTTGCATTTTTTTTGCATTTTTTTTGCATTTTTTGTGGGTTTTTTTGCATTTTTTGTGGGTTTTTTTGCATTTTTTTTGCATTTTTTGTGGGGTTTTTTGCATTTTTTTGTGGGTTTTTTTGCATTTTTTTTGCATTTTTTTGTGGGTTTTTTTGCATTTTTTTGTGGGTTTTTTTTGCATTTTTTTTGCATTTTTTGTGGGTTTTTTTGCATTTTTTTTGCATTTTTTGTGGGGTTTTTTGCATTTTTTTTGCATTTTTTTTGCATTTTTTTGCATTTTTTTTTGCATTTTTTGTGGGTTTTTTTGCATTTTTTTTGCATTTTTTTGTGGGTTTTTTTGCATTTTTTGTGGGTTTTTTTGCATTTTTTTTGCATTTTTTTGTGGGTTTTTTTGCATTTTTTTGTGGGTTTTTTTTGCATTTTTTTTGCATTTTTTGTGGGTTTTTTTGCATTTTTTTTGCATTTTTTTTGCATTTTTTGTGGGGTTTTTTGCATTTTTTTTGCATTTTTTTTGCATTTTTTTGCATTTTTTTTGCATTTTTTGTGGGTTTTTTTGCATTTTTTTTGCATTTTTTTGTGGGTTTTTTTGCATTTTTTGTGGGTTTTTTTGCATTTTTTTTGCATTTTTTTGTGGGTTTTTTTGCATTTTTTTTTCATTTTTTTGTGTTTTTTTTGCATTTTTTGTGGGGTTTTTTGCATTTTTTTTGCATTTTTTTTGCATTTTTTTGTGGGTTTTTTTGCATTTTTTTTTCATTTTTTTGTGTTTTTTTTGCATTTTTTTGTGGGTTTTTTTGCATTTTTTTGTGGGTTTTTTTTTCATTTTTTTTGCATTTTTTGTGGGTTTTTTTGCATTTTTTTTGCATTTTTTTTTGCATTTTTTGTGGGTTTTTTTGCATTTTTTTTTGCATTTTTTGTGGGGTTTTTTTGCATTTTTTTGTGGGTTTTTTTTGCATTTTTTTTGCATTTTTTGTGGTTTTTTTGGATTTTTTTTGCATTTTTTTTTGCATTTTTTGTGGGGTTTTTTGCATTTTTTTTGCATTTTTTTTTGCATTTTTTTTGCATTTTTTTTGCATTTTTTGTGGGTTTTTTTTTGCATTTTTCGTGGTTTTTTTGCATTTTTTTTGCATTTTTTGTGGGGTTTTTTGCATTTTTTTTGCATTTTTTTTTGCATTTTTTTGTGGGTTTTTTTGCATTTTTTGTGGGTTTTTTTGCATTTTTTTTGCATTTTTTTTGCATTTTTTTTTGCATTTTTTGTGGGGTTTTTTTGCATTTTTTTGTGTTTTTTGCATTTTTTTGTGGGTTTTTTTGCATTTTTTTTGCATTTTTTTTGCATTTTTTTGCTTTTTTTTTTGCATTTTTGTGGGTTTTTTTGCATTTTTTTGTGGGTTTTTTTTGCATTTTTTTTGTGTTTTTTTGCATTTTTTTTTGCATTTTTTGTGTTTTTTTTTGCATTTTTTTGTGGGTTTTTTTGCATTTTTTGTGGGTTTTTTTGCATTTTTTTTGCATTTTTTGTGGGGTTTTTTGCATTTTTTTTGCATTTTTTTTGCATTTTTTGTGGGTTTTTTTGCATTTTTTTGTTTTTTTTTGCATTTTTTTGTGGGTTTTTTTGCATTTTTTTGTGGGTTTTTTTGCATTTTTTGTGTTTTTTTGCATTTTTTTTTGAATTTTTTTGTGGGTTTTTGTGCATTTTTTTTGCATTTTTTGTGGGTTTTTTTGCATTTTTTTCATTTTTTTTGCATTTTTTGTGGTTTTTTTGCATTTTTTTGTGGGTTTTTTTGCATTTTTTTTGCATTTTTTTGTGGGTTTTTTTGCATTTTTTTGTGGGTTTTTTTTGCATTTTTTTTGCATTTTTTGTGGGTTTTTTTGCATTTTTTTTGCATTTTTTTTGCATTTTTTGTGGGGTTTTTTGCATTTTTTTTGCATTTTTTTTGCATTTTTTTGCATTTTTTGTGGGTTTTTTTGCATTTTTTTTGCATTTTTTGTGGGTTTTTTTGCATTTTTTTGTGGGTTTTTTTGCATTTTTTGTGGGTTTTTTGCATTTTTTTGCATTTTTTTGTGGGTTTTTTTGCATTTTTTTTGCATTTTTTTTGCATTTTTTGTGGGGTTTTTTGCATTTTTTTTGCATTTGTTTTGCATTTTTTTTGCATTTTTTGTGGGTTTTTTTGCATTTTTTTTTGCATTTTTTGTGGGTTTTTTTGCATTTTTTTGTGGGTTTTTTTTGCATTTTTTTGCATTTTTTGTGGGTTTTTTTGCATTTTTTTTGCATTTTTTTTGCATTTTTTGTGGGGTTTTTTGCATTTTTTTTGCATTTTTTTTGCATTTTTTTGCATTTTTTTTGCATTTTTTGTGGGTTTTTTTGCATTTTTTTTGCATTTTTTTGTGGGTTTTTTTGCATTTTTTTGTGGGTTTTTTTTTTCATTTTTTTTGCATTTTTTGTGGGTTTTTTTGCATTTTTTTTGCATTTTTTTTGCATTTTTTTTGCATTTTTTGTGGGTTTTTTTGCATTTTTTTTTTGCATTTTTTGTGGGGTTTTTTTGCATTTTTTTGTGGGTTTTTTTTGCATTTTTTTTGCATTTTTTGTGGTTTTTTTGGATTTTTTTTGCATTTTTTTTGCATTTTTTGTGGGGTTTTTTGCATTTTTTTTGCATTTTTTTTGCATTTTTTTTGCATTTTTTGTGGGTTTTTTTTTGCATTTTTTGTGGGTTTTTTTGCATTTTTTTTGCATTTTTTGTGGGGTTTTTTGCATTTTTTTTTGCATTTTTTTTGCATTTTTTGTGGGTTTTTTTGCATTTTTTGTGGGTTTTTTTGCATTTTTTTTGCATTTTTTGTGGGGTTTTTGCATTTTTTTGTGGGTTTTTTTGCATTTTTTTTGCATTTTTTGTGGGTTTTTTTGCATTTTTTTGTGGGTTTTTTTTGCATTTTTTTTGCATTTTTTGTGGGTTTTTTTGCATTTTTTTTGCATTTTTTTTGCATTTTTTGTGGGTTTTTTGCATTTTTTTTGCATTTTTTTTGCATTTTTTTGCATTTTTTTTGCATTTTTTGTGGGTTTTTTGCATTTTTTTTGCATTTTTTTGTGGGTTTTTTTGCATTTTTTGTGGGTTTTTTTGCATTTTTTTTGCATTTTTTTGTGGGTTTTTTTGCATTTTTTTGTGGGTTTTTTTTGCATTTTTTTTGCATTTTTTGTGGGTTTTTTTGCATTTTTTTTGCATTTTTTTTGCATTTTTTGTGGGGTTTTTTGCATTTTTTTTGCATTTTTTTTGCATTTTTTTGCATTTTTTTTGCATTTTTTGTGGGTTTTTTTGCATTTTTTTTGCATTTTTTTGTGGGTTTTTTTGCATTTTTTGTGGGTTTTTTTGCATTTTTTTGCATTTTTTTGTGGGTTTTTTTGCATTTTTTTTTCATTTTTTTGTGTTTTTTTTGCATTTTTTTGTGGGTTTTTTTGCATTTTTTTGTGGGTTTTTTTTTTCATTTTTTTTGCATTTTTTGTGGGTTTTTTTGCATTTTTTTTGCATTTTTTTTGCATTTTTTTTGCATTTTTTGTGGGTTTTTTTGCATTTTTTTTTGCATTTTTTGTGGGTTTTTTTTGCATTTTTTTGTGGGTTTTTTTTGCATTTTTTTTGCATTTTTTGTGGTTTTTTTGGATTTTTTTTGCATTTTTTTTGCATTTTTTGTGGGGTTTTTTGCATTTTTTTTGCATTTTTTTTGCATTTTTTTTGCATTTTTTTTGCATTTTTTGTGGGTTTTTTTTTGCATTTTTTGTGGGTTTTTTTGCATTTTTTTTGCATTTTTTGTGGGGTTTTTTGCATTTTTTTTGCATTTTTTTTGCATTTTTTGTGGGTTTTTTTGCATTTTTTGTGGGTTTTTTTGCATTTTTTTTGCATTTTTTGTGGGGTTTTTTGCATTTTTTTGTGGGTTTTTTTGCATTTTTTTTGCATTTTTTTGTGGGTTTTTTTGCATTTTTTTGTGTTTTTTTTGCTTTTTTTTGCATTTTTGTGGGTTTTTTGCATTTTTTTTGCATTTTTTTGCATTTTTTTTGCATTTTTTGTGGGTTTTTTTGCATTTTTTTGTTTTTTTTGCATTTTTTTGTGGGTTTTTTTGCATTTTTTTGTGTTTTTTTGCATTTTTTTTTGAATTTTTTTGTGGGGTTTTTTTGCATTTTTTGGCATTTTTTGTGGTGTTTTTTGCATTTTTTTGTGGGTTTTTTTGCATTTTTTTTGTGGGTTTTTTTGCATTTTTTTTGTGGGTTTTTTTGCATTTTTTGTGGGTTTTATTGCATTTTTTTGCATTTTTTGTGGGTTTTTTTGCATTTTTTTTGCATTTTTTTTGTTTTTTTGCTTTTTTTTTGCATTTTTGTGGGTTTTTTTGCATTTTTTTTGCATTTTTTTTGCATTTTTTTTGCATTTTTTTTGCATTTTTTGTGGGTTTTTTTGCATTTTTTTGTTTTTTTTTGCATTTTTTTGTGGGTTTTTTTGCATTTTTTGTGTTTTTTTGCATTTTTTTTTGAATTTTTTTGTGGGTTTTTTTGCATTTTTTTTGCATTTTTTGTGGGTTTTTTGCATTTTTTTTGCATTTTTTGTGGGGTTTTTTGCATTTTTTTGTGGGTTTTTTTGCATTTTTTTTGCATTTTTTGTGGGTTTTTTTGCATTTTTTTTTGCATTTTTTTGTGGTTTTTTTGCATTTTTTTTGCATTTTTTGTGTTTTTTTTGCATTTTTTTGTGGGTTTTTTTGCATTTTTTTTGCATTTTTTGTGGGTTTTTTTGCATTTTTTTTGCATTTTTTTGTGGGTTTTTTTGCATTTTTTTTGCATTTTTTGTGTGTTTTTTTGCATTTTTTTGTGGGTTTTTTTGCATTTTTTTTGTGGGTTTTTTTGCATTTTTTTGTGGGTTTTTTTGCATTTTTTGTGGGTTTTATTGCATTTTTTTGCATTTTTTGTGGGTTTTTTTGCATTTTTTTTGCATTTTTTTGTTTTTTTTGCTTTTTTTTTGCATTTTTGTGGGTTTTTTTGCATTTTTTTTGCATTTTTTTTGCATTTTTTTTGCATTTTTTTTGCATTTTTTGTGGGTTTTTTGCATTTTTTTGTTTTTTTTGCATTTTTTTGTGGTTTTTTTTGCATTTTTTGTGTTTTTTTGCATTTTTTTTTGAATTTTTTTGTGGGTTTTTTTGCATTTTTTTTGCATTTTTTGTGGGTTTTTTTGCATTTTTTTTGCATTTTTTGTGGGGTTTTTTGCATTTTTTTGTGGGTTTTTTTGCATTTTTTTTGCATTTTTTGTGGGTTTTTTTGCATTTTTTTTGCATTTTTTTGTGGGTTTTTTTGCATTTTTTTTGCATTTTTTGTGTTTTTTTTGCATTTTTTTGTGGGTTTTTTTGCATTTTTTGTGGGTTTTTTTGCATTTTTTTTTGCATTTTTTGTGGGTTTTTTTGCATTTTTTTTGCATTTTTTTGTGGGTTTTTTTGCATTTTTTTTGCATTTTTTGTGGGTTTTTTTGCATTTTTTTTGCATTTTTTTGTGGGTTTTTTTGCATTTTTTTTGCATTTTTTTTGCATTTTTTGTGGGTTTTTTTGCATTTTTTTTGCATTTTTTTGCATTTTTTGTGGGTTTTTTGCATTTTTTTGTGGGTTTTTTTGCATTTTTTTTGCATTTTTTGTGGGGTTTTTGCTTTTTTGCATTTTTGTGTTTTTTTTGCATTTTTTTGTGGGTTTTTTTGCATTTTTTTTGCATTTTTTGTGGGGTTTTTTGCATTTTTTTGTGGGTTTTTTGCATTTTTTTTGTGTTTTTTTTTGCATTTTTTTGTGGGTTTTTTTGCATTTTTTGTGGGTTTTTTTGCATTTTTTTTACATTTTTTGTGGGGTTTTTTGCATTTTTTTGCATTTTTTGTGGGTTTTTTTGCATTTTTTTTTGCATTTTTTGTGGGTTTTTTTGCATTTTTTTTGCATTTTTTTGTGTTTTTGTTTTTGCATTTTTTTTGCATTTTTTTTGCATTTTTTTTTGCATTTTTTGTGGGTTTTTTTGTTTTTTTTGCATTTTTTTGTGGGTTTTTTTGCATTTTTTTTGCATTTTTTTGCATTTTTTTTTTGAATTTTTTTGTAGGTTTTTTTGCAATTTTTTTGCATTTTTTGTGGGTTTTTTTGCATTTTTTTTGCATTTTTTTTGTGTTTTTTTTGCTTTTTTTTTGCATTTTTGTGGGTTTTTTTGCATTTTTTTTGCATTTTTTTGCATTTTTTTTGCATTTTTTTTGCATTTTTTTTGCATTTTTTGTGGGTTTTTTTGCATTTTTTTGTGGGTTTTTTTGCATTTTTTTGTGGTTTTTTTTGCATTTTTTGTGGGTTTTTTTGCATTTTTTTTTTGCATTTTTTTTGCATTTTTTGTGGGTTTTTTTGCATTTTTTTGTGTTTTTTTTGCATTTTTTTGTGGGTTTTTTTGCATTTTTTGTGGGTTTTTTTGCATTTTTTTTACATTTTTTGTGGGGTTTTTTGCATTTTTTTGCATTTTTTGTGGGTTTTTTTGCATTTTTTTTGCATTTTTTGTGGGTTTTTTTGCATTTTTTTTGCATTTTTTGTGGGTTTTTTTGCATTTTTTTGCATTTTTTGTGGGTTTTTTTGCATTTTTTTGCATTTTTTGTGGGTTTTTTTGCATTTTTTTTGCATTTTTTGTGGGTTTTTTTGCATTTTTTTTTGCATTTTTTGTGGGGTTTTTTTGCATTTTTTTGTGGGTTTTTTTTGCATTTTTTTTGCATTTTTTGTGGTTTTTTTGGATTTTTTTTGCATTTTTTTTGCATTTTTTGTGGGGTTTTTTGCATTTTTTTTGCATTTTTTTTGCATTTTTTGTGGGTTTTTTTTTGCATTTTTTGTGGGTTTTTTTGCATTTTTTTTGCATTTTTTGTGGGGTTTTTTGCATTTTTTTTGCATTTTTTTTGCATTTTTTGTGGGTTTTTTTGCATTTTTTGTGGGTTTTTTTGCATTTTTTTTGCATTTTTTGTGGGGTTTTTTGCATTTTTTTGTGGGTTTTTTTGCATTTTTTTTGCATTTTTTTGTGGGTTTTTTTGCATTTTTTTGTGTTTTTTTTGCTTTTTTTTGCATTTTTGTGGGTTTTTTGCATTTTTTTTGCATTTTTTTTGCATTTTTTTTGCATTTTTTGTGGGTTTTTTTGCATTTTTTTGTTTTTTTTGCATTTTTTTGTGGGTTTTTTTGCATTTTTTTGTGTTTTTTTGCATTTTTTTTTGAATTTTTTGTGGGTTTTTTTGCATTTTTTTGGCATTTTTTGTGGGGTTTTTTGCATTTTTTTGTGGGTTTTTTTGCATTTTTTTTGTGGGTTTTTTTGCATTTTTTTGTGGGTTTTTTTGCATTTTTTGTGGGTTTTATTGCATTTTTTTTGCATTTTTTGTGGGTTTTTTTGCATTTTTTTTGCATTTTTTTTGTTTTTTTTGCTTTTTTTTTGCATTTTTGTGGGTTTTTTTGCATTTTTTTTGCATTTTTTTTGCATTTTTTTTGCATTTTTTTTGCATTTTTTGTGGGTTTTTTTTGCATTTTTTTGTTTTTTTTTGCATTTTTTTGTGGGTTTTTTTGCATTTTTTGTGTTTTTTTGCATTTTTTTTTGAATTTTTTTGTGGGTTTTTTTGCATTTTTTTTGCATTTTTTGTGGGTTTTTTTGCATTTTTTTTGCATTTTTTGTGGGGTTTTTTGCATTTTTTTGTGGGTTTTTTTGCATTTTTTTTGCATTTTTTGTGGGTTTTTTTGCATTTTTTTTGCATTTTTTTGTGGGTTTTTTTGCATTTTTTTTGCATTTTTTGTGTTTTTTTTGCATTTTTTTGTGGGTTTTTTTGCATTTTTTTTGCATTTTTTGTGGTTTTTTTGCATTTTTTTTGCATTTTTTTGTGGGTTTTTTTGCATTTTTTTTGCATTTTTTGTGTGTTTTTTTGCATTTTTTTGTGGGTTTTTTTGCATTTTTTTTGTGGGTTTTTTTGCATTTTTTTTGTGGGTTTTTTTGCATTTTTTGTGGGTTTTATTGCATTTTTTTGCATTTTTTGTGGGTTTTTTTGCATTTTTTTTGCATTTTTTTGTTTTTTTTTGCTTTTTTTTTGCATTTTTGTGGGTTTTTTTGCATTTTTTTTGCATTTTTTTTGCATTTTTTTTGCATTTTTTTTGCATTTTTTGTGGGTTTTTTTGCATTTTTTTTGTTTTTTTTGCATTTTTTTGTGGTTTTTTTTTGCATTTTTTGTGTTTTTTTGCATTTTTTTTTGAATTTTTTTGTGGGTTTTTTTGCATTTTTTTGCATTTTTTGTGGGTTTTTTTGCATTTTTTTTGCATTTTTTGTGTTTTTTTTGCATTTTTTTGTGGGTTTTTTTGCATTTTTTGTGGGTTTTTTTGCATTTTTTTTGCATTTTTTGTGGGTTTTTTTGCATTTTTTTTGCATTTTTTTGTGGGTTTTTTTGCATTTTTTTTGCATTTTTTGTGGGTTTTTTTGCATTTTTTTTGCATTTTTTTGTGGGTTTTTTTGCATTTTTTTTGCATTTTTTTTGCATTTTTTGTGGGGTTTTTTGCATTTTTTTGTGGGTTTTTTTGCATTTTTTTTGTGTTTTTTTTGCATTTTTTTGTGTTTTTTTGCATTTTTTTTTGAATTTTTTTGTGGGTTTTTTTGCATTTTTTTTGCATTTTTTGTGGGTTTTTTTGCATTTTTTTTGCATTTTTTTGCATTTTTTGTGGGGTTTTTTGCATTTTTTTGTGGGTTTTTTTGCATTTTTTTTGCATTTTTTTGTGGGTTTTTTTGCATTTTTTTTGCATTTTTTTGTGGGTTTTTTTGCATTTTTTTTGCATTTTTTGTGTTTTTTTTTGCATTTTTTTGTGGGTTTTTTTGCATTTTTTTTGCATTTTTTGTGGGGTTTTTTGCATTTTTTTGTGGGTTTTTTTGCATTTTTTTTGTGTTTTTTTTGCATTTTTTTGTGGGTTTTTTTGCATTTTTTGTGGGTTTTTTTGCATTTTTTTTACATTTTTTGTGGGGTTTTTTGCATTTTTTTGCATTTTTTGTGGGTTTTTTTGCATTTTTTTTTGCATTTTTTGTGGGTTTTTTTGCATTTTTTTTGCATTTTTTTGTGTTTTTGTTTTTGCATTTTTTTTGCATTTTTTTTGCATTTTTTTTTGCATTTTTTGTGGGTTTTTTTGTTTTTTTTGCATTTTTTTGTGGGTTTTTTGCATTTTTTTTGCATTTTTTTGTGTTTTTTTGCATTTTTTTTTTGAATTTTTTTGTAGGTTTTTTTGCAATTTTTTTGCATTTTTTGTGGGTTTTTTTGCATTTTTTTTGCATTTTTTTTGTGTTTTTTTTGCTTTTTTTTTGCATTTTTGTGGGTTTTTTTGCATTTTTTTTGCATTTTTTTTGCATTTTTTTTGCATTTTTTTTGCATTTTTTTTGCATTTTTTGTGGGTTTTTTTGCATTTTTTTGTGGGTTTTTTTGCATTTTTTTGTGGTTTTTTTTGCATTTTTTGTGGGTTTTTTTGCATTTTTTTTTTGCATTTTTTTTGCATTTTTTGTGGGTTTTTTTGCATTTTTTTGTGTTTTTTTTGCATTTTTTTGTGGGTTTTTTTGCATTTTTTGTGGGTTTTTTTGCATTTTTTTTACATTTTTTGTGGGGTTTTTTGCATTTTTTTGCATTTTTTGTGGGTTTTTTTGCATTTTTTTTGCATTTTTTGTGGGTTTTTTTGCATTTTTTTTTTTTTTTTGCTTTTTTTTGCATTTTTGTGGGTTTTTTGCATTTTTTTTGCATTTTTTTTGCATTTTTTTTGCATTTTTTGTGGGTTTTTTTGCATTTTTTTGTTTTTTTTGCATTTTTTTGTGGGTTTTTTTGCATTTTTTTGTGTTTTTTTGCATTTTTTTTTGAATTTTTTTGTGGGTTTTTTTGCATTTTTTTGGCATTTTTTGTGGGGTTTTTTGCATTTTTTTTGTGGGTTTTTTGCATTTTTTTTGTGGGTTTTTTTGCATTTTTTTGTGGGTTTTTTTGCATTTTTTGTGGGTTTTATTGCATTTTTTTTGCATTTTTTGTGGGTTTTTTTGCATTTTTTTTGCATTTTTTTTGTTTTTTTTGCTTTTTTTTTGCATTTTTGTGGGTTTTTTTGCATTTTTTTTGCATTTTTTTTGCATTTTTTTTGCATTTTTTTTGCATTTTTTGTGGGTTTTTTTTGCATTTTTTTGTTTTTTTTGCATTTTTTTGTGGGTTTTTTTGCATTTTTTGTGTTTTTTTGCATTTTTTTTTGAATTTTTTTGTGGGTTTTTTTTGCATTTTTTTTGCATTTTTTGTGGGTTTTTTTGCATTTTTTTTGCATTTTTTGTGGGGTTTTTTGCATTTTTTTGTGGGTTTTTTTGCATTTTTTTTGCATTTTTTGTGGGTTTTTTTGCATTTTTTTTTGCATTTTTTTGTGGGTTTTTTTGCATTTTTTTTGCATTTTTTGTGTTTTTTTTGCATTTTTTTGTGGGTTTTTTTGCATTTTTTTTGCATTTTTTGTGGGTTTTTTTGCATTTTTTTTGCATTTTTTTGTGGGTTTTTTTGCATTTTTTTTGCATTTTTTGTGTGTTTTTTTGCATTTTTTTGTGGGTTTTTTTGCATTTTTTTTGTGGGTTTTTTTGCATTTTTTTGTGGGTTTTTTTTGCATTTTTTGTGGGTTTTATTGCATTTTTTTGCATTTTTTGTGGGTTTTTTTGCATTTTTTTTGCATTTTTTTGTTTTTTTTTGCTTTTTTTTTTGCATTTTTGTGGGTTTTTTTGCATTTTTTTTGCATTTTTTTTGCATTTTTTTTGCATTTTTTTTGCATTTTTTGTGGGTTTTTTTGCATTTTTTTGTTTTTTTTGCATTTTTTTGTGGTTTTTTTTGCATTTTTTGTGTTTTTTTGCATTTTTTTTTGTGTTTTTTTTTGCATTTTTTTGTGTTTTTTTTGCATTTTTTTTTGAATTTTTTTGTGGGTTTTTTTGCATTTTTTTTGCATTTTTTGTGGGTTTTTTTGCATTTTTTTTGCATTTTTTTGCATTTTTTGTGGGGTTTTTTGCATTTTTTTGTGGGTTTTTTTGCATTTTTTTTGCATTTTTTTGTGGGTTTTTTTGCATTTTTTTTGCATTTTTTTGTGGGTTTTTTTGCATTTTTTTTGCATTTTTTGTGTTTTTTTTGCATTTTTTTGTGGGTTTTTTTGCATTTTTTTTGCATTTTTTGTGGGGTTTTTTGCATTTTTTTGTGGGTTTTTTTGCATTTTTTTTGTGTTTTTTTTGCATTTTTTTGTGGGTTTTTTTGCATTTTTTGTGGGTTTTTTTGCATTTTTTTTACATTTTTTGTGGGGTTTTTTGCATTTTTTTGCATTTTTTGTGGGTTTTTTTTGCATTTTTTTTTGCATTTTTTGTGGGTTTTTTTGCATTTTTTTTGCATTTTTTTGTGTTTTTTTGCATTTTTTTTTGAATTTTTTTGTAGGTTTTTTTGCAATTTTTTTGCATTTTTTGTGGGTTTTTTTTGCATTTTTTTTTGCATTTTTTTTGTGTTTTTTTTGCTTTTTTTTTGCATTTTTGTGGGTTTTTTTGCATTTTTTTTGCATTTTTTTTGCATTTTTTTTGCATTTTTTTTGCATTTTTTTTGCATTTTTTGTGGGTTTTTTTGCATTTTTTTGTGGGTTTTTTTGCATTTTTTTGTGGTTTTTTTTGCATTTTTTGTGGGTTTTTTTGCATTTTTTTTTTGCATTTTTTTTGCATTTTTTGTGGGTTTTTTTTGCATTTTTTTGTGTTTTTTTGCATTTTTTTGTGGGTTTTTTTGCATTTTTTGTGGTTTTTTTGCATTTTTTTTACATTTTTTGTGGGGTTTTTTGCATTTTTTTTGCATTTTTTGTGGGTTTTTTGCATTTTTTTTGCATTTTTTGTGGGTTTTTTTGCATTTTTTTTGCATTTTTTTTGTGTTTTTTTTGCTTTTTTTTGCATTTTTGTGGGTTTTTTGCATTTTTTTTGCATTTTTTTTGCATTTTTTTTGCATTTTTTGTGGGTTTTTTTGCATTTTTTTGTTTTTTTTGCATTTTTTTGTGGGTTTTTTTGCATTTTTTTGTGTTTTTTTGCATTTTTTTTTGAATTTTTTTGTGGGTTTTTTTGCATTTTTTTGGCATTTTTTGTGGGGTTTTTTGCATTTTTTTGTGGGTTTTTTTGCATTTTTTTTGTGGGTTTTTTTGCATTTTTTTGTGGGTTTTTTTGCATTTTTTTTGCATTTTTTTGTGGGTTTTTTTGCATTTTTTTTGCATTTTTTGTGTTTTTTTTGCATTTTTTTGTGGGTTTTTTTGCATTTTTTTTGCATTTTTTGTGGGTTTTTTTGCATTTTTTTTGCATTTTTTTGTGGGTTTTTTTGCATTTTTTTGCATTTTTTGTGTGTTTTTTTGCATTTTTTTGTGGGTTTTTTTGCATTTTTTTTGTGGGTTTTTTTGCATTTTTTTGTGGGTTTTTTTGCATTTTTTGTGGGTTTTATTGCATTTTTTTGCATTTTTTGTGGGTTTTTTTTGCATTTTTTTTGCATTTTTTTGTTTTTTTTGCTTTTTTTTTGCATTTTTGTGGGTTTTTTTGCATTTTTTTTGCATTTTTTTTGCATTTTTTTTTGCATTTTTTTTGCATTTTTTGTGGGTTTTTTTGCATTTTTTTGTTTTTTTTTGCATTTTTTTGTGGTTTTTTTTGCATTTTTTGTGTTTTTTTGCATTTTTTTTGTGTTTTTTTTGCATTTTTTTGTGTTTTTTTGCATTTTTTTTTGAATTTTTTTGTGGGTTTTTTTGCATTTTTTTTGCATTTTTTGTGGGTTTTTTTGCATTTTTTTTGCATTTTTTTGCATTTTTTGTGGGGTTTTTTGCATTTTTTTGTGGGTTTTTTTGCATTTTTTTTGCATTTTTTTGTGGGTTTTTTTGCATTTTTTTTGCATTTTTTTGTGGGTTTTTTTGCATTTTTTTTGCATTTTTTGTGTTTTTTTTGCATTTTTTTGTGGGTTTTTTTGCATTTTTTTTGCATTTTTTGTGGGGTTTTTTGCATTTTTTTGTGGGTTTTTTTGCATTTTTTTTGTGTTTTTTTTGCATTTTTTTGTGGGTTTTTTTGCATTTTTTGTGGGTTTTTTTGCATTTTTTTTACATTTTTTGTGGGGTTTTTTGCATTTTTTTGCATTTTTTGTGGGTTTTTTTTGCATTTTTTTTTGCATTTTTTGTGGGTTTTTTTGCATTTTTTTTGCATTTTTTTGTGTTTTTGTTTTTGCATTTTTTTTGCATTTTTTTTGCATTTTTTTTTGCATTTTTTGTGGGTTTTTTTGTTTTTTTTGCATTTTTTTGTGGGTTTTTTTGCATTTTTTTTGCATTTTTTTGTGTTTTTTTGCATTTTTTTTTTGAATTTTTTTGTAGGTTTTTTTGCAATTTTTTTGCATTTTTTGTGGGTTTTTTTGCATTTTTTTTGCATTTTTTTTGTGTTTTTTTTGCTTTTTTTTTTGCATTTTTGTGGGTTTTTTTGCATTTTTTTTGCATTTTTTTTGCATTTTTTTTGCATTTTTTTTGCATTTTTTTTGCATTTTTTGTGGGTTTTTTTGCATTTTTTTGTGGGTTTTTTTGCATTTTTTTGTGGTTTTTTTTGCATTTTTTGTGGGTTTTTTTGCATTTTTTTTTTGCATTTTTTTTGCATTTTTTGTGGGTTTTTTTGCATTTTTTTGTGTTTTTTTTGCATTTTTTTGTGGGTTTTTTTGCATTTTTTGTGGGTTTTTTTGCATTTTTTTTACATTTTTTGTGGGGTTTTTTGCATTTTTTTGCATTTTTTGTGGGTTTTTTTGCATTTTTTTTGCATTTTTTGTGGGTTTTTTTGCATTTTTTTTGCATTTTTTTTGTGTTTTTTTTGCTTTTTTTTGCATTTTTGTGGGTTTTTTGCATTTTTTTTGCATTTTTTTTGCATTTTTTTTGCATTTTTTGTGGGTTTTTTTGCATTTTTTTGTTTTTTTTGCATTTTTTTGTGGGTTTTTTTGCATTTTTTTGTGTTTTTTTGCATTTTTTTTTGAATTTTTTTGTGGGTTTTTTTGCATTTTTTTGGCATTTTTTGTGGGGTTTTTTGCATTTTTTTGTGGGTTTTTTTGCATTTTTTTTGTGGGTTTTTTTGCATTTTTTTGTGGGTTTTTTTGCATTTTTTGTGGGTTTTATTGCATTTTTTTTGCATTTTTTGTGGGTTTTTTTGCATTTTTTTTGCATTTTTTTTGTTTTTTTTGCTTTTTTTTTGCATTTTTGTGGGTTTTTTTGCATTTTTTTTGCATTTTTTTTGCATTTTTTTTGCATTTTTTTTGCATTTTTTGTGGGTTTTTTTTGCATTTTTTTGTTTTTTTTGCATTTTTTTGTGGGTTTTTTTGCATTTTTTGTGTTTTTTTGCATTTTTTTTTGAATTTTTTTGTGGGTTTTTTTGCATTTTTTTTGCATTTTTTGTGGGTTTTTTTGCATTTTTTTTGCATTTTTTGTGGGGTTTTTTGCATTTTTTTGTGGGTTTTTTTGCATTTTTTTGTGTTTTTTTGCATTTTTTTTTGAATTTTTTTGTGGGTTTTTTTGCATTTTTTTGGCATTTTTTGTGGGGTTTTTTGCATTTTTTTGTGGGTTTTTTTGCATTTTTTTTGTGGGTTTTTTTGCATTTTTTTGTGGGTTTTTTTGCATTTTTTGTGGGTTTTATTGCATTTTTTTTGCATTTTTTGTGGGTTTTTTTGCATTTTTTTTGCATTTTTTTTGTTTTTTTTGCTTTTTTTTTGCATTTTTGTGGGTTTTTTTGCATTTTTTTTGCATTTTTTTTTGCATTTTTTTTGCATTTTTTTTTGCATTTTTTGTGGGTTTTTTTGCATTTTTTTGTTTTTTTTGCATTTTTTTGTGGGTTTTTTTGCATTTTTTGTGTTTTTTTGCATTTTTTTTTGAATTTTTTTGTGGGTTTTTTTGCATTTTTTTTTGCATTTTTTGTGGGTTTTTTTGCATTTTTTTTGCATTTTTTGTGGGGTTTTTTGCATTTTTTTGTGGGTTTTTTTGCATTTTTTTTGCATTTTTTGTGGGTTTTTTTGCATTTTTTTTGCATTTTTTTGTGGGTTTTTTTGCATTTTTTTTGCATTTTTTGTGTTTTTTTTGCATTTTTTTGTGGGTTTTTTTGCATTTTTTTTGCATTTTTTGTGGGTTTTTTTGCATTTTTTTTGCATTTTTTTGTGGGTTTTTTTGCATTTTTTTTGCATTTTTTGTGTTTTTTTTGCATTTTTTTGTGGGTTTTTTTGCATTTTTTTTGCATTTTTTGTGGGGTTTTTTGCATTTTTTTGTGGGTTTTTTTGCATTTTTTTTGCATTTTTTTTTCATTTTTTTGTGTTTTTTTTGCATTTTTTTGTGGGTTTTTTTGCATTTTTTTGTGGGTTTTTTTTTCATTTTTTTTGCATTTTTTGTGGGTTTTTTTGCATTTTTTTTGCATTTTTTTTGCATTTTTTTTGCATTTTTTGTGGGTTTTTTTGCATTTTTTTTTGCATTTTTTGTGGGGTTTTTTTGCATTTTTTTGTGGGTTTTTTTTGCATTTTTTTTGCATTTTTTGTGGTTTTTTTGGATTTTTTTTGCATTTTTTTTGCATTTTTTGTGGGGTTTTTTGCATTTTTTTTGCATTTTTTTTGCATTTTTTTTGCATTTTTTGTGGGTTTTTTTTTGCATTTTTTGTGGGTTTTTTTGCATTTTTTTTGCATTTTTTGTGGGGTTTTTTGCATTTTTTTTGCATTTTTTTTGCATTTTTTGTGGGTTTTTTTGCATTTTTTGTGGGTTTTTTTGCATTTTTTTTGCATTTTTTGTGGGGTTTTTTGCATTTTTTTGTGGGTTTTTTTGCATTTTTTTTGCATTTTTTGTGGGTTTTTTTGCATTTTTTTTGCATTTTTTTGTGGGTTTTTTTGCATTTTTTTTGCATTTTTTGTGTTTTTTTTGCATTTTTTTGTGGGTTTTTTTGCATTTTTTTTGCATTTTTTGTGGGTTTTTTTGCATTTTTTTTGCATTTTTTTGTGGGTTTTTTTGCATTTTTTTTGCATTTTTTGTGTTTTTTTTGCATTTTTTTGTGGGTTTTTTTGCATTTTTTTTGCATTTTTTGTGGGGTTTTTTGCATTTTTTTGTGGGTTTTTTTGCATTTTTTTTGCATTTTTTTTTCATTTTTTTGTGTTTTTTTTGCATTTTTTTGTGGGTTTTTTTGCATTTTTTTGTGGGTTTTTTTTGCATTTTTTTTGCATTTTTTGTGGGTTTTTTTGCATTTTTTTTGCATTTTTTTTGCATTTTTTTTGCATTTTTTGTGGGTTTTTTTGCATTTTTTTTTGCATTTTTTGTGGGGTTTTTTTGCATTTTTTTGTGGGTTTTTTTTGCATTTTTTTTGCATTTTTTGTGGTTTTTTTGGATTTTTTTTGCATTTTTTTTGCATTTTTTGTGGGGTTTTTTGCATTTTTTTTGCATTTTTTTTGCATTTTTTTTGCATTTTTTTTGCATTTTTTGTGGGTTTTTTTTTGCATTTTTTGTGGGTTTTTTTGCATTTTTTTTGCATTTTTTGTGGGGTTTTTTGCATTTTTTTTGCATTTTTTTTGCATTTTTTGTGGGTTTTTTTGCATTTTTTGTGGGTTTTTTTGCATTTTTTTTGCATTTTTTGTGGGGTTTTTTGCATTTTTTTGTGGGTTTTTTTGCATTTTTTTTGCATTTTTTTGTGGGTTTTTTTGCATTTTTTTGTGGGTTTTTTTTGCATTTTTTTGCATTTTTTGTGGGTTTTTTTGCATTTTTTTTGCATTTTTTTTTGCATTTTTTGTGGGGTTTTTTGCATTTTTTTTGCATTTTTTTTGCATTTTTTTGCATTTTTTTTGCATTTTTTGTGGGTTTTTTTGCATTTTTTTTGCATTTTTTTGTGGGTTTTTTTGCATTTTTTGTGGGTTTTTTTGCATTTTTTTTGCATTTTTTTGTGGGTTTTTTTGCATTTTTTTGTGGGTTTTTTTTGCATTTTTTTTGCATTTTTTGTGGGTTTTTTTGCATTTTTTTTGCATTTTTTTTGCATTTTTTGTGGGGTTTTTTGCATTTTTTTTGCATTTTTTTTGCATTTTTTTGCATTTTTTTTGCATTTTTTGTGGGTTTTTTTGCATTTTTTTTGCATTTTTTTGTGGGTTTTTTTGCATTTTTTGTGGGTTTTTTTGCATTTTTTTTGCATTTTTTTGTGGGTTTTTTTGCATTTTTTTTTCATTTTTTTGTGTTTTTTTTGCATTTTTTGTGGGGTTTTTTGCATTTTTTTTGCATTTTTTTTGCATTTTTTTGTGGGTTTTTTTGCATTTTTTTTTCATTTTTTTGTGTTTTTTTTGCATTTTTTTGTGGGTTTTTTTGCATTTTTTTGTGGGTTTTTTTTTCATTTTTTTTGCATTTTTTGTGGGTTTTTTTGCATTTTTTTTGCATTTTTTGTGGGTTTTTTTGCATTTTTTTTTGCATTTTTTGTGGGGTTTTTTTGCATTTTTTTGTGGGTTTTTTTTGCATTTTTTTTGCATTTTTTGTGGTTTTTTTGGATTTTTTTTGCATTTTTTTTGCATTTTTTGTGGGGTTTTTTGCATTTTTTTTGCATTTTTTTTGCATTTTTTTTGCATTTTTTTTGCATTTTTTGTGGGTTTTTTTTTGCATTTTTCGTGGGTTTTTTTGCATTTTTTTTGCATTTTTTGTGTGGTTTTTTGCATTTTTTTTGCATTTTTTTTTGCATTTTTTTGTGGGTTTTTTTGCATTTTTTGTGGGTTTTTTTGCATTTTTTTTTGCATTTTTTTTGCATTTTTTTTTGCATTTTTTGTGGGGTTTTTTTGCATTTTTTTGTGTTTTTTGCATTTTTTTGTGGGTTTTTTTGCATTTTTTTTGCATTTTTTTTGCATTTTTTTGCTTTTTTTTTTGCATTTTTTGTGGGTTTTTTTGCATTTTTTTGTGGGTTTTTTTTGCATTTTTTTGCATTTTTTGTGGGTTTTTTTGCATTTTTTTTGCATTTTTTTTGTGTTTTTTTTGCATTTTTTTTTGCATTTTTTGTGTTTTTTTTGCATTTTTTTGTGGGTTTTTTTGCATTTTTTGTGGGTTTTTTTGCATTTTTTTTGCATTTTTTGTGGGGTTTTTTGCATTTTTTTTGCATTTTTTTTGCATTTTTTGTGGGTTTTTTTGCATTTTTTTGTTTTTTTTTGCATTTTTTTGTGGGTTTTTTTGCATTTTTTTGTGGTTTTTTTTGCATTTTTTTGTGTTTTTTTGCATTTTTTTTTGAATTTTTTTGTGGGTTTTTGTGCATTTTTTTTGCATTTTTTGTGGGTTTTTTTGCATTTTTTTCATTTTTTTTGCATTTTTTGTGGGGTTTTTTGCATTTTTTTGTGGGTTTTTTTGCATTTTTTTTGCATTTTTTTGTGGGTTTTTTTGCATTTTTTTGTGGGTTTTTTTTTGCATTTTTTTTGCATTTTTTGTGGGTTTTTTTGCATTTTTTTTGCATTTTTTTTGCATTTTTTGTGGGGTTTTTTGCATTTTTTTTGCATTTTTTTTGCATTTTTTTGCATTTTTTGTGGGTTTTTTTGCATTTTTTTTGCATTTTTTGTGGGTTTTTTTGCATTTTTTTGTGGGTTTTTTTGCATTTTTTGTGGGTTTTTTTGCATTTTTTTTGCATTTTTTTGTGGGTTTTTTTGCATTTTTTTTGCATTTTTTTTGCATTTTTTGTGGGGTTTTTTGCATTTTTTTTGCATTTGTTTTGCATTTTTTTTGCATTTTTTGTGGGTTTTTTTGCATTTTTTTTTGCATTTTTTGTGGGTTTTTTTGCATTTTTTTGTGGGTTTTTTTTTGCATTTTTTTGCATTTTTTGTGGGTTTTTTTGCATTTTTTTTGCATTTTTTTTTGCATTTTTTGTGGGGTTTTTTGCATTTTTTTTGCATTTTTTTTGCATTTTTTTGCATTTTTTTTGCATTTTTTGTGGGTTTTTTTGCATTTTTTTTGCATTTTTTTGTGGGTTTTTTTGCATTTTTTGTGGGTTTTTTTGCATTTTTTTTGCATTTTTTTGTGGGTTTTTTTGCATTTTTTTTTCATTTTTTTTGTGTTTTTTTTGCATTTTTTTGTGGGTTTTTTTGCATTTTTTTGTGGGTTTTTTTTTCATTTTTTTTGCATTTTTTGTGGGTTTTTTTGCATTTTTTTTGCATTTTTTTTGCATTTTTTTTGCATTTTTTGTGGGTTTTTTTGCATTTTTTTTTGCATTTTTTGTGGGGTTTTTTTGCATTTTTTTGTGGGTTTTTTTTGCATTTTTTTTGCATTTTTTGTGGTTTTTTTGGATTTTTTTTGCATTTTTTTTGCATTTTTTGTGGGGTTTTTTGCATTTTTTTTGCATTTTTTTTGCATTTTTTTTGCATTTTTTTTGCATTTTTTGTGGGTTTTTTTTTGCATTTTTTGTGGGTTTTTTTGCATTTTTTTTGCATTTTTTGTGGGGTTTTTTGCATTTTTTTTGCATTTTTTTTGCATTTTTTTGGGTTTTTTTGCATTTTTTGTGGGTTTTTTTGCATTTTTTTTGCATTTTTTGTGGGGTTTTTTGCATTTTTTTGTGGGTTTTTTTGCATTTTTTTTGCATTTTTTTGTGGGTTTTTTTGCATTTTTTTGTGGGTTTTTTTTGCATTTTTTTTGCATTTTTTGTGGGTTTTTTTGCATTTTTTTTGCATTTTTTTTGCATTTTTTGTGGGGTTTTTTGCATTTTTGTTGCATTTTTTTTGCATTTTTTTGCATTTTTTTTGCATTTTTTGTGGGTTTTTTTGCATTTTTTTTGCATTTTTTTGTGGGTTTTTTTGCATTTTTTGTGGGTTTTTTTGCATTTTTTTTGCATTTTTTTGTGGGTTTTTTTGCATTTTTTTGTGGGTTTTTTTTGCATTTTTTTTGCATTTTTTGTGGGTTTTTTTGCATTTTTTTTGCATTTTTTTTGCATTTTTTGTGGGGTTTTTTGCATTTTTTTTGCATTTTTTTTGCATTTTTTTGCATTTTTTTTGCATTTTTTGTGGGTTTTTTTGCATTTTTTTTGCATTTTTTTGTGGGTTTTTTTGCATTTTTTGTGGTTTTTTTGCATTTTTTTGCATTTTTTTGTGGGTTTTTTTGCATTTTTTTTTCATTTTTTTTGTGTTTTTTTTGCATTTTTTTGTGGTTTTTTTGCATTTTTTTGTGGGTTTTTTTTTCATTTTTTTTGCATTTTTTGTGGGTTTTTTTGCATTTTTTTTGCATTTTTTTTGCATTTTTTTTGCATTTTTTGTGGGTTTTTTTGCATTTTTTTTTGCATTTTTTGTGGGGTTTTTTTGCATTTTTTTGTGGGTTTTTTTTGCATTTTTTTTGCATTTTTTGTGGTTTTTTTGGATTTTTTTTGCATTTTTTTTGCATTTTTTTGTGGGGTTTTTTGCATTTTTTTTGCATTTTTTTTGCATTTTTTTTGCATTTTTTTTTGCATTTTTTGTGGGTTTTTTTTTGCATTTTTTGTGGGTTTTTTTTGCATTTTTTTTTGCATTTTTTGTGGGGTTTTTTGCATTTTTTTTGCATTTTTTTTGCATTTTTTGTGGGTTTTTTTGCATTTTTTGTGGGTTTTTTTGCATTTTTTTTGCATTTTTTGTGGGGTTTTTTGCATTTTTTTGTGGGTTTTTTTGCATTTTTTTTTGCATTTTTTTGTGGGTTTTTTTGCATTTTTTTGTGGGTTTTTTTTGCATTTTTTTTGCATTTTTTGTGGGTTTTTTTGCATTTTTTTTGCATTTTTTTTGCATTTTTTGTGGGGTTTTTTGCATTTTTTTTGCATTTTTTTTGCATTTTTTTGCATTTTTTGTGGGTTTTTTTGCATTTTTTTTGCATTTTTTGTGGGTTTTTTTTGCATTTTTTTGTGGGTTTTTTTGCATTTTTTGTGGGTTTTTTTGCATTTTTTTTGCATTTTTTTGTGGGTTTTTTTGCATTTTTTTTGCATTTTTTTTGCATTTTTTGTGGGGTTTTTTGCATTTTTTTTGCATTTGTTTTGCATTTTTTTTGCATTTTTTGTGGGTTTTTTTGCATTTTTTTTTGCATTTTTTGTGGGTTTTTTTGCATTTTTTTGTGGTTTTTTTTTGCATTTTTTTGCATTTTTTGTGGGTTTTTTTGCATTTTTTTTGCATTTTTTTTGCATTTTTTGTGGGGTTTTTTGCATTTTTTTTGCATTTTTTTTGCATTTTTTTGCATTTTTTTTGCATTTTTTGTGGGTTTTTTTGCATTTTTTTGCATTTTTTTGTGGGTTTTTTTGCATTTTTTGTGGGTTTTTTTGCATTTTTTTTGCATTTTTTGTGGGGTTTTTTGCATTTTTTTTGCATTTTTTTTGCATTTTTTTGTGGGTTTTTTTGCATTTTTTTGTGGTTTTTTTTGCATTTTTGTGGGTTTTTTTGCATTTTTTTTGCATTTTTTTGTGGGTTTTTTTGCATTTTTTTTGCATTTTTTTGTGTTTTTTTTGCATTTTTTTGTGGGTTTTTTTGCATTTTTTTGTGGGTTTTTTTTGCATTTTTTTTTGCATTTTTTGTGGGTTTTTTTGCATTTTTTTTGCATTTTTTTTGCATTTTTTTTGCATTTTTTGTGGGTTTTTTTGCATTTTTTTTTGCATTTTTTGTGGGTTTTTTTTGCATTTTTTTGTGGGGTTTTTTTGCATTTTTTTTGCATTTTTTGTGGTTTTTTTTGATTTTTTTTGCATTTTTTTTGCATTTTTTGTGGGTTTTTTGCATTTTTTTTGCATTTTTTTGCATTTTTTTTGCATTTTTTGTGGGTTTTTTTTTGCATTTTTTGTGGGTTTTTTTGCATTTTTTGTGGGGTTTTTTGCATTTTTTTTGCATTTTTTTTGCATTTTTTTTGCATTTTTTTTGCATTTTTTGTGGGTTTTTTTGCATTTTTTGTGGGTTTTTTTGCATTTTTTTTGCATTTTTTGTGGGGTTTTTTGCATTTTTTTTGCATTTTTTTTGCATTTTTTTGCATTTTTTTTTTGCATTTTTTGTGGGTTTTTTTGCATTTTTTTGTGGTTTTTTTGCATTTTTTTGTGGGTTTTTTTGCATTTTTTTGCATTTTTTGTGGGTTTTTTTGCATTTTTTTTGCATTTTTTTTGTGTTTTTTTGCATTTTTTTTTGCATTTTTTGTGGTTTTTTTTGCATTTTTTTTGCATTTTTTTGTGGGTTTTTTTTGCATTTTTGTGGGTTTTTTTGCATTTTTTTTGCATTTTTTTTGCATTTTTTGTGGGGTTTTTTTGCATTTTTTTGTGGTTTTTTTTGCATTTTTTTTTGCATTTTTTGTGGTTTTTTTTGCATTTTTTTGCATTTTTTGTGGGTTTTTTGCATTTTTTTGTGGGTTTTTTTGCATTTTTTTGCATTTTTTGTGGGTTTTTTTGCATTTTTTTTGCATTTTTTTTGTGTTTTTTTGCATTTTTTTTTGCATTTTTTGTGTTTTTTTTTGCATTTTTTTTGCATTTTTTTTTAATTTTTTTTTTAATTTTTTTGTGGGTTTTTTTGCATTTTTTTTGCATTTTTTTTGTGGGTTTTTTTGCATTTTTTGTGGTTTTTTTTGCATTTTTTTTTGCATTTTTTTTGCATTTTTTTTGCATTTTTTGTGGGGTTTTTTTGCATTTTTTTGTGGGTTTTTTTGCATTTTTTTGTGGGTTTTTTTGCATTTTTTTGTGGGTTTTTTTGCATTTTTTGTGGGTTTTTTTGCATTTTTTTTACATTTTTTGTGGGGTTTTTTGCATTTTTTTTGCATTTTTTGTGGGTTTTTTTGCATTTTTTTTGCATTTTTGTGGGTTTTTTTGCATTTTTTTTGCATTTTTTGTGTTTTTTTTGCATTTTTTTTGCATTTTTTTTGCATTTTTTTTGCATTTTTTGTGGGTTTTTTTGCTTTTTTTTTTGCATTTTTTTTTGCATTTTTTGTGGGGTTTTTTGCATTTTTTTTGCATTTTTTTTGCATTTTTTTGCATTTTTTTAGCATTTTTTGTGGGTTTTTTGCATTTTTTTTTGCATTTTTTTGTGGGTTTTTTTGCATTTTTTGTGGATTTTTTTGCATTTTTTTTTGCATTTTTTTTGCATTTTTTTTTGCATTTTTTGTGGGGTTTTTTTGCATTTTTTTGTGTTTTTTTGCATTTTTTTGTGGGTTTTTTTGCATTTTTTTTGCATTTTTTGTGGGGTTTTTTTGCATTTTTTTGTGTTTTTTTGTTTGTTTTTTTTGCATTTTTTTGTGGGTTTTTTTGCATTTTTTTGTGGGTTTTTTTGCATTTTTTTTGCATTTTTTGTGTTTTTTTTTGTGTTTTTTTTTGCTTTTTTTTTTGCATTTTTTGTGGTTTTTTTTTGCATTTTTTTTGTGTTTTTTTGCATTTTTTTTTGCATTTTTTGTGGGTTTTTTTGCATTTTTTTTGCATTTTTTTTGCATTTTTTGTGTTTTTTTTTGCATTTTTTTTGTGTTTTTTTGCATTTTTTGTGGGTTTTTTTGCATTTTTTTTGCATTTTTTGTGGGTTTTTTTGCATTTTTTGTGGTTTTTTTTGCATTTTTTGCATTTTTTTTTGCATTTTTTTATGGGTTTTTTTGCATTTTTTTTGCATTTTTTTGTGTTTTTTTTGCATTTTTTTTGCATTTTTTTGTGGGTTTTTTTGCATTTTTTGTGGTTTTTTTTGCATTTTTTTGCATTTTTTTTTGCATTTTTTGTGGGGTTTTTGCATTTTTTTTGCATTTTTTGTGGGGTTTTTTGCATTTTTTTTGCATTTTTTTTGCATTTTTTGTGGGTTTTTTTTCATTTTTTTTGCATTTTTTGTGGGGTTTTTTTCATTTTTTTTGCATTTTTTTTGCATTTTTTGTGGTTTTTTTTGCATTTTTTTTGCATTTTTTTGCGTTTTTTTGTTTGTTTTTTTTGCATTTTTTTGTGGGTTTTTTTGCATTTTTTTGTGGGTTTTTTTGCATTTTTTTTGCATTTTTTTGTGGGTTTTTTTGCATTTTTTGTGGGTTTTTTTGCATTTTTTTTTGCATTTTTTTTGCATTTTTTTTGCATTTTTTGTGGGGTTTTTTTTGCATTTTTTTGTGGGTTTTTTTGCATTTTTTTGTGGGTTTTTTTGCATTTTTTTGTGGGTTTTTTTGCATTTTTTGTGGGTTTTTTTGCATTTTTTTTACATTTTTTGTGGGGTTTTTTGCATTTTTTTTGCATTTTTTGTGGGTTTTTTTGCATTTTTTTTGCATTTTTTGTGGGTTTTTTTGCATTTTTTTTGCATTTTTTGTGTTTTTTTTGCATTTTTTTTGCATTTTTTTTTGCATTTTTTTTGCATTTTTTGTGGGTTTTTTTGCTTTTTTTTTGCATTTTTTTTTGCATTTTTTGTGGGGTTTTTTGCATTTTTTTGCATTTTTTTTGCATTTTTTTGCATTTTTTTAGCATTTTTTGTGGGTTTTTTGCATTTTTTTTTGCATTTTTTTGTGGGTTTTTTTGCATTTTTTGTGGGTTTTTTTGCATTTTTTTTTGCATTTTTTTTGCATTTTTTTTTGCATTTTTTGTGGGGTTTTTTGCATTTTTTGTGGGTTTTTTTGCATTTTTTTGCATTTTTTGTGGTTTTTTTGCATTTTTTTTGCATTTTTTTTGTGTTTTTTTGCATTTTTTTTTTGCATTTTTTGTGTTTTTTTTGCATTTTTTTTGCATTTTTTTTGCATTTTTTTTTTTATTTTTTTGTGGGTTTTTTTGCATTTTTTTTGCATTTTTTGCATTTTTTGTGGGGTTTTTTGCATTTTTTTTGCATTTTTTTTTGCATTTTTTTGCATTTTTTTTGCATTTTTTGTGGGTTTTTTTGCATTTTTTTGTGGGTTTTTTTGCATTTTTTTTGCATTTTTTTGTGGGTTATTTTGCATTTTTGTGGGTTTTTTTGCATTTTTTTTTGCATTTTTTTTGCATTTTTTTTGCATTTTTTGTGGGGTTTTTTTGCATTTTTTTGTGTTTTTTTGTTTGTTTTTTTTGCATTTTTTTGTGGGTTTTTTTGCATTTTTTTGTGGGTTTTTTTGCATTTTTTTTGCATTTTTTGTGTTTTTTTTTGTGTTTTTTTTGCATTTTTTTTCCATTTTTTTTGCATTTTTTGTGGGTTTTTTTGCATTTTTTTTGCATTTTTTTTTGCATTTTTTGTGGTTTTTTTTTGCATTTTTTTTGTGTTTTTTTGCATTTTTTTTTGCATTTTTTGTGGGTTTTTTTGCATTTTTTTTGCATTTTTTTTTGCATTTTTTGTGTTTTTTTTTGCATTTTTTTTGTGTTTTTTTGCATTTTTTTGCATTTTTTGTGGGTTTTTTTGCATTTTTTTTGCATTTTTTGTGGGTTTTTTTTGCATTTTTTGTGGTTTTTTTTGCATTTTTTTGCATTTTTTGCATTTTTTTTTGCATTTTTTTATGGGTTTTTTTGCATTTTTTTTGCATTTTTTGTGGGTTTTTTTGCATTTTTTTTGCATTTTTTGTGGGGTTTTTTGCATTTTTTTTGCATTTTTTTTTGCATTTTTTGTGGTTTTTTTTGCATTTTTTTTGCATTTTTTTGCGTTTTTTTGTTTGTTTTTTTGCATTTTTTTGTGGGTTTTTTTGCATTTTTTTGTGGGTTTTTTTGCATTTTTTTGCATTTTTTTGTGGGTTTTTTTGCATTTTTTGTGGGTTTTTTTGCATTTTTTTTTGCATTTTTTTTGCATTTTTTTTGCATTTTTTGTGGGGTTTTTTTGCATTTTTTTGTGGGTTTTTTTGCATTTTTTGTGGGTTTTTTTGCATTTTTTTGTGGGTTTTTTTGCATTTTTTGTGGGTTTTTTTGCATTTTTTTTACATTTTTTGTGGGGTTTTTTGCATTTTTTTGCATTTTTTGTGGGTTTTTTTGCATTTTTTTTGCATTTTTTGTGGGTTTTTTTGCATTTTTTTTGCATTTTTGTGTTTTTTTTGCATTTTTTTTGCATTTTTTTTTGCATTTTTTTTGCATTTTTTGTGGGTTTTTTTGCTTTTTTTTTGCATTTTTTTTTGCATTTTTTTTTGCATTTTTTTTGCATTTTTTGTGGGGTTTTTTGCATTTTTTTTGCATTTTTTTTGCATTTTTTTGCATTTTTTTAGCATTTTTTGTGGGTTTTTTTGCATTTTTTTGTGGGGTTTTTTTGCATTTTTTTTTGCATTTTTTGTGTTTTTTTGCATTTTTTTTGCATTTTTTTTGCATTTTTTTTTTTATTTTTTTGTGGGTTTTTTTGCATTTTTTTTGCATTTTTTTTGCATTTTTTTGTGGGTTTTTTGCATTTTTTTGTGGGTTTTTTTGCATTTTTTGTGTTTTTTTGCATTTTTTTTTTATTTTTTTTGCATTTTTTTTTTTATTTTTTTGTGGGTTTTTTTGCATTTTTTTTGCATTTTTTTGTGGGTTTTTTTGCATTTTTTTGTGGGTTTTTTTGCATTTTTTTGTGGGTTTTTTTGCATTTTTTGTGGGTTTTTTTGCATTTTTTTTTACATTTTTTGTGGGGTTTTTTGCATTTTTTTTGCAATT
>JAKRKW010000390.1:0-29739 GCA_023566125.1 Zingel zingel
AAAATGCAAAAAAATGAAAAAAAAATGCAAAAAAAAATGCAAAAAAAATGAAAAAAAATGCAAAAAAAATGCAAAAAAAATGCAAAAAAAAATGAAAAAAAATGCAAAAAAAATGCAAAAAAAAATGCAAAAAAAAATGCAAAAAAATGCAAAAAAAATGCAAAAAAATGCAAAAAAAAATGAAAAAAAACACAAAAAATGCAAAAAAAAAATGCAAAAAAAAATGCAAAAAAAATGCAAAAAAATGAAAAAAAAATGCAAAAAAAAATGCAAAAAAAAATGAAAAAAAATGCAAAAAAAATGCAAAAAAAAATGCAAAAAAAAAATGAAAAAAAATGCAAAAAAAAATGCAAAAAAAATGCAAAAAAAATGCAAAAAAATGCTAAAAAAAATGCAAAAAAAAAATGCTAAAAAATGCAAAAAAAATGCAAAAAAATGCAAAAAAATGCAAAAAAAAATGCAAAAAAATGGAAAAAAAAATTCAAAAAAAATGCAAAAAAATGCAAAAAAATGCAAAAAAAATGCAAAAAAAAATGCAAAAAAATGGAAAAAAAATTCAAAAAAAAATGCAAAAAAATGCAAAAAAAATGCAAAAAAAATGCAAAAAAAAATGCAAAAAAAAATTCAAAAAAAATGCAAAAAAATGCAAAAAAAATGCAAAAAAAATGCAAAAAAAAATGCAAAAAAAAAATGCAAAAAAAAATGCAAAAAAATGCAAAAAAAAAATGCAAAAAAAATGCAAAAAAATGCAAAAAAAAATGCAAAAAAAAATGCAAAAAAATGCAAAAAAAAATGCAAAAAAACACAAAAAATGCAAAAAAAAAATGCAAAAAAAAATGCAAAAAAAATGCAAAAAAATGGAAAAAAAATGCAAAAAAAAAATGCAAAAAAAAAAATGCAAAAAAATGCAAAAAAATGCAAAAAAACACAAAAAATGCAAAAAAAATGCAAAAAAAATGCAAAAAAATGCAAAAAAAATGCAAAAAAATGCTAAAAAAATGCAAAAAAACACAAAAAATGCAAAAAAATAATGCAAAAAAAAATGCAAAAAAAATGCAAAAAATGGAAAAAAAATGCAAAAAAAAATGCAAAAAAAAATGCAAAAAAATGCAAAAAAAAATGCAAAAAAACACAAAAAATGCAAAAAAAAATGCAAAAAAAAATGCAAAAAAAATGCCAAAAAATGGAAAAAAAAATGCAAAAAAAAATGCAAAAAAAATGCTAAAAAAATGCTAAAAAATGCAAAAAAAAATGCAAAAAAATGCAAAAAAAAAATGCAAAAAAACACAAAAAATGCAAAAAAAATGCAAAAAAAAAATGCAAAAAAAATGCAAATAAATGGAAAAAAAAATTCAAAAAAATGCAAAAAAATGCAAAAAAAAATGCAAAAAAAATGCAAAAAAAAATGCAAAAAAAATGCAAAAAAATGCAAAAAAAAATGCAAAAAAAATGCAAAAAAAATGCAAAAAAAAGCAAAAAAATGCAAAAAAATGCAAAAAAATGCAAAAAAAATGCAAAAAAATGCAAAAAAAAATGCAAAAAAAATGCAAAAAAAATGCAAAAAAATGCAAAAAAAAATGCAAAAAAATGCAAAAAAATGCAAAAAAAATGCAAAAAAAAATGCAAAAAAAAATGCAAAAAAAAATTCAAAAAAAATGCAAAAAAATGGAAAAAAAAATTCAAAAAAATGCAAAAAAATGCAAAAAAATGCAAGAAAAATGCAAAAAAAAAATGCAAAAAAAATGCAAAAAAATGCAAAAAAAAAATGCAAAAAAAATGCAAAAAAAATGCAAAAAAAAGCAAAAAAATGCAAAAAAAAAAGCAAAAAAAATGCAAAAAAATGCAAAAAAAATGCAAAAAAACACAAAAAATGCAAAAAAAATGCAAAAAAAAATGCAAAAAAATGCAAAAAAATGCAAAAAAAATGCAAAAAAATGCAAAAAAAAATGCAAAAAAATGCAAAAAAAATGCAAAAAAAATGCAAAAAATGCAAAAAAAAATGCAAAAAAAATGCAAAAAAAATGCAAAAAAATGCAAAAAAAATGCAAAAAAATGCAAAAAAAAATGCAAAAAAACACAAAAAATGCAAAAAAAAAATGCAAAAAAAAATGCAAAAAAAATGCAAAAAAATGCAAAAAAAATGCAAAAAAAATGCAAAAAAAATGCAAAAAAATGCAAAAAAAATGCAAAAAAAAAATGCAAAAAAAATGCAAAAAAAATGCAAAAAAAATGCAAAAAAATGCAAAAAAACACAAAAAATGCAAAAAAAAAGGCAAAAAAAATGCAAAAAAATGCAAAAAAAATGCAAAAAAAATGCAAAAAAATGCAAAAAAAAATGCAAAAAAAAAATGCAAAAAAAAATGAAAAAAAATGCAAAAAAAATGCAAAAAAAATGCAAAAAAATGCAAAAAAAATGCAAAAAAAATGCAAAAAAAATGCAAAAAAATGCAAAAAAATGCAAAAAAAAATGCAAAAAAAATGCAAAAAAATGCAAAAAAAAATTCAAAAAAATGCAAAAAAAATGCAAAAAAATGCAAAAAAAAAGCAAAAAAAATGCAAAAAAAAATGCAAAAAAAAATGCAAAAAAACACAAAAAATGCAAAAAAAAATGCAAAAAAAAATGCAAAATAAAATGCAAAAAAATGCAAAAAAATGCAAAAAAAATGCAAAAAAATGCAAAAAAATGCAAAAAAAATGCAAAAAAAATGCAAAAAAATGCAAAAAAAATGCAAAAAAAAAATGCAAAAAAAATGCAAAAAAAATGCAAAAAAAATGCAAAAAAATGCAAAAAAACACAAAAAATGCAAAAAAAAAGGCAACAAAAAATGCAAAAAAATGCAAAAAAAAATGCAAAAAAAATGCAAAAAAATGCAAAAAAAATGCAAAAAAAATGCAAAAAAAAAAATGCAAAAAAATGCAAAAAAAATGCAAAAAAACACAAAAAAATGCAAAAAAAAAATGCAAAAAAAATGCAAAAAAAATGCAAAAAAATGGAAAAAAAATGCAAAAAAAAATGCAAAAAAAAATGCAAAAAAATGCAAAAAAATGCAAAAAAAATGCAAAAAAAATGCAAAAAAAAATGCAAAAAAAAATGCAAAAAAAATGCAAAAAAAAATGCAAAAAAAATGCAAAAAAATGCAGAAAAAAATGCAAAAAAATGCAAAAATGCAAAAAAATGCAAAAAAATGCAAAAAAATGCAAAAAAATGCTAAAAAAATGCAAAAAAACACAAAAAATGCAAAAAAATAATGCAAAAAAAAAATGCAAAAAAAATGCAAAAAATGGAAAAAAAATGCAAAAAAAAATGCAAAAAAATGCAAAAAAAATGCAAAAAAAACACAAAAAATGCAAAAAAAAAATGCAAAAAAAAATGCAAAAAAAAATGCAAAAAAAAATGCAAAAAAATGGAAAAAAAAATGCAAAAAAAAATGTAAAAAAAAATGCAAAAAAATGCAAAAAAATGCAAAAAAAATGCAAAAAAAATGCAAAAAAATGCAAAAAAAAATGCAAAAAAAAATGCAAAAAAATGCAAAAAAATGCAAAAAAAATGCAAAAAAAATGCAAAAAAAAATTCAAAAAAAATGCAAAAAAAAATGCAAAAAAATGGAAAAAAAAATCAAAAAAAATGCAAAAAAATGCAAAAAAAATGCAAAAAAATGCAAAAAAAATGCAAAAAAAATGCAAAAAAATGCAAAAAAAATGCAAAAAAATGCAAAAAAAATGCAAAAAAATGCAAAAAATGCAAAAAAAAATGCAAAAAAAATGCAAAAAAACACAAAAAATGCAAAAAAAATGCAAAAAAAAATGCAAAAAAATGCAAAAAAATGCAAAAAAAATGCAAAAAAAATGCAAAAAAATGCAAAAAAAATGCAAAAAAAAAATGCAAAAAAAATGCAAAAAAAAATGCAAAAATAATGCAAAAAAAAATGCAAAAAAAATGCAAAAAAATGGAAAAAAAATGCAAAAAAAAATGCAAAAAAAAATGCAAAAAAATGCAAAAAAAATGCAAAAAAACACAAAAAATGCAAAAAAATGCAAAAAAAATGCAAAAAAAAATGCAAAAAAATGCAAAAAAAATGCAAAAAAAAATGCAAAAAAAATGCAAAAAAAATGCAAAAAAAATGCAAAAAAAATGCAAAAAAATGGAAAAAAATGAAAAAAAATGAATTAAAAAAAAATGCAAAAAAAATGCAAAAAAATGCAAAAAAAAATGCAAAAAATGCTAAAAAAATGCAAAAAAACCACAAAAAATGCAAAAAAATAATGCAAAAAAAAATGCAAAAAAAATGCAAAAAAATGCAAAAAAAATGCAAAAAAACACAAAAAATGCAAAAAAAGCAAAAAATGCAAAAAAAAATGCAAAAAAATGCAAAAAAAATGCAAAAAAATGGAAAAAAAATGCAAAAAAAAATGCAAAAAAAAATGCAAAAAAATGCAAAAAAATGCAAAAAAAATGCAAAAAAAATGCAAAAAAATGCAAAAAAAAAATGCAAAAAAAAATGCAAAAAAATGCAAAAAAATGCAAAAAAAATGCAAAAAAAATGCAAAAAAAAATGCAAAAAAATGCAAAAAAAATGCAAAAAAATGGAAAAAAAAATCAAAAAAAATGCAAAAAAATGCAAAAAAAAATGCAAAAAAAATGCAAAAAAAAATGCAAAAAAAATGCAAAAAAATGCAAAAAAAAATGCAAAAAAATGCAAAAAAATGCAAAAAAATGCAAAAAAAAAAATGCAAAAAAAATGCAAAAAAAAAATTCAAAAAAAATGCAAAAAAAAATGCAAAAAAAAATGCAAAAAAAAAATTCAAAAAAAATGCAAAAAAAATGCAAAAAAATGCAAAAAAAAAAGCAAAAAAAATGCAAAAAAAATGCAAAAAAAAATGCAAAAAAACACAAAAAATGCAAAAAAAATGCAAAAAATAATGCAAAATAAAATGCAAAAAAAATGCAAAAAAAATGCAAAAAAAATGCAAAAAAATGCAAAAAAATGCAAAAAAAAATGCAAAAAAAATGCAAAAAAAATGCAAAAAAATGCAAAAAAAATGCAAAAAAAATGCAAAAAAACACAAAAAATGCAAAAAAAATGCAAAAAAAAATGCAAAAAAAATGCAAAAAAATGCAAAAAAAATGCAAAAAAATGCAAAAAAATGCAAAAAAATGCAAAAAAAAATGCAAAAAAAATGCAAAAAAAATGCAAAAAAAAATGCAAAAATAATGCAAAAAAAAATGCAAAAAAAATGCAAAAAAATGGAAAAAAAAATGCAAAAAAAAATGCAAAAAAAAATGCAAAAAAATGCAAAAAAAATGCAAAAAAACACAAAAAATGCAAAAAAATGCAAAAAAAATGCAAAAAAAAATGCAAAAAAATGCAAAAAAAAATGCAAAAAAAATGCAAAAAAACACAAAAAATGCAAAAAAAAAATGCAAAAAAAAATGCAAAAAAAAATGCAAAAAAATGCAAAAAAATGGAAAAAAAAATGAATTAAAAAAAAATGCAAAAAAAATGCAAAAAAATGCAAAAAAAAAATGCAAAAAAATGCTAAAAAAATGCAAAAAAACACAAAAAAATGCAAAAAAATAATGCAAAAAAAAATGCAAAAAAAAATGCAAAAAAAATGGAAAAAAAATGCAAAAAAAAATGCAAAAAAATGCAAAAAAAATGCAAAAAAACACAAAAAATGCAAAAAAAAAATGCAAAAAAAAATGCAAAAAAAATGCAAAAAAAATGCAAAAAAATGGAAAAAAAAAATGCAAAAAAAATGCAAAAAAAAATGCAAAAAAATGCAAAAAAATGCAAAAAAAATGCAAAAAAATGCAAAAAAATGCAAAAAAAAATGCAAAAAAAAATGCAAAAAAATGCAAAAAAATGCAAAAAAAATGCAAAAAAAATGCAAAAAAAAATGCAAAAAAATGCAAAAAAAATGCAAAAAAATGGAAAAAAAAAATCAAAAAAATGCAAAAAAATGCAAAAAAAATGCAAAAAAAATGCAAAAAAAAAATGCAAAAAAAATGCAAAAAATGCAAAAAAAAATGCAAAAAAAATGCAAAAAAATGCAAAAAAAATGCAAAAAAAAAATGCAAAAAAAATGCAAAAAAAAAATTCAAAAAAAATGCAAAAAAAATGCAAAAAAATGCAAAAAAAAAGCAAAAAAAATGCAAAAAAAATGCAAAAAAAATGCAAAAAAACACAAAAAATGCAAAAAAAATGCAAAAAAAAATGCAAATAAAATGCAAAAAAATGCAAAAAAAATGCAAAAAAAATGCAAAAAAATGCAAAAAAATGCAAAAAAAAATGCAAAAAAAATGCAAAAAAAATGCAAAAAAATGCAAAAAAAATGCAAAAAAAATGCAAAAAAAACACAAAAAATGCAAAAAAAATGCAAAAAAAAATGCAAAAAAAATGCAAAAAAATGCAAAAAAAATGCAAAAAAATGCAAAAAAATGCAAAAAAATGCAAAAAAAAATGCAAAAAAAATGCAAAAAAAATGCAAAAAAAAATGCAAAAAATAATGCAAAAAAAAATGCAAAAAAAATGCAAAAAATGGAAAAAAAAAATGCAAAAAAAAATGCAAAAAAAAATGCAAAAAAATGCAAAAAAAATGCAAAAAAACACAAAAAATGCAAAAAAATGCAAAAAAATGCAAAAAAAAATGCAAAAAAATGCAAAAAAAAATGCAAAAAAAATGCAAAAAAAAATGCAAAAAAAAATGCAAAAAAAATGCAAAAAAATGCAAAAAAATGGAAAAAAAATGAATTCAAAAAAAATGCAAAAAAAAATGCAAAAAAATGCCAAGAAAAATGCAAAAAAAAATGCAAAAAAATGCAAAAAAAAATGCAAAAAAAATGCAAAAAAAACAAAAAATGCAAAAAAAAAATTCCAAAAAAAATGCAAAAAAATGCAAAAAAAAAAGCAAAAAAAATGCAAAAAAAATGCAAAAAAAAATGCAAAAAAACACAAAAAATGCAAAAAAAAAAAAGCAAAAAAAAATGCAAAAAAAATGCAAAAAAATGCAAAAAAAATGCAAAAAAATGCAAAAAAATGCAAAAAAAAATGCAAAAAAAAATGCAAAAAAAAATTCAAAAAAAATGCAAAAAAAATGCAAAAAAATGCAAAAAAAAAAGCAAAAAAAATGCAAAAAAAAATGCAAAAAAAAATGCAAAAAAACACAAAAAATGCAAAAAAAATGCAAAAAAAAATGCAAAAAAAATGCAAAAAAATGCAAAAAAAATGCAAAAAAATGCAAAAAAAATGCAAAAAAATGCAAAAAAAAATGCAAAAAAATGCAAAAAAAAAATGCAAAAAAAAATGCAAAAATAATGCAAAAAAAAATGCAAAAAAATGCAAAAAAATGGAAAAAAAATGCAAAAAAAAATGCAAAAAAAAATGCAAAAAAATGCAAAAAAAATGCAAAAAAACACAAAAAATGCAAAAAAATGCAAAAAAAATGCAAAAAAAATGCAAAAAAATGCAAAAAAAAATGCAAAAAAAATGCAAAAAAATGCAAAAAAATGCAAAAAAAATGCAAAAAAATGCAAAAAAAAATGCAAAAAAAATGCAAAAAAAAATGCAAAAAAATGCAAAAAAAAATGCAAAAAAAAATGCAAAAATAATGCAAAAAAAAATGCAAAAAAAATGCAAAAAAATGGAAAAAAAATGCAAAAAAAAATGCAAAAAAAAATGCAAAAAAATGCAAAAAAAATGCAAAAAAACACAAAAAATGCAAAAAAATGCAAAAAAAATGCAAAAAAAAATGCAAAAAAATGCAAAAAAATGCAAAAAAATGCAAAAAAAATGGAAAAAAAATGAATTCAAAAAAAATGCAAAAAAAATGCAAAAAAATGCCAAGAAAAATGCAAAAAAAAATGCAAAAAAATGCAAAAAAAATGCAAAAAAAATGCAAAAAAACACAAAAAATGCAAAAAAAAAATTCCAAAAAAAATGCAAAAAAATGCAAAAAAAAAAGCAAAAAAAATGCAAAAAAAATGCAAAAAAAAATGCAAAAAAACACAAAAAATGCAAAAAAAAATGCAAAAAAATGCAAAAAAATGCAAAAAAAATGCAAAAAAATGCAAAAAAATGCAAAAAAATGCAAAAAAAATGCAAAAAAAATGCAAAAAAATGCAAAAAAAAATGCAAAAAAAATGCAAAAAAAAATGCAAAAAAATGCAAAAAAATGGAAAAAAAATGCAAAAAAAAAATGCAAAAAAAAATGCAAAAAAAATGCAAAAAAAATGCAAAAAAACACAAAAAATGCAAAAAAATGCAAAAAAAATGCAAAAAAAAATGCAAAAAAAATGCAAAAAAAATGCAAAAAATGCAAAAAAATGGAAAAAAAATGAATTAAAAAAAAATGCAAAAAAAATGCAAAAAATGCCAAGAAAAATGCAAAAAAAAATGCAAAAAAATGCAAAAAAAATGCAAAAAAAATGCAAAAAAACACAAAAAATGCAAAAAAAAAATTCCAAAAAAAATGCAAAAAAATGCAAAAAAAAAAGCAAAAAAATGCAAAAAAAATGCAAAAAAAAATGCAAAAAAACACAAAAAATGCAAAAAAAAATGCAAAAAAAAATGCAAAAAAATTGCAAAAAAAATGCAAAAAAATGCAAAAAAATGCAAAAAAATGCAAAAAAAATGCAAAAAAAATGCAAAAAAATGCAAAAAAAAATGCAAAAAAAATGCAAAAAAAAATGCAAAAAAAAATGCAAAAAAATGCAAAAAAAAATGCAAAAAAATGCAAAAAAATGCAAAAAAATGCAAAAAAAAAATGCAAAAAAATGCAAAAAAAATGCAAAAAAATGCAAAAAAAAAATGCAAAAAAAATGCAAAAAAAAATGCAAAATAAAATGCAAAAAAATGCAAAAAAAATGCAAAAAAAATGCAAAAAAATGCAAAAAAAACACAAAAAATGCAAAAAAAATGCAAAAAAAAATGCAAAAAAATGCAAAAAAATGCAAAAAAAATGCAAAAAAATGCAAAAAAATGCAAAAAAATGCAAAAAAAAATGCAAAAAAAATGCAAAAAAAAATGCAAAAAAAAATGCAAAAATAATGCAAAAAAAAATGCAAAAAAAATGCAAAAAAATGGAAAAAAAATGCAAAAAAAA
The DNA here is from genome assembly GCA_023566125.1 of Zingel zingel. Lineage (NCBI taxonomy): Eukaryota > Metazoa > Chordata > Actinopteri > Perciformes > Percidae > Zingel > Zingel zingel. The sequence continues at coordinate 9,103 of JAKRKW010000390.1, forward strand.
ATGCAAAAAAAAATGCAAAAAAATGCAAAAAAATGCAAAAAAACACAAAAAATGCAAAAAAATGCAAAAAAAAATGCAAAAAAAAATGCAAAAAAATGCAAAAAAATGCAAAAAAAATGCAAAAAAAATGCAAAAAAAAATGCAAAAAAAAATGCAAAAAAATGCAAAAAAATGGAAAAAAAATGAATTCAAAAAAAATGCAAAAAAAATGCAAAAAAATGCCAAGAAAAATGCAAAAAAAAAATGCAAAAAAATGCAAAAAAAATGCAAAAAAAATGCAAAAAAACAAAAAATGCAAAAAAAAAATTCCAAAAAAAATGCAAAAAAATGCAAAAAAAAAAAGCAAAAAAATGCAAAAAAAATGCAAAAAAAAATGCAAAAAAAACACAAAAAATGCAAAAAAAAAAATGCAAAAAAAAATGCAAAAAAATGCAAAAAAATGGAAAAAAAAATGCAAAAAAAATGCCAAAAAATGCAAAAAAAATGCAAAAAAAATGCAAAAAAATGCAAAAAAAAATGCAAAAAAAATGCAAAAAAAAATGCAAAAAAATGCAAAAAAAATGCAAAAAAAAATGCAAAAATAATGCAAAAAAAAATGCAAAAAAAATGCAAAAAAATGGAAAAAAAATGCAAAAAAAAATGCAAAAAAAAATGCAAAAAAATGCAAAAAAAATGCAAAAAAACACAAAAAATGCAAAAAAATGCAAAAAAATGCAAAAAAAAAATGCAAAAAAATGCAAAAAAAAAAGCATAAAAATGCAAAAAAATGGAAAAAAAATGAATTCAAAAAAAATGCAAAAAAAAAGCAAAAAAAATGCCAAGAAAAATGCAAAAAAAAATGCAAAAAAATGCAAAAAAAAATGCAAAAAAAATGCAAAAAAACACAAAAAATGCAAAAAAAAAATTCCAAAAAAAATGCAAAAAAATGCAAAAAAAAAAGCAAAAAAAATGCAAAAAAAATGCAAAAAAAATGAATTCAAAAAAAATGCAAAAAAAATGCAAAAAAATGCCAAGAAAAATGCAAAAAAAAAATGCAAAAAAATGCAAAAAAAATGCAAAAAAAATGCAAAAAAACACAAAAAATGCAAAAAAAAAAATTCCAAAAAAAATGCAAAAAAATGCAAAAAAAAAAAGCAAAAAAAATGCAAAAAAAATGCAAAAAAAAATGCAAAAAAACACAAAAAATGCAAAAAAAAATGCAAAAAAAATGCAAAAAATTGCAAAAAAAATGCAAAAAAATGCAAAAAAATGCAAAAAAATGCAAAAAAAATGCAAAAAAAATGCAAAAAAAATGCAAAAAAAATGCAAAAATAATGCAAAAAAAAATGCAAAAAAAATGCAAAAAAATGGAAAAAAAATGCAAAAAAAAAATGCAAAAAAAAATGCAAAAAAATGCAAAAAAAATGCAAAAAAACACAAAAAATGCAAAAAAATGCAAAAAAAATGCAAAAAAAAATGCAAAAAAATGCAAAAAAAATGCAAAAAAAATGCAAAAAAAATGCAAAAAAAAATGCAAAAAAAATGCAAAAAAATGCAAAAAAATGGAAAAAAAAATGAATTCAAAAAAAAATGCAAAAAAAATGCAAAAAAAATGCAAAAAAAAATGCAAAAAAATGCTAAAAAAATGCAAAAAAACACAAAAAATGCAAAAAAATAATGCAAAAAAAAAATGCAAAAAAATGCAAAAAAATGGAAAAAAAATGCAAAAAAAATGCAAAAAAATGCAAAAAAAATTGCAAAAAAACACAAAAATGCAAAAAAAAAATGCAAAAAAAAATGCAAAAAAAATGCAAAAAAAAATGCAAAAAAATGGAAAAAAAAATGCAAAAAAAAATGCAAAAAAAAATGCAAAAAAATGCAAAAAAATGCAAAAAAAAAATGCAAAAAAATGCAAAAAAATGCAAAAAAAATGCAAAAAAAAATGCAAAAAAATGCAAAAAAATGCAAAAAAAATGCAAAAAAAATGCAAAAAAAAATGCAAAAAAATGCAAAAAAAATGCAAAAAAATGGAAAAAAAAATCAAAAAAAATGCAAAAAAAATGCAAAAAAAAATGCAAAAAAAATGCAAAAAAAAATGCAAAAAAAATGCAAAAAAATGCAAAAAAAAATGCAAAAAAAATGCAAAAAAATGCAAAAAAATGCAAAAAAAAAATGCAAAAAAAATGCAAAAAAATGCAAAAAAAAAATTCAAAAAAAATGCAAAAAATGCAAAAAAATGCAAAAAAAAAAGCAAAAAAAATGCAAAAAAAATGCAAAAAAAATGCAAAAAAACACAAAAAATGCAAAAAAAAATGCAAAATAAAATGCAAAAAAATGCAAAAAAAATGCAAAAAAAATGCAAAAAAATGCAAAAAAATGCAAAAAAAAATGCAAAAAAAATGCAAAAAAATGCAAAAAAATGCAAAAAATGCAAAAAAAAATGCAAAAAAATGCAAAAAAAATGCAAAAAAAAATGCAAAAAAACACAAAAAATGCAAAAAAAATGCAAAAAAAAATGCAAAAAAATGCAAAAAAATGCAAAAAAAAATGCAAAAAATGCAAAAAAAATGCAAAAAAAATGCAAAAAAAAATGCAAAAAAAATGCAAAAAAAATGCAAAAAAAAAATGCAAAAATAATGCAAAAAAAATGCAAAAAAAAATGCAAAAAAATGGAAAAAAAATGCAAAAAAAAATGCAAAAAAAAATGCAAAAAAAATGCAAAAAAAATGCAAAAAAACACAAAAAATGCAAAAAAATGCAAAAAAAATGCAAAAAAAATGCAAAAAAATGCAAAAAAAATGCAAAAAAATGCAAAAAAAATGCAAAAAAAAATGCAAAAAAAATGCAAAAAAATGCAAAAAAAATGGAAAAAAAATGAATTCAAAAAAAATGCAAAAAAAAATGCAAAAAAATGCCAAGAAAAATGCAAAAAAAATGCAAAAAAATGCAAAAAAAAATGCAAAAAAAATGCAAAAAAACACAAAAAATGCAAAAAAAAAATTCCAAAAAAATGCAAAAAAAATGCAAAAAAAAAAGCAAAAAAAATGCAAAAAAAATGCAAAAAAAAATGCAAAAAAAACACAAAAAATGCAAAAAAAAAATGCAAAAAAAAATGCAAAATAAAATGCAAAAAAATGCAAAAAAAATGCAAAAAAAATGCAAAAAAAAATGCAAAAAAATGCAAAAAAATGGAAAAAAAAATGCAAAAAAAATGCCAAAAAATGCAAAAAAAATGCAAAAAAAATGCAAAAAAATGCAAAAAAAAATGCAAAAAAAAATGCAACAAAAAATGCAAAAAAAATGCAAAAAAAATGCAAAAAAAAAATGCAAAAAAAAATGCAAAAAAATGCAAAAAAATGCAAAAAAAAATGCAAAAAAAATGCAAAAAAAATGCAAAAAAAATGCAAAAAAATGCAAAAAAACACAAAAAATGCAAAAAAAAGGCAAAAAAAATGCAAAAAAATGCAAAAAAAATGCAAAAAAAATGCAAAAAAATGCAAAAAAAATGCAAAAAAAAATGCAAAAAAATGCAAAAAAATGCAAAAAAAAATGCAAAAAAAATGCAAAAAAATGCAGAAAAAAATGCAAAAAAAATGCAAAAAAAATGCAAAAAAAATGCAAAAAAAAATGCAAAAAAAAATGCAAAAAAAATGCAAAAAAAATGCAAAAAAATGCAAAAAAAAATCAAAAAAAATGCAAAAAAATGCAAAAAAAAATGCAAAAAAAATGCAAAAAAAAAATGCAAAAAAAATGCAAAAAAATGCAAAAAAAAATGCAAAAAAAAATGCAAAAAAAAATGCAAAAAAAAATGCAAAAAAATGCAAAAAAATGCAAAAAAAATGCAAAAAAAATGCAAAAAAAAATGCAAAAAAATGCAAAAAAAAAATGCAAAAAAAATGCAAAAAAAATGCAAAAAAAAAATTCAAAAAAATGCAAAAAAAATGCAAAAAAATGCAAAAAAAAAAGCAAAAAAAAATGCAAAAAAAATGCAAAAAAAAATGCAAAAAAACACAAAAAATGCAAAAAAAATGCAAAAAAAAATGCAAAATAAAATGCAAAAAAAATGCAAAATAAAATGCAAAAAAATGCAAAAAAAATGCAAAAAAAATGCAAAAAAATGCAAAAAAATGCAAAAAAAAATGCAGAAAAAAATGCAAAAAAATGCAAAAAAAATGCAAAAAAAATGCAAAAAAAATGCAAAAAAAACACAAAAAATGCAAAAAAAATGCAAAAAAAAATGCAAAAAAATGCAAAAAAATGCAAAAAAAATGCAAAAAAATGCAAAAAAATGCAAAAAAATGCAAAAAAAAATGCAAAAAAAATGCAAAAAAAATGCAAAAAAATGCAAAAAAAATGCAAAAAAAATGCAAAAAAATGCAAAAAAAAAATGCAAAAAAAAAATGCAAAAAAAATGCAAAAAAATGCAAAAAAATGCAAAAAAAATGCAAAAAAAATGCAAAAAAAAATGCAAAAAAATGCAAAAAAAAAATGCAAAAAAAATGCAAAAAAATGCAAAAAAAAAATTCAAAAAAATGCAAAAAAATGCAAAAAAATGCAAAAAAAAAAGCAAAAAAAAATGCAAAAAAAATGCAAAAAAAAATGCAAAAAAACACAAAAAATGCAAAAAAAATGCAAAAAAAAATGCAAATAAAATGCAAAAAATGCAAAAAAATGCAAAAAAAATGCAAAAAATGCAAAAAAATGCAAAAAAAATGCAAAAAAAAATGCAAAAAAATGCAAAAAAATGCAAAAAAAATGCAAAAAAAAATGCAAAAAAACACAAAAAATGCAAAAAAAATGCAAAAAAAAATGCAAAAAAATGCAAAAAAAATGCAAAAAAAATGCAAAAAAATGCAAAAAAAATGCAAAAAAAAATGCAAAAAAATGCAAAAAAAAATGCAAAAAAATGCAAAAAAAATGCAAAAAAAAATGCAAAAATAATGCAAAAAAAATGCAAAAAAAATGCAAAAAAATGGAAAAAAATGCAAAAAAAATGCAAAAAAAAATGCAAAAAAATGCAAAAAACACAAAAAATGCAAAAAAATGCAAAAAAAATGCAAAAAAAATGCAAAAAAAATGCAAAAAAAAATGCAAAAAAAATGCAAAAAAATGGAAAAAAATGGAAAAAAAATGAATTCAAAAAAAATGCAAAAAAAATGCAAAAAAATGCCAAGAAAAATGCAAAAAAAAATGCAAAAAAATGCAAAAAAAATGCAAAAAAAATGCAAAAAACACAAAAAATGCAAAAAAATGCAAAAAAAATGCAAAAAAAAATGCAAAAAAATGCAAAAAAAATGCAAAAAAACACAAAAAATGCAAAAAAATGCAAAAAAAATGCAAAAAAAAATGCAAAAAAATGCAAAAAAAATGCAAAAAAAATGCAAAAAAAATGCAAAAAAAAAATGCAAAAAAATGCAAAAAAAAAATTCAAAAAAAATGCAAAAAAAATGCAAAAAAATGCAAAAAAAAAAGCAAAAAAAATGCAAAAAAAATGCAAAAAAAAATGCAAAAAAACACAAAAAATGCAAAAAAAATGCAAAAAAAAATGCAAAATAAAATGCAAAAAAATGCAAAAAAAATGCAAAAAAATGCAAAAAAATGCAAAAAAATGCAAAAAAAATGCAAAAAAAATGCAAAAAAATGCAAAAAAATGCAAAAAAAATGCAAAAAAAATGCAAAAAAACACAAAAAATGCAAAAAAAATGCAAAAAAAAATGCAAAAAATGCAAAAAAATGCAAAAAAAATGCAAAAAAAAATGCAAAAAAATGCAAAAAAATGCAAAAAAAATGCAAAAAAAATGCAAAAAAAATGCAAAAAAAAATGCAAAAATAATGCAAAAAAAATGCAAAAAAAATGCAAAAAAATGGAAAAAAAATGCAAAAAAAAATGCAAAAAAAAATGCAAAAAAATGCAAAAAAAATGCAAAAAAACACAAAAAATGCAAAAAAAATGCAAAAAAAATGCAAAAAAAAATGCAAAAAAATGCAAAAAAAATGCAAAAAAAATGCAAAAAAAATGCAAAAAAAAATGCAAAAAAAATGCAAAAAAATGCAAAAAAATGGAAAAAAAATGAATTAAAAAAAATGCAAAAAAAATGCAAAAAAATGCCAAGAAAAATGCAAAAAAAAATGCAAAAAAATGCAAAAAAAATGCAAAAAAAATGCAAAAAAACACAAAAAATGCAAAAAAATGCAAAAAAAATGCAAAAAAAAATGCAAAAAAATGCAAAAAAAATGCAAAAAAAAATGCAAAAAAAATGCAAAAAAAAATGCAAAAAAAATGCAAAAAAATGCAAAAAAATGGAAAAAAAATGAATTCAAAAAAAATGCAAAAAAAATGCAAAAAAATGCCAAGAAAAATGCAAAAAAAAATGCAAAAAAATGCAAAAAAAATGCAAAAAAAATGCAAAAAAACACAAAAAATGCAAAAAAAAAATTCCAAAAAAAATGCAATAAAATGCAAAAAAAAAAGCAAAAAAAATGCAAAAAAAATGCAAAAAAAAATGCAAAAAAACACAAAAAATGCAAAAAAAAAATGCAAAAAAAAATGCAAAATAAAATGCAAAAAAATGCAAAAAAAATGCAAAAAAAATGCAAAAAAAAATGCAAAAAAATGCAAAAAAATGGAAAAAAAAATGCAAAAAAAATGCCAAAAAATGCAAAAAAAATGCAAAAAAAATGCAAAAAAATGCAAAAAAAAATGCAAAAAAAATGCAAAAAAAAATGCAAAAAAAATGCAAAAAAAATGCAAAAAAAAATGCAAAAATAATGCAAAAAAAAATGCAAAAAAAATGCAAAAAAATGGAAAAAAAATGCAAAAAAAAATGCAAAAAAAAAATGCAAAAAAATGCAAAAAAAATGCAAAAAAACACAAAAAATGCAAAAAAATGCAAAAAAAATGCAAAAAAAAATGCAAAAAAATGCAAAAAAAATGCAAAAAAAATGCAAAAAAAATGCAAAAAAAAATGCAAAAAAAATGCAAAAAAAATGCAAAAAAATGGAAAAAAAATGAATTCAAAAAAAATGCAAAAAAAATGCAAAAAAATGCCAAGAAAAATGCAAAAAAAAATGCAAAAAAATGCAAAAAAAATGCAAAAAAAATGAAAAAAAACACAAAAAATGCAAAAAAAAATTTCCAAAAAAAATGCAAAAAAATGCAAAAAAAAAAGCAAAAAAAATGCAAAAAAAATGCAAAAAAAAATGCAAAAAAACACAAAAAATGCAAAAAAAAAAATGCAAAAAAAAATGCAAAATAAAATGCAAAAAAATGCAAAAAAAATGCAAAAAAAATGCAAAAAAATGCAAAAAAATGCAAAAAAAAATGCAAAAAAAATGCAAAAAAATGCAAAAAAATGCAAAAAAAATGCAAAAAAAATGCAAAAAAACACAAAAAATGCAAAAAAAATGCAAAAAAAATGCAAAAAAATGCAAAAAAATGCAAAAAAAAATGCAAAAAAAATGCAAAAAAAATGCAAAAAAAATGCAAAAAAATGCAAAAAAACACAAAAAATGCAAAAAAAAGGCAAAAAAAATGCAAAAAAATGCAAAAAAAATGCAAAAAAAATGCAAAAAAATGCAAAAAAAATGCAAAAAAAAATGCAAAAAAATGCAAAAAAATGCAAAAAAATGGAAAAAAAAATCAAAAAAAATGCAAAAAAATGCAAAAAAAAATGCAAAAAAAATGCAAAAAAAAATGCAAAAAAAATGCAAAAAAATGCAAAAAAAAATGCAAAAAAATGCAAAAAAAATGCAAAAAAAAATGCAAAAATAATGCAAAAAAAAATGCAAAAAAAATGCAAAAAAATGGAAAAAAAATGCAAAAAAAAATGCAAAAAAAAATGCAAAAAAATGCAAAAAAAATGCAAAAAAACACAAAAAATGCAAAAAAATGCAAAAAAAATGCAAAAAAAATGCAAAAAAATGCAAAAAAAATGCAAAAAAAATGCAAAAAAAATGCAAAAAAAAATGCAAAAAAAATGCAAAAAAATGCAAAAAAAATGGAAAAAAAATGAATTAAAAAAAAATGCAAAAAAAATGCAAAAAAATGCCAAGAAAAATGCAAAAAAAAATGCAAAAAAATGCAAAAAAAATGCAAAAAAAACACAAAAAATGCAAAAAAAAATTTCCAAAAAAAATGCAAAAAAATGCAAAAAAAAAAGCAAAAAAAATGCAAAAAAAAATGCAAAAAAAAATGCAAAAAAATGCAAAAAATGCAAAAAAAAAATGCAAAAAAAAATGCAAAATAAAATGCAAAAAAATGCAAAAAAAATGCAAAAAAAATGCAAAAAAAAAATGCAAAAAAATGCAAAAAAATGGAAAAAAAAATGCAAAAAAAATGCCAAAAAATGCAAAAAAAATGCAAAAAAAATGCAAAAAAATGCAAAAAAAAATGCAAAAAAAATGCAAAAAAAAATGCAAAAAAAATGCAAAAAAAATGCAAAAAAAAATGCAAAAATAATGCAAAAAAAAATGCAAAAAAAATGCAAAAAAATGGAAAAAAAATGCAAAAAAAAATGCAAAAAAAAATGCAAAAAAATGCAAAAAAAATGCAAAAAAACACAAAAAATGCAAAAAAATGCAAAAAAAATGCAAAAAAAAATGCAAAAAAATGCAAAAAAAATGCAAAAAAAATGCAAAAAAAATGCAAAAAAAAATGCAAAAAAAATGCAAAAAAATGCAAAAAAATGGAAAAAAAATGAATTAAAAAAAAATGCAAAAAAAATGCAAAAAAATGCCAAGAAAAATGCAAAAAAAAATGCAAAAAAATGCAAAAAAAATGCAAAAAAAATGCAAAAAAACACAAAAAATGCAAAAAAAAATTTCCAAAAAAAATGCAAAAAAATGCAAAAAAAAAACAAAAAAAATGCAAAAAAAATGCAAAAAAAAATGCAAAAAAACACAAAAAATGCAAAAAAAAAATGCAAAAAAAAATGCAAAATAAAATGCAAAAAAATGCAAAAAAAATGCAAAAAAATGCAAAAAAACACAAAAAATGCAAAAAAAAGGCAAAAAAAATGCAAAAAAATGCAAAAAAAATGCAAAAAAAATGCAAAAAAATGCAAAAAAAATGCAAAAAAAAATGCAAAAAAAATGCAAAAAAATGCAAAAAAAAATGCAAAAAAAATGCAAAAAAATGCAGAAAAAAATGCAAAAAAAATGCAAAAAAAATGCAAAAAAATGCAAAAAAAAATGCAAAAAAATGCTAAAAAAATGCAAAAAAACACAAAAAATGCAAAAAAATAATGCAAAAAAAAATGCAAAAAAAATGCAAAAAAATGGAAAAAAAATGCAAAAAAAAATGCAAAAAAAAAATGCAAAAAAATGCAAAAAAAATGCAAAAAAACACAAAAAATGCAAAAAAAAAAAATGCAAAAAAAAATGCAAAAAAAATGCAAAAAAATGGAAAAAAAAAATGCAAAAAAAAATGCAAAAAAAAATGCAAAAAAATGCAAAAAAATGCAAAAAAAATGCAAAAAAAATGCAAAAAAATGCAAAAAAAAATGCAAAAAAATGCAAAAAAATGCAAAAAAAATGCAAAAAAAATGCAAAAAAAATTGCAAAAAAATGCAAAAAAAATGCAAAAAAATGGAAAAAAAAATCAAAAAAAATGCAAAAAAAATGCAAAAAAAAATGCAAAAAAAATGCAAAAAAAAATGCAAAAAAAATGCAAAAAAATGCAAAAAAAAATGCAAAAAAATGCAAAAAAATGCAAAAAAATGCAAAAAAAAAATGCAAAAAAAATGCAAAAAAATGCAAAAAAAAAATTCAAAAAAAATGCAAAAAAAATGCAAAAAAATGCAAAAAAAATGCAAAAAAAATGCAAAAAAAAATGTAAAAAAACACAAAAAATGCAAAAAAAAAATGCAAAAAAACACAAAAAATGCAAAAAAAAAATGCAAAAAAAAATGCAAAATAAAATGCAAAAAAATGCAAAAAAAATGCAAAAAAAATGCAAAAAAACACAAAAAATGCAAAAAAAAGGCAAAAAAAATGCAAAAAAATGCAAAAAAAATGCAAAAAAAATGCAAAAAAATGCAAAAAAAATGCAAAAAAAAATGCAAAAAAAATGCAAAAAAATGCAAAAAAAAATGCAAAAAAAATGCAAAAAAATGCAGAAAAAAATGCAAAAAAAATGCAAAAAAAATGCAAAAAAATGCAAAAAAAAATGCAAAAAAATGCTAAAAAAATGCAAAAAAACACAAAAAATGCAAAAAAATAATGCAAAAAAAAATGCAAAAAAAATGCAAAAAAATGGAAAAAAAATGCAAAAAAAAATGCAAAAAAAAATGCAAAAAAATGCAAAAAAAATGCAAAAAAACACAAAAAATGCAAAAAAAAAAAATGCAAAAAAAAATGCAAAAAAAATGCAAAAAAATGGAAAAAAAAAATGCAAAAAAAAATGCAAAAAAAAAATGCAAAAAAATGCAAAAAAATGCAAAAAAAATGCAAAAAAAATGCAAAAAAATGCAAAAAAAAATGCAAAAAAATGCAAAAAAATGCAAAAAAAATGCAAAAAAAATGCAAAAAAAAATGCAAAAAAATGCAAAAAAAATGCAAAAAAATGGAAAAAAAAATCAAAAAAAATGCAAAAAAATGCAAAAAAAAATGCAAAAAAAATGCAAAAAAAAATGCAAAAAAAATGCAAAAAAATGCAAAAAAAAATGCAAAAAAATGCAAAAAAATGCAAAAAAATGCAAAAAAAAAATGCAAAAAAAATGCAAAAAAATGCAAAAAAACACAAAAAATGCAAAAAAAAGGCAAAAAAAATGCAAAAAAATGCAAAAAAAATGCAAAAAAAATGCAAAAAAAATGCAAAAAAAATGCAAAAAAAAATGCAAAAAAAATGCAAAAAAATGCAAAAAAAAATGCAAAAAAATGCAAAAAAATGCAGAAAAAAATGCAAAAAAAATGCAAAAAAAATGCAAAAAAATGCAAAAAAAAATGCAAAAAAATGCTAAAAAAATGCAAAAAAACACAAAAAATGCAAAAAAATAATGCAAAAAAAAATGCAAAAAAAATGCAAAAAAATGGAAAAAAAATGCAAAAAAAAATGCAAAAAAAAATGCAAAAAAATGCAAAAAAAATGCAAAAAAACATAAAAAATGCAAAAAAAAAAAATGCAAAAAAAAATGCAAAAAAAATGCAAAAAAATGGAAAAAAAAAATGCAAAAAAAAATGCAAAAAAAAATGCAAAAAAATGCAAAAAAATGCAAAAAAAATGCAAAAAAAATGCAAAAAAATGCAAAAAAAAATGCAAAAAAATGCAAAAAAATGCAAAAAAATGCAAAAAAAATGCAAAAAAAAATGCAAAAAAATGCAAAAAAAATGCAAAAAAATGGAAAAAAAAATCAAAAAAAATGCAAAAAAAAATGCAAAAAAAATGCAAAAAAAAATGCAAAAAAAATGCAAAAAAATGCAAAAAAAAATGCAAAAAAATGCAAAAAAATGCAAAAAAATGCAAAAAAAAAATGCAAAAAAAATGCAAAAAAATGCAAAAAAAAAATTCAAAAAAAATGCAAAAAAAATGCAAAAAAATGCAAAAAAAAAGCAAAAAAAATGCAAAAAAAATGCAAAAAAAAATGCAAAAAAATGCAAAAAAATGGAAAAAAAATGCAAAAAAAATGCCAAAAAATGCAAAAAAAATGCAAAAAAAATGCAAAAAAATGCAAAAAAAATGCAAAAAAAATGCAAAAAAAAATGCAAAAAAAATGCAAAAAAAATGCAAAAAAAAATGCAAAAAAAATGCAAAAAAAATGCAAAAAAAATGCAAAAAAAAATGCAAAAAAAAATGCAAAAAAATGCAAAAAAATGCAAAAAAATGCAAAAAAAAATGCAAAAAAAAATGCAAAAAAAATGCAAAAAAAAATGCAAAAAAAATGCAAAAAAATGCAAAAAAATGCAAAAAAAATGCAAAAAAAAATGCAAAAAAAATGCAAAAAATGGAAAAAAAAATTCAAAAAAAATGCAAAAAAATGCAAAAAAATATGCAAAAAAAAAATGCAGAAAAAATGCAAAAAAAAATGCAAAAAAACACAAAAAATGCAAAAAAAATGCAAAAAAAAGCAAAAAAAATACAAAAAAATGCAAAAAAAAAAGCAAAAAAATGCAAAAAAAATGCAAAAAAAATGCAAAAAAAAATGAAAAAAAATGCAAAAAAAAATGCAAAAAAAAATGCAAAAAAATGCAAAAAAAATGCAAAAAAAATGCAAAAAAAAATGCAAAAAAAAATGCAAAAAAATGAAAAAAAAAATGCAAAAAAATGCAAAAAAATGCAAAAAAAAAATGCAAAAAAAATGCAAAAAAATGCAAAAAAAATGGAAAAAAAAATGCAAAAAAAATGCAAAAAAAATGCAAAAAAATGCAAAAAAATGCAAAAAAAAATGCAAAAAAAATGCAAAAAAATGCAAAAAAAATGCAAAAAAATACAAAAAAAAACTGCAAAAAAATGAAAAAAAAAATGCAAAAAAATGCAAAAAAATGCAAAAAAAAATGCAAAAAAAATGCAAAAAAATGCAAAAAAAATGCAAAAAAAAATGCAAAAAAATGCAAAAAAAAATGCAAAAAAAATGCAAAAAAAAATGCAAAAAAATGCAAAAAAAAAAGCAAAAAAATGCAAAAAAAAATGCAAAAAAAATGCAAAAAAATGCAAAAAAAAATGCAAAAAAAATGCAAAAAAAATGCAAAAAAAATGAAAAAAAATGCAAAAAAAAATGCAAAAAAAAATGCAAAAAAATGCAAAAAAAATGCAAAAAAAATGCAAAAAAAAATGCAAAAAAAAAATGCAAAAAAATGAAAAAAAAATGCAAAAAAATGCAAAAAAATGCAAAAAAAAATGCAAAAAAAATGCAAAAAAATGCAAAAAAAATGCAAAAAAAAATGCAAAAAAAATGCAAAAAAAATGCAAAAAAATGCAAAAAAATGCAAAAAAAAATGCAAAAAAAATGCAAAAAAATGCAAAAAAATGCAAAAAAAAATGCAAAAAAAATGCAAAAAAATGCAAAAAAATGCAAAAAAAAATGCAAAAAAATGCAAAAAAAAAAGCAAAAAAATGCAAAAAAAAATGCAAAAAAATGCAAAAAAATGCAAAAAAAAATGCAAAAAAAATGCAAAAAAAATGCAAAAAAAAATGAAAAAAAATGCAAAAAAAAATGCAAAAAAAAATGCAAAAAAATGCAAAAAAAATGCAAAAAAAATGCAAAAAAAAATGCAAAAAAAAAATGCAAAAAAAAATGCAAAAAAAATGCAAAAAAATGCAAAAAAAATGCAAAAAAAAATGCAAAAAAAATGCAAGAAAAATGCAAAAAAATGCAAAAAAATGGAAAAAAAATGAATTCAAAAAAAATGCAAAAAAAATGCAAAAAAATGCCAAGAAAAATGCAAAAAAAAATGCAAAAAAATGCAAAAAAAATGCAAAAAAAATGCAAAAAAACACAAAAAATGCAAAAAAATGCAAAAAAAATGCAAAAAAAAATGCAAAAAAATGCAAAAAAAATGCAAAAAAACACAAAAAATGCAAAAAAATGCAAAAAAAATGCAAAAAAAAATGCAAAAAAATGCAAGAAAAATGCAAAAAAATGCAAAAAAATGGAAAAAAAAAATGCAAAAAAATGCAAAAAAAATGCAAAAAAATGCAAAAAAAAAAGCAAAAAAAATGCAAAAAAAATGCAAAAAAAAATGCAAAAAAACACAAAAAATGCAAAAAAAATGCAAAAAAAAATGCAAAATAAAATGCAAAAAAATGCAAAAAAAATGCAAAAAAAATGCAAAAAAATGCAAAAAAATGCAAAAAAAAATGCAAAAAAAATGCAAAAAAATGCAAAAAAATGCAAAAAAAATGCAAAAAAAAATGCAAAAAAACACAAAAAATGCAAAAAAAATGCAAAAAAAAATGCAAAAAAATGCAAAAAAATGCAAAAAAAATGCAAAAAAATGCAAAAAAATGCAAAAAAAATGCAAAAAAAAATGCAAAAAAAATGCAAAAAAAATGCAAAAAAAAATGCAAAAATAATGCAAAAAAAATGCAAAAAAAATGCAAAAAAATGGAAAAAAAATGCAAAAAAAAATGCAAAAAAAAATGCAAAAAAATGCAAAAAAAATGCAAAAAAAACACAAAAAATGCAAAAAAATGCAAAAAAAATGCAAAAAAAAATGCAAAAAAATGCAAAAAAAATGCAAAAAAAATGCAAAAAAAATGCAAAAAAAAATGCAAAAAAAATGCAAAAAAATGCAAAAAAATGGAAAAAAAATGAATTAAAAAAAAATGCAAAAAAAATGCAAAAAAATGCCAAGAAAAATGCAAAAAAAAATGCAAAAAAATGCAAAAAAAATGCAAAAAAAATGCAAAAAAACACAAAAAATGCAAAAAAATGCAAAAAAAATGCAAAAAAAAATGCAAAAAAATGCAAAAAAAATGCAAAAAAAATGCAAAAAAAATGCAAAAAAAAATGCAAAAAAAATGCAAAAAAATGCAAAAAAATGGAAAAAAAATGAATTAAAAAAAAATGCAAAAAAAATGCAAAAAAATGCCAAGAAAAATGCAAAAAAAAATGCAAAAAAATGCAAAAAAAATGCAAAAAAAATGCAAAAAAACACAAAAAATGCAAAAAAAAAATTCCAAAAAAAATGCAATAAAATGCAAAAAAAAAAGCAAAAAAAATGCAAAAAAAATGCAAAAAAAAATGCAAAAAAACACAAAAAATGCAAAAAAAAAATGCAAAAAAAAATGCAAAATAAAATGCAAAAAAATGCAAAAAAAATGCAAAAAAAATGCAAAAAAAAATGCAAAAAAATGCAAAAAAATGGAAAAAAAAATGCAAAAAAAATGCCAAAAAATGCAAAAAAAATGCAAAAAAAATGCAAAAAAATGCAAAAAAAAATGCAAAAAAAATGCAAAAAAAAATGCAAAAAAAATGCAAAAAAAATGCAAAAAAAAATGCAAAAATAATGCAAAAAAAAATGCAAAAAAAATGCAAAAAAATGGAAAAAAAATGCAAAAAAAAATGCAAAAAAAAATGCAAAAAAATGCAAAAAAAATGCAAAAAAACACAAAAAATGCAAAAAAATGCAAAAAAAATGCAAAAAAAAATGCAAAAAAATGCAAAAAAAATGCAAAAAAAATGCAAAAAAAATGCAAAAAAAAATGCAAAAAAAATGCAAAAAAATGCAAAAAAATGGAAAAAAAAATGAATTCAAAAAAAATGCAAAAAAAATGCAAAAAAATGCCAAGAAAAATGCAAAAAAAAATGCAAAAAAATGCAAAAAAAATGCAAAAAAAATGCAAAAAAACACAAAAAATGCAAAAAAAAATTTCCAAAAAAAATGCAAAAAAATGCAAAAAAAAAAGCAAAAAAAATGCAAAAAAAATGCAAAAAAAAATGCAAAAAAACACAAAAAATGCAAAAAAAAAATGCAAAAAAAAATGCAAAATAAAATGCAAAAAAATGCAAAAAAAATGCAAAAAAAATGCAAAAAAATGCAAAAAAATGCAAAAAAAAATGCAAAAAAAATGCAAAAAAATGCAAAAAAATGCAAAAAAAATGCAAAAAAAATGCAAAAAAACACAAAAAATGCAAAAAAAATGCAAAAAAAAATGCAAAAAAAATGCAAAAAAATGCAAAAAAAATGCAAAAAAAATGCAAAAAAATGCAAAAAAATGCAAAAAAAAATGCAAAAAAAATGCAAAAAAAATGCAAAAAAAATGCAAAAAAATGCAAAAAAACACAAAAAATGCAAAAAAAAGGCAAAAAAAATGCAAAAAAATGCAAAAAAAATGCAAAAAAAATGCAAAAAAATGCAAAAAAAATGCAAAAAAAAATGCAAAAAAATGCAAAAAAATGCAAAAAAAAATGCAAAAAAAATGCAAAAAAATGCAGAAAAAAATGCAAAAAAAATGCAAAAAAAATGCAAAAAAATGCAAAAAAAAATGCAAAAAAAAATGCAAAAAAATTCAAAAAAAATGCAAAAAAATGGAAAAAAAAATCAAAAAAAAATGCAAAAAAATGCAAAAAAAAATGCAAAAAAAATGCAAAAAAAAATGCAAAAAAAAATGCAAAAAAATGCAAAAAAAAATGCAAAAAAATGCAAAAAAAATGCAAAAAAAAATGCAAAAATAATGCAAAAAAAAATGCAAAAAAAATGCAAAAAAATGGAAAAAAAATGCAAAAAAAAAATGCAAAAAAAAATGCAAAAAAATGCAAAAAAAATGCAAAAAAACACAAAAAATGCAAAAAAATGCAAAAAAAATGCAAAAAAAAATGCAAAAAAATGCAAAAAAAATGCAAAAAAAATGCAAAAAAAATGCAAAAAAAAATGCAAAAAAAAATGCAAAAAAATGCAAAAAAAATGGAAAAAAAATGAATTAAAAAAAAATGCAAAAAAAATGCAAAAAAATGCCAAGAAAAATGCAAAAAAAAATGCAAAAAAATGCAAAAAAAATGCAAAAAAACACAAAAAATGCAAAAAAAAATTTCCAAAAAAATGCAAAAAAATGCAAAAAAAAAGCAAAAAAAATGCAAAAAAAATGCAAAAAAAAAATGCAAAAAAACACAAAAAATGCAAAAAAAAAATGCAAAAAAAAATGCAAAATAAAATGCAAAAAAATGCAAAAAAAATGCAAAAAAAATGCAAAAAAAAATGCAAAAAAATGCAAAAAAATGGAAAAAAAAATGCAAAAAAAATGCCAAAAAATGCAAAAAAAATGCAAAAAAAATGCAAAAAAATGCAAAAAAAAATGCAAAAAAAATGCAAAAAAAAATGCAAAAAAAATGCAAAAAAAATGCAAAAAAAAATGCAAAAATAATGCAAAAAAAAATGCAAAAAAAATGCAAAAAAATGGAAAAAAAATGCAAAAAAAAATGCAAAAAAAAATGCAAAAAAATGCAAAAAAAATGCAAAAAACACAAAAAATGCAAAAAAATGCAAAAAAAATGCAAAAAAAAATGCAAAAAAATGCAAAAAA
The DNA here is from genome assembly GCA_023566125.1 of Zingel zingel. Lineage (NCBI taxonomy): Eukaryota > Metazoa > Chordata > Actinopteri > Perciformes > Percidae > Zingel > Zingel zingel. Next base: position 26,039 of record JAKRKW010000390.1, read on the forward strand.
AATGCAAAAAAAATGCAAAAAAAATGCAAAAAAAAATGCAAAAAAAAATGCAAAAAAATGCAAAAAAATGGAAAAAAAAATGAATTAAAAAAAAATGCAAAAAAAATGCAAAAAAATGCCAAGAAAAATGCAAAAAAAAATGCAAAAAAATGCAAAAAAAATGCAAAAAAATGCAAAAAAACACAAAAAATGCAAAAAAAAATTTCCAAAAAAAATGCAAAAAAATGCAAAAAAAAAAGCAAAAAAAATGCAAAAAAAATGCAAAAAAAAATGCAAAAAAACACAAAAAATGCAAAAAAAAAATGCAAAAAAAAATGCAAAATAAAATGCAAAAAAATGCAAAAAAAATGCAAAAAAAATGCAAAAAAATGCAAAAAAATGCAAAAAAAAATGCAAAAAAAATGCAAAAAAATGCAAAAAAATGCAAAAAAAATGCAAAAAAAATGCAAAAAAAACACAAAAAATGCAAAAAAAATGCAAAAAAAAAATGCAAAAAAAATGCAAAAAAATGCAAAAAAAATGCAAAAAAAATGCAAAAAAATGCAAAAAAATGCAAAAAAAAATGCAAAAAAAATGCAAAAAAAATGCAAAAAAAATGCAAAAAAATGCAAAAAAACACAAAAAATGCAAAAAAAAGGCAAAAAAAATGCAAAAAAATGCAAAAAAAATGCAAAAAAAATGCAAAAAAATGCAAAAAAAATGCAAAAAAAAATGCAAAAAAAATGCAAAAAAATGCAAAAAAAATGCAAAAAAAATGCAAAAAAAATGCAGAAAAATGCAAAAAAATGCAAAAAAATGCAAAAAAATGCAAAAAAATGCAAAAAAAAATGCAAAAAAATGCTAAAAAAATGCAAAAAAACACAAAAAATGCAAAAAAATAATGCAAAAAAAAATGCAAAAAAAATGCAAAAAAATGGAAAAAAAATGCAAAAAAAAATGCAAAAAAAAAATGCAAAAAAATGCAAAAAAAATGCAAAAAAACACAAAAAATGCAAAAAAAAAAAATGCAAAAAAAAATGCAAAAAAAATGCAAAAAAATGGAAAAAAAAAATGCAAAAAAAAATGCAAAAAAAAATGCAAAAAAATGCAAAAAAATGCAAAAAAAATGCAAAAAAAATGCAAAAAAATGCAAAAAAAAATGCAAAAAAATGCAAAAAAATGCAAAAAAAATGCAAAAAAAATGCAAAAAAAAATGCAAAAAAATGCAAAAAAAATGCAAAAAAATGGAAAAAAAAATCAAAAAAAATGCAAAAAAAATGCAAAAAAAAATGCAAAAAAAATGCAAAAAAAAATGCAAAAAAAATGCAAAAAAATGCAAAAAAAAATGCAAAAAAATGCAAAAAAATGCAAAAAAATGCAAAAAAAAAATGCAAAAAAAATGCAAAAAAATGCAAAAAAAAAATTCAAAAAAAATGCAAAAAAAATGCAAAAAAATGCAAAAAAAAAGCAAAAAAAATGCAAAAAAAAATGCAAAAAAACACAAAAAATGCAAAAAAAAAATGCAAAAAAACACAAAAAATGCAAAAAAAAAATGCAAAAAAAAATGCAAAATAAAATGCAAAAAAATGCAAAAAAAATGCAAAAAAAATGCAAAAAAATGCAAAAAAATGCAAAAAAAAATGCAAAAAAAATGCAAAAAAATGCAAAAAAATGCAAAAAAAATGCAAAAAAAAATGCAAAAAAACACAAAAAATGCAAAAAATATGCAAAAAAAAATGCAAAAAAAATGCAAAAAAATGCAAAAAAAATGCAAAAAATGCAAAAAAATGCAAAAAAAAATGCAAAAAAAATGCAAAAAAAAATGCAAAAAAAATGCAAAAAAATGCAAAAAAAAGCACAAAAAAATGCAAAAAAAAGGCAAAAAAAATGCAAAAAAATGCAAAAAAAATGCAAAAAAAATGCAAAAAAATGCAAAAAAAATGCAAAAAAAAATGCAAAAAAAATGCAAAAAAATGCAAAAAAAAATGCAAAAAAAATGCAAAAAAATGCAGAAAAAAATGCAAAAAAAATGCAAAAAAAATGCAAAAAAATGCAAAAAAAAATGCAAAAAAATGCTAAAAAAATGCAAAAAAACACAAAAAATGCAAAAAAATAATGCAAAAAAAAATGCAAAAAAAATGCAAAAAAATGGAAAAAAAATGCAAAAAAAAATGCAAAAAAAAATGCAAAAAAATGCAAAAAAAAATGCAAAAAAACACAAAAAATGCAAAAAAAAAAAATGCAAAAAAAAATGCAAAAAAAATGCAAAAAAAATGGAAAAAAAAAATGCAAAAAAAAATGCAAAAAAAAATGCAAAAAAATGCAAAAAAATGCAAAAAAAATGCAAAAAAAATGCAAAAAAATGCAAAAAAAAATGCAAAAAAATGCAAAAAAATGCAAAAAAAATGCAAAAAAAATGCAAAAAAAAATGCAAAAAAATGCAAAAAAAATGCAAAAAAATGGAAAAAAAAATCAAAAAAAATGCAAAAAAATGCAAAAAAAAATGCAAAAAAAATGCAAAAAAAAATGCAAAAAAAATGCAAAAAATGCAAAAAAAAATGCAAAAAAATGCAAAAAAATGCAAAAAAATGCAAAAAAAAAATGCAAAAAAAATGCAAAAAAATGCAAAAAAACACAAAAAATGCAAAAAAAAGGCAAAAAAAATGCAAAAAAATGCAAAAAAAATGCAAAAAAAATGCAAAAAAATGCAAAAAAAATGCAAAAAAAAATGCAAAAAAAAATGCAAAAAAATGCAAAAAAAAATGCAAAAAAATGCAAAAAAATGCAGAAAAAAATGCAAAAAAAATGCAAAAAAAATGCAAAAAAATGCAAAAAAAAATGCAAAAAAATGCTAAAAAAATGCAAAAAAACACAAAAAATGCAAAAAAATAATGCAAAAAAAAATGCAAAAAAAATGCAAAAAAATGGAAAAAAAATGCAAAAAAAAATGCAAAAAAATGCAAAAAAAATGCAAAAAAACACAAAAAATGCAAAAAAAAAAAATGCAAAAAAAAAAATGCAAAAAAAATGCAAAAAAATGGAAAAAAAAAATGCAAAAAAAAATGCAAAAAAAAATGCAAAAAAATGCAAAAAAATGCAAAAAAAATGCAAAAAAAATGCAAAAAAATGCAAAAAAAAATGCAAAAAAATGCAAAAAAATGCAAAAAAATGCAAAAAAAATGCAAAAAAAAATGCAAAAAAATGCAAAAAAAATGCAAAAAAAATGCAAAAAAATGCAAAAAAAAAATGCAAAAAAATGCTAAAAAAATGCAAAAAAACACAAAAAATGCAAAAAAATAATGCAAAAAAAAATGCAAAAAAAATGCAAAAAAATGGAAAAAAAATGCAAAAAAAAATGCAAAAAAAAATGCAAAAAAATGCAAAAAAAATGCAAAAAAACACAAAAAATGCAAAAAAAAAAAATGCAAAAAAAAATGCAAAAAAAATGCAAAAAAATGGAAAAAAAAAATGCAAAAAAAAATGCAAAAAAAAATGCAAAAAAATGCAAAAAAATGCAAAAAAAATGCAAAAAAAATGCAAAAAAATGCAAAAAAAATGCAAAAAAATGCAAAAAAATGCAAAAAAAATGCAAAAAAAATGCAAAAAAAAATGCAAAAAAATGCAAAAAAAATGCAAAAAAATGGAAAAAAAAATCAAAAAAAAAGCAAAAAAATGCAAAAAAAAATGCAAAAAAAATGCAAAAAAAAAATGCAAAAAAAATG
>JAKRKW010000391.1:0-29730 GCA_023566125.1 Zingel zingel
AAAAAAAATGCAAAAAAAACCCACAAAAAAATGCAAAAAAAACACAAAAAAATGCAAAAAAAAATGCAAAAAAAACCCCACAAAAAATGCAAAAAAATGCAAAAAAACACAAAAAAAATGCAAAAAAAATGCAAAAAAACCCACAAAAAATGCAAAAAAAATGCAAAAAAACCCACAAAAAATGCAAAAAAACCCACAAAAAAATGCAAAAAAACCCACAAAAAAATGCAAAAAAAACACAAAAAAATGCAAAAAAAATGCAAAAAAACCCACAAAAAAATGCAAAAAAAAAACAAAAAAATGCAAAAAAAACCACAAAAAATGCAAAAAAAATGCAAAAAAAATGCAAAAAAAATGCAAAAAAAACACAAAAAATGCAAAAAAAAATGCAAAAAAAGACAAAAAAAAAAATGCAAAAAAAACACAAAAAATGCAAAAAAAAATGCAAAAAAACACAAAAAAAATGCAAAAAAAAATGCAAAAAAACCCACAAAAAATGCAAAAAAAAATGCAAAAAAAAACCCACAAAAAAAATGCAAAAAAACCCACAAAAAAATGCAAAAAAAACACAAAAAAATGCAAAAAAAATGCAAAAAAACACAAAAAAAATGCAAAAAAAATGCAAAAAAACCCACAAAAAATGCAAAAAAAATGCAAAAAAACCCACAAAAAAATGCAAAAAAACCCACAAAAAAATGCAAAAAAAACACAAAAAAATGCAAAAAAAATGCAAAAAAACCCACAAAAAAATGCAAAAAAACACAAAAAAATGCAAAAAAAACCACAAAAAATGCAAAAAAAATGCAAAAAAAACCCACAAAAAAATGCAAAAAAAACACAAAAAAGTGCAAAAAAAACAAAAAAATGCAAAAAAAATGCAAAAAAACCCACAAAAAATGCAAAAAAAAATGCAAAAAAACACAAAAAAAAATGCAAAAAAAACCACAAAAAATGCAAAAAAAAATGCAAAAAAAAATGCAAAAAAACCCACAAAAAATGCAAAAAAAAATGCAAAAAAAATGCAAAAAAAAATGCAAAAAAAACCACAAAAAATGCAAAAAAAATGCAAAAAAAAATGCAAAAAAAAATGCAAAAAAACCCACAAAAAATGCAAAAAAAATGCAAAAAAAATGCAAAAAACCCCACAAAAAATGCAAAAAAAATGCAAAAAAAACCACAAAAAAAATGCAGAAAAACCCACAAAAAAATGCAAAAAAAACACAAAAAAATGCAAAAAATATGCAAAAAAACCCACAAAAAAATGCAAAAAAAACACAAAAAAATGCAAAAAACCCCACAAAAAATGCAAAAAAAATGCAAAAACAAACCCACAAAAATGCAAAAAAACCCACAAAAAAATGCAAAAAAATACACAAAAAAATGCAAAAAAAATTCAAAAAAACCCACAAAAATGCAAAAAAAATGCAAAAAACACACCAAAAAAAATGCAAAAAAAATGCAAAAAAACCCACAAAAAATGCAAAAAAAAATGCAAAAAAACCCACAAAAAAATCAAAAAAATGCAAAAAAACCCACAAAAAAATGCAAAAAAACCCACAAAAAAATGCAAAAAAAAAGCACAAAAAAATGCAAAAAAAATGCAAAAAAACCCACAAAAAATGCAAAAAAAACACAAAAAAATGCAAAAAAAACCACAAAAAAATGCAAAAAAAATGCAAAAAAAATGCAAAAAAAATGCAAAAAAAATGCAAAAAAAAACCACAAAAAATGCAAAAAAAATGCAAAAAAAGACAAAAAAAAATGCCAAAAAAATGCAAAAAAACCCACAAAAAAATGCAAAAAAAACCCACAAAAAATGCAAAAAAAAATGCAAAAAAATGCAAAAAAAAACCACAAAAAAATGCAAAAAAAACACAAAAAAATGCAAAAAAAAACACAAAAAAATGCAAAAAAACCCACAAAAAATGCAAAAAAAATGCAAAAAACCCACAAAAAAATGCAAAAAAAAACACAAAAAAATGCAAAAAAAACCCCACAAAAAATGCAAAAAAAAATGCAAAAAAACACAAAAAAAATGCAAAAAAACCCACAAAAAATGCAAAAAAAATGCAAAAAAACCCACAAAAAATGCAAAAAAAATGCAAAAAAACCCACAAAAAAATGCAAAAAAACCCACAAAAAAATGCAAAAAAAACACAAAAAAATGCAAAAAAAAAAATGCAAAAAAAACCCACAAAAAAATGCAAAAAAAACACACAAAAAAATGCAAAAAAAACCACAAAAAATGCAAAAAAAATGCAAAAAAAATGCAAAAAAAATGCAAAAAAAAACACAAAAAATGCAAAAAAAGACAAAAAAAATGCCAAAAAAATGCAAAAAAAACCCACAAAAAATGCAAAAAAAATGCAAAAAAATGCAAAAAAAAACACCAAAAAATGCAAAAAAAACACAAAAAAATGCAAAAAAAACCACAAAAAATGCAAAAAAAATGCAAAAAAAATGCAAAAAAACCCACAAAAAATGCAAAAAACCCCACAAAAAAATGCAAAAAAAAATGCAAAAAAACCACAAAAAATGCAAAAAACCCCACAAAAAAATGCAAAAAAAATGCAAAAAAATGCAAAAAACCCCACAAAAAATGCATAAAAAATGCAAAAAAAATGCAAAAAAAATGCAAAAAAAATGCAAAAAAATGCAAAAAACCCCACAAAAAATGCAAAAAAAATGCAAAAAAAATGCAAAAAAAACAAAAAAATGCAAAAAAAAATGCAAAAAAACCCCACAAAAAATGCAAAAAAAATGCAAAAAAACACAAAAAAAATGCAAAAAAAATGCAAAAAAACCCACAAAAAATGCAAAAAAAATGCAAAAAAACCCACAAAAAAATGCAAAAAAAAAATGCAAAAAAACCCACAAAAAAATGCAAAAAAACCCACAAAAAAATGCAAAAAAAACACAAAAAAATGCAAAAAAAATGCAAAAAAACCCACAAAAAAATGCAAAAAAAACACAAAAAAATGCAAAAAAAACCACAAAAAATGCAAAAAAAATGCAAAAAAAATGCAAAAAAAATGCAAAAAAAATGCAACAAAAAACCACAAAAATGCAAAAAAAATGCAAAAAAAGACAAAAAAAATGCCAAAAAAATGCAAAAAAACCCACAAAAAATGCAAAAAAACCCACAAAAAATGCAAAAAAAAATGCAAAAAAATGCAAAAAAAACCACAAAAAAATGCAAAAAAAACACAAAAAAATGCAAAAAAAACACAAAAAAATGCAAAAAAACCACAAAAAATGCAAAAAAAATGCAAAAAAACCCACAAAAAAATGCAAAAAAAACACAAAAAATGCAAAAAAAACCCACAAAAAATGCAAAAAAAATGCAAAAAAACACAAAAAAAATGCAAAAAAACCCACAAAAAATGCAAAAAAAAATGCAAAAAAACCCACAAAAAAATGCAAAAAAAAAATGCAAAAAAACCCACAAAAAAATGCAAAAAAACCCACAAAAAAATGCAAAAAAAACACAAAAAAATGCAAAAAAAATGCAAAAAAACCCACAAAAAAATGCAAAAAAAACACAAAAAAATGCAAAAAAAACCACAAAAAATGCAAAAAAAATGCAAAAAAAATGCAAAAAAAATGCAAAAAAAACACAAAAAATGCAAAAAAAGACAAAAAAAATGCCAAAAAAATGCAAAAAAACCCACAAAAAATGCAAAAAAAAATGCAAAAAAATGCAAAAAAAAACACCAAAAAATGCAAAAAAAAAACACAAAAAAATGCAAAAAAAACCACAAAAAATGCAAAAAAAATGCAAAAAAAATGCAAAAAAACCCACAAAAAATGCAAAAAACCCCACAAAAAAATGCAAAAAAAATGCAAAAAAACCCACAAAAAATGCAAAAAACCCCACAAAAAAATGCAAAAAAAATGCAAAAAAATGCAAAAAACCCCACAAAAAATGCATAAAAAATGCAAAAAAAATGCAAAAAAAATGCAAAAAAAATGCAAAAAAATGCAAAAAACCCCACAAAAAATGCAAAAAAAATGCAAAAAAAATGCAAAAAAAACAAAAAAATGCAAAAAAAATGCAAAAAAACCCCACAAAAAATGCAAAAAAAATGCAAAAAAACACAAAAAAAATGCAAAAAAAATGCAAAAAAACCCACAAAAAATGCAAAAAAAATGCAAAAAAACCCACAAAAAAATGCAAAAAAAATGCAAAAAAACCCACAAAAAAATGCAAAAAAACCCACAAAAAAATGCAAAAAAAACACAAAAAAATGCAAAAAAAATGCAAAAAAACCCACAAAAAAATGCAAAAAAAATGCAAAAAAACCCACAAAAAATGCAAAAAAAATGCAAAAAAACACAAAAAAAATGCAAAAAAACCCACAAAAAAATGCAAAAAAAACACAAAAAAATGCAAAAAAAATGCAAAAAAACCCACAAAAAATGCAAAAAAAATGCAAAAAAACACAAAAAAATGCAAAAAAAACCACAAAAAATGCAAAAAAAAATGCAAAAAAAAATGCAAAAAAACCCACAAAAAATGCAAAAAAAAATGCAAAAAAAATGCAAAAAAAATGCAAAAAAAATGCAAAAAACCCCACAAAAAATGCAAAAAAAAACACAAAAAAAATGCAAAAAAACCCACAAAAAAATGCAAAAAAAACACAAAAAAATGCAAAAAAACCCACAAAAAATGCAAAAAAAATGCAAAAAAAACCCACAAAAAATGCAAAAAAAATGCAAAAAAACCCACAAAAAAATGCAAAAAAACCCACAAAAAAATGCAAAAAAAACACAAAAAAATGCAAAAAAAATGCAAAAAAACCCACAAAAAAATGCAAAAAAAACACAAAAAAATGCAAAAAACCCCACAAAAAATGCAAAAAAACCCACAAAAAAATGCAAAAAAAACACAAAGAAATGCAAAAAATATGCAAAAAAACCCACAAAAAAATGCAAAAAAAACACAAAAAAATGCAAAAAAAACCACAAAAAATGCAAAAAAAATGCAAAAAAAATGCAAAAAAAATGCAAAAAAAACACAAAAAATGCAAAAAAAAATGCAAAAAAAGACAAAAAAAATGCCAAAAAAATGCAAAAAAACCCACAAAAAAATGCAAAAAAAACACAAAAAAATGCAAAAAAAATGCAAAAAAACCCACAAAAAAATGCAAAAAAACACAAAAAAATGCAAAAAAAACCACAAAAAATGCAAAAAAAATGCAAAAAAACCCACAAAAAATGCAAAAAAAATGCAAAAAAACACAAAAAAAATGCAAAAAAAACCACAAAAAATGCAAAAAAAAATGCAAAAAAAAATGCAAAAAAACCCACAAAAAATGCAAAAAAAAATGCAAAAAAAATGCAAAAAAAATGCAAAAAAAACCACAAAAAATGCAAAAAAAATGCAAAAAAAAATGCAAAAAAAAATGCAAAAAAACCCACAAAAAATGCAAAAAAAATGCAAAAAAAATGCAAAAAACCCCACAAAAAATGCAAAAAAAATGCAAAAAAACCACAAAAAAAATGCAGAAAAACCCACAAAAAAATGCAAAAAAAACACAAAAAAATGCAAAAAATATGCAAAAAAACCCACAAAAAAATGCAAAAAAAACACAAAAAAATGCAAAAAACCCCACAAAAAATGCAAAAAAAATGCAAAAAAACCCACAAAAAATGCAAAAAAAATGCAAAAAAACCCACAAAAAAATGCAAAAAAACCCACAAAAAAATGCAAAAAAAACACAAAAAAATGCAAAAAAAATTCAAAAAAACCCCACAAAAAATGCAAAAAAAATGCAAAAAAACACAAAAAAAATGCAAAAAAAATGCAAAAAAACCCACAAAAAATGCAAAAAAAATGCAAAAAAACCCACAAAAAAATGCAAAAAAATGCAAAAAAACCCACAAAAAAATGCAAAAAAACCCACAAAAAAATGCAAAAAAAACACAAAAAAATGCAAAAAAAATGCAAAAAAACCCACAAAAAAATGCAAAAAAAACACAAAAAAATGCAAAAAAAACCACAAAAAATGCAAAAAAAATGCAAAAAAAATGCAAAAAAAATGCAAAAAAAACCACAAAAAATGCAAAAAAAAATGCAAAAAAAGACAAAAAAAATGCCAAAAAAATGCAAAAAAACCCACAAAAAATGCAAAAAAACCCACAAAAAATGCAAAAAAAAATGCAAAAAAATGCAAAAAAAACCACAAAAAAATGCAAAAAAAACACAAAAAAATGCAAAAAAAACACAAAAAAATGCAAAAAAACCCACAAAAAATGCAAAAAAAATGCAAAAAAACCCACAAAAAAATGCAAAAAAAACACAAAAAAATGCAAAAAAACCCCACAAAAAATGCAAAAAAAATGCAAAAAAACACAAAAAAAATGCAAAAAAACCCACAAAAAATGCAAAAAAAATGCAAAAAAACCCACAAAAAAATGCAAAAAAAATGCAAAAAAACCCACAAAAAAATGCAAAAAAACCCACAAAAAAATGCAAAAAAAACACAAAAAAATGCAAAAAAAATGCAAAAAAACCCACAAAAAAATGCAAAAAAAACACAAAAAAATGCAAAAAAAACCACAAAAAATGCAAAAAAAATGCAAAAAAAATGCAAAAAAAATGCAAAAAAAACACAAAAAATGCAAAAAAAGACAAAAAAAATGCCAAAAAAATGCAAAAAAACCCACAAAAAATGCAAAAAAAAATGCAAAAAAATGCAAAAAAAAACACCAAAAAATGCAAAAAAAACACAAAAAAATGCAAAAAAAACCACAAAAAATGCAAAAAAAATGCAAAAAAAATGCAAAAAAACCCACAAAAAATGCAAAAAACCCCACAAAAAAATGCAAAAAAAATGCAAAAAAACCCACAAAAAATGCAAAAAACCCCACAAAAAAATGCAAAAAAAATGCAAAAAAATGCAAAAAACCCCACAAAAAATGCATAAAAAATGCAAAAAAAATGCAAAAAAAATGCAAAAAAAATGCAAAAAAATGCAAAAAACCCCACAAAAAATGCAAAAAAAATGCAAAAAAAATGCAAAAAAAACAAAAAAATGCAAAAAAAATGCAAAAAAACCCCACAAAAAATGCAAAAAAAATGCAAAAAAACACAAAAAAAATGCAAAAAAAATGCAAAAAAACCCACAAAAAATGCAAAAAAAATGCAAAAAAACCCACAAAAAAATGCAAAAAAAATGCAAAAAAACCCACAAAAAAATGCAAAAAAACCCACAAAAAAATGCAAAAAAAACACAAAAAAATGCAAAAAAAATGCAAAAAAACCCACAAAAAAATGCAAAAAAAATGCAAAAAAACCCACAAAAAATGCAAAAAAAATGCAAAAAAACACAAAAAAAATGCAAAAAAACCCACAAAAAAATGCAAAAAAAACACAAAAAAGTGCAAAAAAAACACAAAAAAATGCAAAAAAAATGCAAAAAAACCCACAAAAAATGCAAAAAAAATGCAAAAAAACACAAAAAAATGCAAAAAAAACCACAAAAAATGCAAAAAAAAATGCAAAAAAAAATGCAAAAAAACCCACAAAAAATGCAAAAAAAAATGCAAAAAAAATGCAAAAAAAATGCAAAAAAAATGCAAAAAACCCCACAAAAAATGCAAAAAAAAACACAAAAAAAATGCAAAAAAACCCACAAAAAAATGCAAAAAAAACACAAAAAAATGCAAAAAAACCCACAAAAAATGCAAAAAAAATGCAAAAAAACCCACAAAAAATGCAAAAAAAATGCAAAAAAACCCACAAAAAAATGCAAAAAAACCCACAAAAAAATGCAAAAAAAACACAAAAAAATGCAAAAAAAATGCAAAAAAACCCACAAAAAAATGCAAAAAAAACACAAAAAAATGCAAAAAACCCCACAAAAAATGCAAAAAAACCCACAAAAAAATGCAAAAAAAACACAAAGAAATGCAAAAAATATGCAAAAAAACCCACAAAAAAATGCAAAAAAAACACAAAAAAATGCAAAAAAAACCACAAAAAATGCAAAAAAAATGCAAAAAAAATGCAAAAAAAATGCAAAAAAAACACAAAAAATGCAAAAAAAAATGCAAAAAAAGACAAAAAAAATGCCAAAAAAATGCAAAAAAACCCACAAAAAAATGCAAAAAAAACACAAAAAAATGCAAAAAAAATGCAAAAAAACCCACAAAAAAATGCAAAAAAACACAAAAAAATGCAAAAAAAACCACAAAAAATGCAAAAAAAATGCAAAAAAACCCACAAAAAAATGCAAAAAAAACACAAAAAAGTGCAAAAAAAACACAAAAAAATGCAAAAAAAATGCAAAAAAACCCACAAAAAATGCAAAAAAAAATGCAAAAAAACACAAAAAAAATGCAAAAAAAACCACAAAAAATGCAAAAAAAAATGCAAAAAAAAATGCAAAAAAACCCACAAAAAATGCAAAAAAAAATGCAAAAAAAATGCAAAAAAAATGCAAAAAAAACCACAAAAAATGCAAAAAAAATGCAAAAAAAAATGCAAAAAAAAATGCAAAAAAAAATGCAAAAAAACCCACAAAAAATGCAAAAAAAATGCAAAAAAAATGCAAAAAACCCCACAAAAAATGCAAAAAAAATGCAAAAAAAACCACAAAAAAAATGCAGAAAAACCCACAAAAAAATGCAAAAAAAACACAAAAAAATGCAAAAAATATGCAAAAAAAACCCACAAAAAAATGCAAAAAAAACACAAAAAAATGCAAAAAACCCCACAAAAAATGCAAAAAAAATGCAAAAAAACCCACAAAAAATGCAAAAAAAATGCAAAAAAACCCACAAAAAAATGCAAAAAAAACCCACAAAAAAATGCAAAAAAAACACAAAAAAATGCAAAAAAAATTCAAAAAAACCCCACAAAAAATGCAAAAAAAATGCAAAAAAACACAAAAAAAATGCAAAAAAAATGCAAAAAAACCCACAATAAATGCAAAAAAAATGCAAAAAAACCCACAAAAAAATGCAAAAAAATGCAAAAAAACCCACAAAAAAATGCAAAAAAACCCACAAAAAAATGCAAAAAAAACACAAAAAAATGCAAAAAAAATGCAAAAAAACCCACAAAAAAATGCAAAAAAAACACAAAAAAATGCAAAAAAAACCACAAAAAATGCAAAAAAAATGCAAAAAAAATGCAAAAAAAATGCAAAAAAAATGCAAAAAAAAACCACAAAAAATGCAAAAAAAAATGCAAAAAAAGACAAAAAAAATGCCAAAAAAATGCAAAAAAACCCACAAAAAATGCAAAAAAACCCACAAAAAATGCAAAAAAAAATGCAAAAAAATGCAAAAAAAACCACAAAAAAATGCAAAAAAAACACAAAAAAAATGCAAAAAAAACACAAAAAAATGCAAAAAAACCCACAAAAAATGCAAAAAAAATGCAAAAAAACCCACAAAAAAATGCAAAAAAAACACAAAAAAATGCAAAAAAACCCCACAAAAAATGCAAAAAAAATGCAAAAAAACACAAAAAAAATGCAAAAAACCCACAAAAAATGCAAAAAAAATGCAAAAAAACCCACAAAAAAATGCAAAAAAAATGCAAAAAAACCCACAAAAAAATGCAAAAAAACCCACAAAAAAATGCAAAAAAAACACAAAAAAATGCAAAAAAAATGCAAAAAAACCCACAAAAAAATGCAAAAAAAACACAAAAAAATGCAAAAAAAAACACAAAAAATGCAAAAAAAATGCAAAAAAAATGCAAAAAAAATGCAAAAAAAACACAAAAAATGCAAAAAAAAATGCAAAAAAAGACAAAAAAAATGCCAAAAAAATGCAAAAAAACCCACAAAAAATGCAAAAAAAAATGCAAAAAAATGCAAAAAAAAACACCAAAAAATGCAAAAAAAACACAAAAAAATGCAAAAAAAACCACAAAAAATGCAAAAAAAATGCAAAAAAAATGCAAAAAAACCCACAAAAAATGCAAAAAACCCCACAAAAAAATGCAAAAAAAATGCAAAAAAACCCACAAAAAATGCAAAAAACCCCACAAAAAAATGCAAAAAAAATGCAAAAAAATGCAAAAAACCCCACAAAAAATGCATAAAAAATGCAAAAAAAATGCAAAAAAAATGCAAAAAAAATGCAAAAAAATGCAAAAAACCCCACAAAAAATGCAAAAAAAATGCAAAAAAAATGCAAAAAAAACAAAAAAATGCAAAAAAAATGCAAAAAAACCCCACAAAAAATGCAAAAAAAATGCAAAAAAACACAAAAAAAATGCAAAAAAAATGCAAAAAAACCCACAAAAAATGCAAAAAAAATGCAAAAAAACCCACAAAAAAATGCAAAAAAAATGCAAAAAAACCCACAAAAAAATGCAAAAAAACCCACAAAAAAATGCAAAAAAAACACAAAAAAATGCAAAAAAAATGCAAAAAAACCCACAAAAAAATGCAAAAAAAATGCAAAAAAACCCACAAAAAATGCAAAAAAACACAAAAAAAATGCAAAAAAACCCACAAAAAAATGCAAAAAAAACACAAAAAAGTGCAAAAAAAACACAAAAAAATGCAAAAAAAATGCAAAAAAACCCACAAAAAATGCAAAAAAAATGCAAAAAAACACAAAAAAATGCAAAAAAAACCACAAAAAATGCAAAAAAAAATGCAAAAAAAAATGCAAAAAAACCCACAAAAAATGCAAAAAAAAATGCAAAAAAAATGCAAAAAAAATGCAAAAAAAATGCAAAAAACCCCACAAAAAATGCAAAAAAAAACACAAAAAAAATGCAAAAAAACCCACAAAAAAATGCAAAAAAACACAAAAAAATGCAAAAAAACCCACAAAAAATGCAAAAAAAATGCAAAAAAACCCACAAAAAATGCAAAAAAAATGCAAAAAAACCCACAAAAAAATGCAAAAAAACCCACAAAAAAATGCAAAAAAAACACAAAAAAAATGCAAAAAAAATGCAAAAAAACCCACAAAAAAATGCAAAAAAAACACAAAAAAATGCAAAAAACCCCACAAAAAATGCAAAAAAAACCCACAAAAAAATGCAAAAAAAACACAAAGAAATGCAAAAAATATGCAAAAAAACCCACAAAAAAATGCAAAAAAAACACAAAAAATGCAAAAAAAACCACAAAAAATGCAAAAAAAATGCAAAAAAAATGCAAAAAAAATGCAAAAAAAACACAAAAAATGCAAAAAAAAATGCAAAAAAAGACAAAAAAAATGCCAAAAAAATGCAAAAAAACCCACAAAAAATGCAAAAAAAAATGCAAAAAAATGCAAAAAAAACCACAAAAAAATGCAAAAAAAACACAAAAAAATGCAAAAAAAACCACAAAAAATGCAAAAAAAATGCAAAAAAACCCACAAAAAAATGCAAAAAAACCCACAAAAAATGCATAAAAAATGCAAAAAAAATGCAAAAAAAATGCAAAAAAAATGCAAAAAAATGCAAAAAACCCCACAAAAAATGCAAAAAAAATGCAAAAAAAATGCAAAAAAAACACAAAAAAATGCAAAAAAAATGCAAAAAAACCCCACAAAAAATGCAAAAAAAATGCAAAAAAACACAAAAAAAATGCAAAAAAAATGCAAAAAAACCCACAAAAAATGCAAAAAAAATGCAAAAAAACCCACAAAAAAATGCAAAAAAAATGCAAAAAAACCCACAAAAAAATGCAAAAAAACCCACAAAAAAATGCAAAAAAAACACAAAAAAATGCAAAAAAACCCACAAAAAAATGCAAAAAAAAACACAAAAAAATGCAAAAAAAACACAAAAAAATGCAAAAAAAATGCAAAAAAACCCACAAAAAATGCAAAAAAAATGCAAAAAAACACAAAAAAAATGCAAAAAAAACCACAAAAAATGCAAAAAAAAATGCAAAAAAAAATGCAAAAAAAACCCACAAAAAATGCATAAAAAAAATGCAAAAAAAATGCAAAAAAAATGCAAAAAAAATGCAAAAAACCCCACAAAAAATGCAAAAAAAATGCAAAAAAAACCACAAAAAAAATGAAAAAAAAACCCACAAAAAAATGCAAAAAAAAACACAAAAAAATGCAAAAAATATGCAAAAAAACCCACAAAAAAATGCAAAAAAAACACAAAAAAATGCAAAAAACCCCACAAAAAATGCAAAAAAAATGCAAAAAACCCCACAAAAAATGCAAAAAAAATGCAAAAAAAACCACAAAAAAAATGAAAAAAAAACCCACAAAAAAATGCAAAAAAAAACACAAAAAAATGCAAAAAATATGCAAAAAAACCCACAAAAAAATGCAAAAAAAAACACAAAAAAATGCAAAAAAAACCACAAAAAAATGCAAAAAAAATGCAAAAAAAATGCAAAAAAAATGCAAAAAAAAATGCAAAAAAAACCACAAAAAATGCAAAAAAAAATGCAAAAAAAGACAAAAAAAATGCCAAAAAAATGCAAAAAAACCCACAAAAAATGCAAAAAAACCCACAAAAAATGCAAAAAAAAATGCAAAAAAATGCAAAAAAAACCACAAAAAAATGCAAAAAAAACACAAAAAAATGCAAAAAAAACACAAAAAAATGCAAAAAAACCCACAAAAAATGCAAAAAAAATGCAAAAAAACCCACAAAAAAATGCAAAAAAAACACAAAAAAATGCAAAAAAACCCCACAAAAAATGCAAAAAAAATGCAAAAAAACACAAAAAAAATGCAAAAAAACCCACAAAAAATGCAAAAAAAATGCAAAAAAACCCACAAAAAAATGCAAAAAAAATGCAAAAAAACCCACAAAAAAATGCAAAAAAACCCACAAAAAAATGCAAAAAAAACACAAAAAAATGCAAAAAAAATGCAAAAAAACCCACAAAAAAATGCAAAAAAAACACAAAAAAATGCAAAAAAAACCACAAAAAATGCAAAAAAAATGCAAAAAAAAATGCAAAAAAAATGCAAAAAAAACACAAAAATGCAAAAAAAAATGCAAAAAAAGACAAAAAAAATGCCAAAAAATGCAAAAAAACCCACAAAAAATGCAAAAAAAAATGCAAAAAAATGCAAAAAAAAACACCAAAAAATGCAAAAAAAACACAAAAAAATGCAAAAAAAAACCACAAAAAATGCAAAAAAAATGCAAAAAAAATGCAAAAAAACCCACAAAAAATGCAAAAAACCCCACAAAAAAATGCAAAAAAAATGCAAAAAAACCCACAAAAAATGCAAAAAACCCCACAAAAAAATGCAAAAAAAATGCAAAAAAATGCAAAAAACCCCACAAAAAATGCATAAAAAATGCAAAAAAAATGCAAAAAAAATGCAAAAAAAATGCAAAAAAATGCAAAAAACCCCACAAAAAATGCAAAAAAAATGCAAAAAAAATGCAAAAAAAACAAAAAAATGCAAAAAAAATGCAAAAAAACCCCACAAAAAATGCAAAAAAAATGCAAAAAAACACAAAAAAAATGCAAAAAAAATGCAAAAAAACCCCACAAAAAATGCAAAAAAAATGCAAAAAAACCCACAAAAAAATGCAAAAAAACCCACAAAAAAATGCAAAAAAAACACAAAAAAATGCAAAAAAAATGCAAAAAAACCCACAAAAAAATGCAAAAAAAACACAAAAAAATGCAAAAAACCCCACAAAAAATGCAAAAAAACCCACAAAAAAATGCAAAAAAAACACAAAGAAATGCAAAAAATATGCAAAAAAACCCACAAAAAAATGCAAAAAAAACACAAAAAAATGCAAAAAAAACCACAAAAAAATGCAAAAAAAATGCAAAAAAAATGCAAAAAAAATGCAAAAAAAACACAAAAATGCAAAAAAAAATGCAAAAAAAGACAAAAAAAATGCCAAAAAAATGCAAAAAAACCCACAAAAAATGCAAAAAAAAATGCAAAAAAATGCAAAAAAACCACAAAAAAATGCAAAAAAAACACAAAAAAATGCAAAAAAAACCACAAAAAATGCAAAAAAAATGCAAAAAAACCCACAAAAAAATGCAAAAAAACCCACAAAAAATGCATAAAAAATGCAAAAAAAATGCAAAAAAAATGCAAAAAAAATGCAAAAAAATGCAAAAAACCCCACAAAAAATGCAAAAAAAATGCAAAAAAAATGCAAAAAAAACACAAAAAAATGCAAAAAAAATGCAAAAAAACCCCACAAAAAATGCAAAAAAAATGCAAAAAAACACAAAAAAAAATGCAAAAAAAATGCAAAAAAACCCACAAAAAATGCAAAAAAAATGCAAAAAAAACCCACAAAAAAATGCAAAAAAAATGCAAAAAAACCCACAAAAAAATGCAAAAAAACCCACAAAAAAATGCAAAAAAAACACAAAAAAATGCAAAAAAATGCAAAAAAACCCACAAAAAAATGCAAAAAAAACACAAAAAAATGCAAAAAAAACACAAAAAAATGCAAAAAAAATGCAAAAAAACCCACAAAAAAATGCAAAAAAATGCAAAAAAACACAAAAAAAATGCAAAAAAAACCACAAAAAATGCAAAAAAAAATGCAAAAAAAATGCAAAAAAAACCCACAAAAAATGCATTAAAAAAATGCAAAAAAAATGCAAAAAAAAATGCAAAAAAAATGCAAAAAACCCCACAAAAAATGCAAAAAAAATGCAAAAAAAACCACAAAAAAAATGAAAAAAAAACCCACAAAAAAATGCAAAAAAAAACACAAAAAAATGCAAAAAAATATGCAAAAAAACCCACAAAAAAATGCAAAAAAAACACAAAAAAATGCAAAAAACCCCACAAAAAATGCAAAAAAAATGCAAAAAAACCCACAAAAAATGCAAAAAAAATGCAAAAAAACCCACAAAAAAATGCAAAAAAAACACAAAAAAATGCAAAAAAAATGCAAAAAAACACCACAAAAAATGCAAAAAAATTGCAAAAAAACACAAAAAAAATGCAAAAAAAACACAAAAAAATGCAAAAAAAATGCAAAAAAACCCACAAAAAAATGCAAAAAAACCACAAAAAAATGCAAAAAAACCCACAAAAAATGCAAAAAAAATGCAAAAAAAATGCAAAAAAAATGCAAAAAAAAACACAAAAAATGCAAAAAAAAATGCAAAAAAAGACAAAAAAAATGCCAAAAAAATGCAAAAAAACCCACAAAAAATGCAAAAAAACCCACAAAAAATGCAAAAAAAAATGCAAAAAAATGCAAAAAAAACCACAAAAAAATGCAAAAAAAACACAAAAAAAATGCAAAAAAAACACAAAAAAATGCAAAAAAACCCACAAAAAATGCAAAAAAAATGCAAAAAAACCCACAAAAAATGCAAAAAAAATGCAAAAAAACCCACAAAAAAATGCAAAAAAAATGCAAAAAAACCCACAAAAAAATGCAAAAAAACCCACAAAAAAATGCAAAAAAAACACAAAAAAATGCAAAAAAACCCACAAAAAAATGCAAAAAAAACACAAAAAAATGCAAAAAAAATGCAAAAAAACCCACAAAAAAATGCAAAAAAAATGCAAAAAAAATGCAAAAAAACCCACAAAAAAATGCAAAAAAAACACAAAAAAATGCAAAAAAAACCACAAAAAATGCAAAAAAATGCAAAAAAAATGCAAAAAAAATGCAAAAAAAAACAAAAAAAATGCCAAAAAAATGCAAAAAACCCCACAAAAAATGCAAAAAAACCCACAAAAAATGCAAAAAAAAATGCAAAAAAATGCAAAAAAAAACACAAAAAAATGCAAAAAAAAACACAAAAAAATGCAAAAAAAAACAAAAAAATGCAAAAAAACCCACAAAAAATGCAAAAAAAATGCAAAAAAACACAAAAAAAAATGCAAAAAAAATGCAAAAAAACCCACAAAAAAATGCAAAAAACCCACAAAAAAATGCAAAAAAAATGCAAAAAAACCCACAAAAAAATGCAAAAAAAACACAAAAAAATGCAAAAAAAACCACAAAAAATGCAAAAAAAATGCAAAAAAACACAAAAAAATATGCAAAAAAAAACCACAAAAAAATGCAAAAAAAACACAAAAAAGTGCAAAAAAAACACAAAAAAATGCAAAAAAACCCACAAAAAATGCAAAAAAACCCACAAAAAATGCAAAAAAAAATGCAAAAAAATGCAAAAAAAACCACAAAAAATGCAAAAAAAACACAAAAAAATGCAAAAAAAACACAAAAAAATGCAAAAAAACCCACAAAAAATGCAAAAAAAATGCAAAAAAAACCACAAAAAAATGCAAAAAAACCCACAAAAAAATGCAAAAAAAACACAAAAAAATGCAAAAAAAATGCAAAAAAACCCCACAAAAAATGCAAAAAAAATGCAAAAAAACACAAAAAAAATGCAAAAAAACCCACAAAAAAATGCAAAAAAAACACAAAAAAATGCAAAAAAAATGCAAAAAAACCCACAAAAAAATGCAAAAAAAACACAAAAAAAATGCAAAAAAAACCACAAAAAATGCAAAAAAAATGCAAAAAAAATGCAAAAAAAATGCAAAAAAAACACAAAAAATGCAAAAAAAAATGCAAAAAAAGACAAAAAAAATGCCAAAAAAAATGCAAAAAAACCCACAAAAAATGCAAAAAAAAAATGCAAAAAAATGCAAAAAAAAACCACAAAAAAATGCAAAAAAAACACAAAAAAATGCAAAAAAAAACACAAAAAATGCAAAAAAACCCACAAAAAATGCAAAAAAAATGCAAAAAAACCACAAAAAAATGCAAAAAAACCCACAAAAAAATGCAAAAAAAAACACAAAAAAAATGCAAAAAAAATGCAAAAAAACCCCACAAAAAAATGCAAAAAAAACACAAAAAAATGCAAAAAAAATGCAAAAAAAACACAAAAAAATGCAAAAAAAACCACAAAAAATGCAAAAAAAATGCAAAAAAAATGCAAAAAAAATGCAAAAAAAACACAAAAAATGCAAAAAAAAATGCAAAAAAAGACAAAAAAAATGCCAAAAAAAATGCAAAAAAACCCACAAAAAATGCAAAAAAAAATGCAAAAAAATGCAAAAAAAACCACAAAAAAATGCAAAAAAAACCACAAAAAATGCAAAAAAAAATGCAAAAAAATGCAAAAAAAACACAAAAAAATGCAAAAAAAATGCAAAAAAATGCAAAAAAACCCACAAAAAATGCAAAAAAATGCAAAAAAACCCACAAAAAATGCAAAAAAAATGCAAAAAAACCCACAAAAAAATGCAAAAAAACCCACAAAAAAATGCAAAAAAAATGCAAAAAAACCCCACAAAAAATGCAAAAAAAATGCAAAAAAATGCAAAAAAACACAAAAAAAATGCAAAAAAAATGCAAAAAAACCCACAAAAAATGCAAAAAAAATGCAAAAAAACCCACAAAAAAATGCAAAAAAAAATGCAAAAAAACCCACAAAAAAATGCAAAAAAACCCACAAAAAAATGCAAAAAAAACACAAAAAAGTGCAAAAAAAACACAAAAAAATGCAAAAAAAATGCAAAAAGACCCACAAAAAATGCAAAAAAAATGCAAAAAAACACAAAAAAATGCAAAAAAAACCCACAAAAAATGCAAAAAAAAATGCAAAAAAAAATGCAAAAAAACCCACAAAAAATGCAAAAAAAATGCAAAAAAAATGCAAAAAAAATGCAAAAAAAAATGCAAAAAACCCCACAAAAAATGCAAAAAAAATGCAAAAAAAACCACAAAAAAAATGCAAAAAAACCCACAAAAAAATGCAAAAAAAACGCAAAAAAATGCAAAAAATATGCAAAAAAAACCACAAAAAAATGCAAAAAAAACACAAAAAAATGCAAAAAACCCCACAAAAAATGCAAAAAAAATGCAAAAAAACCCACAAAAAATGCAAAAAAAATGCAAAAAAACCCACAAAAAAATGCAAAAAAAACCACAAAAAAATGCAAAAAAAACACAAAAAAATGCAAAAAAAATGCAAAAAAACCCCACAAAAAATGCAAAAAAAATGCAAAAAAACACAAAAAAAATGCAAAAAAAATGCAAAAAAACCCACAAAAAATGCAAAAAAAATTGCAAAAAAACCCACAAAAAAATGCAAAAAAAATGCAAAAAAACCCACAAAAAAATGCAAAAAAACCCACAAAAAAATGCAAAAAAAACACAAAAAAATGCAAAAAAAATGCAAAAAAACCCACAAAAAAATGCAAAAAAAACACAAAAAAATGCAAAAAAAACCACAAAAAAATGCAAAAAAAATACAAAAAAAATGCAAAAAAAATGCAAAAAAAAAACACAAAAAATGCCAAAAAAAATGCAAAAAAAGACAAAAAAAATGCCAAAAAAATGCAAAAAAACCCACAAAAAATGCAAAAAAACCCACAAAAAATGCAAAAAAAATGCAAAAAAATGCAAAAAAAACCACAAAAAAATGCAAAAAAAACACAAAAAAATGCAAAAAAAACACAAAAAAATGCAAAAAAACCCACAAAAAATGCAAAAAAAATTCAAAAAAACCCACAAAAAATGCAAAAAAAATGCAAAAAAACCCACAAAAAAATGCAAAAAAACCCACAAAAAAATGCAAAAAAACCCACAAAAAATGCAAAAAAAATGCAAAAAAACCCACAAAAAAATGCAAAAAAAATGCAAAAAAACCCACAAAAAAATGCAAAAAAACCCACAAAAAAATGCAAAAAAAACACAAAAAAATGCAAAAAAAATGCAAAAAAACCCACAAAAAAATGCAAAAAAAACACAAAAAAATGCAAAAAAAATGCAAAAAAACCCACAAAAAAATGCAAAAAAAACACAAAAAAATGCAAAAAAAAACCACAAAAAATGCAAAAAAAATGCAAAAAAACACAAAAAAAATGCAAAAAAACCCACAAAAAAATGCAAAAAAAACACAAAAAAGTGCAAAAAAAACACAAAAAAATGCAAAAAAAATGCAAAAAAACCCACAAAAAATGCAAAAAAAAAATGCAAAAAAAAATGCAAAAAAACCCACAAAAAATGCAAAAAAAACACAAAAAAATGCAAAAAAAACACAAAAAAATGCAAAAAAACCCACAAAAAATGCAAAAAAAAATGCAAAAAAACCCACAAAAAAATGCAAAAAAACCCACAAAAAAATGCAAAAAAAATGCAAAAAAACCCACAAAAAAATGCAAAAAACCCCACAAAAAAATGCAAAAAAAACACAAAAAAATGCAAAAAAAATGCAAAAAAACCCACAAAAAAATGCAAAAAAAACACAAAAAAATGCAAAAAAAACCACAAAAAATGCAAAAAAAATGCAAAAAAACACAAAAAAAATGCAAAAAAACCCACAAAAAAATGCAAAAAAAACACAAAAAAGTGCAAAAAAAACACAAAAAAATGCAAAAAAAATGCAAAAAAACCCACAAAAAAATGCAAAAAAAATGCAAAAAAACCCACAAAAAAATGCAAAAAACCCCACAAAAAAATGCAAAAAAAACACAAAAAAATGCAAAAAAACCCACAAAAAAATGCAAAAAAAAACACAAAAAAATGCAAAAAAAACCACAAAAAATGCAAAAAAAATGCAAAAAAACACAAAAAAAATGCAAAAAAACCCACAAAAAAATGCAAAAAAAACACAAAAAAGTGCAAAAAAAACACAAAAAAATGCAAAAAAAATGCAAAAAAACCCACAAAAAATGCAAAAAAATGCAAAAAAACCCACAAAAAAATGCAAAAAAAATGCAAAAAAACCCACAAAAAAATGCAAAAAAAACCCACAAAAAAATGCAAAAAAAACACAAAAAAATGCAAAAAAAATGCAAAAAAACACAAAAAAATGCAAAAAAAACACAAAAAAATGCAAAAAAAACACAAAAAAGTGCAAAAAAAACACAAAAAAAATGCAAAAAAAATGCAAAAAAACCCACAAAAAATGCAAAAAAAATGCAAAAAAAACACAAAAAATGCAAAAAAAACACAAAAAATGCAAAAAAAAATGCAAAAAAAAATGCAAAAAAACCCACAAAAAATGCAAAAAAAAATGCAAAAAAAATGCAAAAAAAATGCAAAAAAACCCACAAAAAATGCAAAAAAATGCAAAAAAAACCACACAAAAAAATGCAAAAAAACCCACAAAAAAATGCAAAAAAAACACAAAAAAATGCAAAAAATATGCAAAAAAACCCACAAAAAAATGCAAAAAAAACACAAAAAAATGCAAAAAACCCCACAAAAAATGCAAAAAAACCCACAAAAAATGCAAAAAAACCCACAAAAAAATGCAAAAAAACCCACAAAAAAATGCAAAAAAAACCACAAAAAAATGCAAAAAAAATGCAAAAAAACCCACAAAAAAAATGCAAAAAAAACACAAAAAAATGCAAAAAAAACCACAAAAAATGCAAAAAAAATGCAAAAAAAATGCAAAAAAAATGCAAAAAAAAACAAAAAATGCAAAAAAAAATGCAAAAAAAGACAAAAAAAATGCCAAAAAAATGCAAAAAACCCACAAAAAATGCAAAAAAACCCACAAAAAATGCAAAAAAAAAATGCAAAAAAAATGCAAAAAAAACCACAAAAAAATGCAAAAAAAACACAAAAAAATGCAAAAAAAACACAAAAAATGCAAAAAAACCCACAAAAAATGCAAAAAAAATGCAAAAAAACCCCACAAAAAAATGCAAAAAAACCCACAAAAAAATGCAAAAAAAACACAAAAAAATGCAAAAAAAATGCAAAAAAACCCCACAAAAAATGCAAAAAAAATGCAAAAAAACACAAAAAAAATGCAAAAAAAATGCAAAAAAACCCACAAAAAATGCAAAAAAAATGCAAAAAAACCCACAAAAAAATGCAAAAAAAATGCAAAAAAACCCACAAAAAAATGCAAAAAAAATGCAAAAAAAACCCACAAAAAATGCAAAAAAAATGCAAAAAAACCCACAAAAAAATGCAAAAAAATGCAAAAAAACCCACAAAAAAATGCAAAAAACCCCACAAAAAAATGCAAAAAAAACACAAAAAAATGCAAAAAAAAATGCAAAAAAACCCACAAAAAAATGCAAAAAAAAAACACAAAAAAAATGCAAAAAAAACCACAAAAAATGCAAAAAAAATGCAAAAAAACACAAAAAAAATGCAAAAAAACCCACAAAAAAATGCAAAAAAAACACAAAAAAGTGCAAAAAAAACACAAAAAAGTGCAAAAAAAACACAAAAAAATGCAAAAAAAATGCAAAAAAAACCCACAAAAAATGCAAAAAAAATGCAAAAAAACACAAAAAAATGCAAAAAAACCACAAAAAAATGCAAAAAAACCCACAAAAAAATGCAAAAAAAACACAAAAAAATGCAAAAAAAACCACAAAAAATGCAAAAAAAATGCAAAAAAACACAAAAAAAATGCAAAAAAACCCACAAAAAAATGCAAAAAAAAACACAAAAAAGTGCAAAAAAAAACACAAAAAAAAACACAAAAAATGCAAAAAAAACACAAAAAATGCAAAAAAAAAAGCAAAAAAAGACAAAAAAAATGCAAAAAAAAACACAAAAAAATGCAAAAAAAATGCAAAAAAAAACCACAAAAAATGCAAAAAAAATGCAAAAAAACACAAAAAAAATGCAAAAAAAATGCAAAAAAACCCACAAAAAATGCAAAAAAAATGCAAAAAAACCCACAAAAAAATGCAAAAAAAATGCAAAAAAACCCACAAAAAAATGCAAAAAAACCCACAAAAAAATGCAAAAAAAAACACAAAAAAATGCAAAAAAAACCACAAAAAATGCAAAAAAAATGCAAAAAAACACAAAAAAAATGCAAAAAAACCCACAAAAAAATGCAAAAAAAACACAAAAAAGTGCAAAAAAAACACAAAAAAATGCAAAAAAAATGCAAAAAAACCACAAAAAATGCAAAAAAAAATGCAAAAAAACACAAAAAAATGCAAAAAAAAACCACAAAAAAATGCAAAAAAAATGCAAAAAAAAATGCAAAAAAACCCACAAAAAATGCAAAAAAAAAATGCAAAAAAAATGCAAAAAAAATGCAAAAAAAATGCAAAAAACCCCACAAAAAATGCAAAAAAAATGCAAAAAAAACCACAAAAAAATGCAAAACAACCCACAAAAAAATGCAAAAAAAACACAAAAAAATGCAAAAAATATGCAAAAAAACCCACAAAAAAATGCAAAAAAAAACACAAAAAAATGAAAAAAAACCCCACAAAAAATGCAAAAAAAATGCAAAAAAACCCACAAAAAATGCAAAAAAACCCACAAAAAAATGCAAAAAAACCCACAAAAAAAAGCAAAAAAAAACACAAAAAAATGCAAAAAAAATGCAAAAAAAACCCACAAAAAATGCAAAAAAAAATGCAAAAAAACACAAAAAAAAATGCAAAAAAAATGCAAAAAAACCCACAAAAAATGCAAAAAAAATGCAAAAAAACCCACAAAAAAATGCAAAAAAAATGCAAAAAAACCCACAAAAAAATGCAAAAAAACCCACAAAAAAAAGCAAAAAAAACACAAAAAAATGCAAAAAAAACACAAAAAAATGCAAAAAAACCCACAAAAAATGCAAAAAAAAATGCAAAAAAACCCACAAAAAAATGCAAAAAAACCCACAAAAAAATGCAAAAAAAAACACAAAAAAATGCAAAAAAAATGCAAAAAAACCCCACAAAAAATGCAAAAAAAATGCAAAAAAACACAAAAAAAATGCAAAAAAAAATGCAAAAAAACCCACAAAAAATGCAAAAAAAATGCAAAAAAACCCACAAAAAAATGCAAAAAAAATGCAAAAAAACCCACAAAAAAATGCAAAAAAAATGCAAAAAAACCCACAAAAAATGCAAAAAAAATGCAAAAAAAACCACAAAAAATGCAAAAAAAATGCAAAAAAACAGCAAAAAAAATGCAAAAAAACCCACAAAAAAATGCAAAAAAAACACAAAAAGTGCAAAAAAAACACAAAAAAGTGCAAAAAAAACACAAAAAATGCAAAAAAAATGCAAAAAAAACCCACAAAAAATGCAAAAAAAATGCAAAAAAACACAAAAAAATGCAAAAAAACCACAAAAAAATGCAAAAAAACCCACAAAAAAATGCAAAAAAAACACAAAAAAATGCAAAAAAAACCACAAAAAATGCAAAAAAAATGCAAAAAAACACAAAAAAAATGCAAAAAACCCCACAAAAAAATGCAAAAAAAACACACAAAAAATGCAAAAAAAACACAAAAAAATGCAAAAAAACCCACAAAAAATGCAAAAAAAAATGCAAAAAAACCCACAAAAAAATGCAAAAAAACCCACAAAAAAATGCCAAAAAAAACACAAAAAAATGCAAAAAAAATGCAAAAAAAACCCACAAAAAATGCAAAAAAAATGCAAAAAAACACAAAAAAATGCAAAAAAAATGCAAAAAAACCCACAAAAAATGCAAAAAAAATGCAAAAAAACCCACAAAAAAATGCAAAAAAAAATGCAAAAAAACCCACAAAAAAATGCAAAAAAAATGCAAAAAAACCCACAAAAAATGCAAAAAAAATGCAAAAAAACCCACAAAAAAATGCAAAAAAAATGCAAAAAAACCCACAAAAAAATGCAAAAAACCCACAAAAAAATGCAAAAAAACACAAAAAAATGCAAAAAAAATGCAAAAAAACCCACAAAAAAATGCAAAAAAAACACAAAAAAATGCAAAAAAACCCACAAAAAATGCAAAAAAAATGCAAAAAAACACAAAAAAAATGCAAAAAAACCCACAAAAAAATGCAAAAAAAACACAAAAAAGTGCAAAAAAAAACACAAAAAAATGCAAAAAAAATGCAAAAAAACCCACAAAAAAATGCAAAAAACCCCACAAAAAAATGCAAAAAAAACACAAAAAAATGCAAAAAAACCCACAAAAAATGCAAAAAAAAACACAAAAAAATGCAAAAAAAACCACAAAAAATGCAAAAAAAATGCAAAAAAACACAAAAAAAATGCAAAAAAACCCACAAAAAAATGCAAAAAAAACACAAAAAAGTGCAAAAAAAACACAAAAAAATGCAAAAAAAATGCAAAAAAACCCACAAAAAATGCAAAAAAATGCAAAAAAACCCACAAAAAAATGCAAAAAAAATGCAAAAAACCCCACAAAAAAATGCAAAAAAACCCACAAAAAAATGCAAAAAAAACACAAAAAAAATGCAAAAAAAATGCAAAAAAACACAAAAAAATGCAAAAAAAACACAAAAAAATGCAAAAAAAACACAAAAAAGTGCAAAAAAAAACACAAAAAAATGCAAAAAAAATGCAAAAAAACCCACAAAAAATGCAAAAAAAATGCAAAAAAACACAAAAAAATGCAAAAAAAACACAAAAAATGCAAAAAAAAATGCAAAAAAAAATGCAAAAAACCCACAAAAAATGCAAAAAAAAATGCAAAAAAAATGCCAAAAAAAATGCAAAAAAACCCACAAAAAATGCAAAAAAATGCAAAAAAAACCACAAAAAAAATGCAAAAAAACCCACAAAAAAATGCAAAAAAAACACAAAAAAATGCAAAAAACCCCACAAAAAATGCAAAAAAAACCCACAAAAAATGCAAAAAAACCCACAAAAAAATGCAAAAAAACCCACAAAAAAAATGCAAAAAAAAACACAAAAAAATGCAAAAAAAACCACAAAAAATGCAAAAAAAATGCAAAAAAAAATGCAAAAAAAATGCAAAAAAAAACAAAAAATGCAAAAAAAAATGCAAAAAAAGACAAAAAAAATGCCAAAAAAAATGCAAAAAAACCCACAAAAAATGCAAAAAAACCCACAAAAAATGCAAAAAAAAATGCAAAAAAATGCAAAAAAAACCACAAAAAAATGCAAAAAAAAACACAAAAAAATGCAAAAAAAAACACAAAAAAATGCAAAAAAACCCACAAAAAATGCAAAAAAAATGCAAAAAAAACACAAAAAAATGCAAAAAAAATGCAAAAAAACCCCACAAAAAATGCAAAAAAAATGCAAAAAAACACAAAAAAAATGCAAAAAAAATGCAAAAAAACCCACAAAAAATGCAAAAAAAAATGCAAAAAAACCCACAAAAAAATGCAAAAAAAATGCAAAAAAACCCACAAAAAAATGCAAAAAAAAATGCAAAAAAACCCACAAAAAATGCAAAAAAAATGCAAAAAAAACCCACAAAAAAATGCAAAAAAATGCAAAAAAACCCACAAAAAAATGCAAAAAACCCCACAAAAAAATGCAAAAAAAAACACAAAAAAATGCAAAAAAAATGCAAAAAAACCCACAAAAAAATGCAAAAAAAAACACAAAAAAATGCAAAAAAAACCACAAAAAATGCAAAAAAAATGCAAAAAAACACAAAAAAAATGCAAAAAAACCCACAAAAAAATGCAAAAAAAACACAAAAAAGTGCAAAAAAAACACAAAAAAGTGCAAAAAAAACACAAAAAAATGCAAAAAAAATGCAAAAAAAACCCACAAAAAATGCAAAAAAAATGCAAAAAAACACAAAAAAATGCAAAAAAACCCACAAAAAAATGCAAAAAAACCCACAAAAAAATGCAAAAAAAACACAAAAAAATGCAAAAAAAACCACAAAAAAATGCAAAAAAAATGCAAAAAAACACAAAAAAAATGCAAAAAAACCCACAAAAAAATGCAAAAAAAACACAAAAAAGTGCAAAAAAAAACACAAAAAAAAACACAAAAAATGCAAAAAAAACACAAAAAATGCAAAAAAAAAAGCAAAAAAAGACAAAAAAAATGCAAAAAAAACACAAAAAAATGCAAAAAAAATGCAAAAAAAAACCACAAAAAATGCAAAAAAAATGCAAAAAAACACAAAAAAAATGCAAAAAAAATGCAAAAAAACCCACAAAAAATGCAAAAAAAATGCAAAAAAACCCACAAAAAAATGCAAAAAAAAATGCAAAAAAACCCACAAAAAAATGCAAAAAAACCCACAAAAAAAATGCAAAAAAAACACAAAAAAATGCAAAAAAAACCACAAAAAATGCAAAAAAAATGCAAAAAAAACACAAAAAAAATGCAAAAAAACCCACAAAAAAATGCAAAAAAAAACACAAAAAAGTGCAAAAAAAACACAAAAAAATGCAAAAAAAAATGCAAAAAAACCCACAAAAAATGCAAAAAAAAATGCAAAAAAACACAAAAAAATGCAAAAAAAAACCACAAAAAAATGCAAAAAAAATGCAAAAAAAAAATGCAAAAAAACCCACAAAAAATGCAAAAAAAAAATGCAAAAAAAATGCAAAAAAAATGCAAAAAAAATGCAAAAAAAATGCAAAAAACCCCACAAAAAATGCAAAAAAAATGCAAAAAAAACCACAAAAAAATGCAAAAAAACCCACAAAAAAATGCAAAAAAAACACAAAAAAATGCAAAAAATATGCAAAAAAACCCACAAAAAAATGCAAAAAAAACACAAAAAAATGAAAAAAAACCCCACAAAAAATGCAAAAAAAATGCAAAAAAACCCACAAAAAATGCAAAAAAACCCACAAAAAAATGCAAAAAAAACCCCACAAAAAAAAGCAAAAAAAAACACAAAAAAATGCAAAAAAAAATGCAAAAAAACCCCACAAAAAAATGCAAAAAAAAATGCAAAAAAACACAAAAAAAATGCAAAAAAAATGCAAAAAAACCCACAAAAAATGCAAAAAAAAATGCAAAAAAAACCCACAAAAAAATGCAAAAAAAATGCAAAAAAACCCACAAAAAAATGCAAAAAAACCCACAAAAAAAAGCAAAAAAAACACAAAAAAATGCAAAAAAAACACAAAAAAATGCAAAAAAACCCACAAAAAATGCAAAAAAAAATGCAAAAAAACCCACAAAAAAATGCAAAAAAACCCACAAAAAAATGCAAAAAAAACACAAAAAAATGCAAAAAAAATGCAAAAAAACCCCACAAAAAATGCAAAAAAAAATGCAAAAAAACACAAAAAAAATGCAAAAAAAAATGCAAAAAAACCCACAAAAAATGCAAAAAAAATGCAAAAAAAACCCACAAAAAAATGCAAAAAAAATGCAAAAAAACCCACAAAAAAATGCAAAAAAAATGCAAAAAAACCCACAAAAAAATGCAAAAAAAATGCAAAAAAAACCACAAAAAATGCAAAAAAAATGCAAAAAAACACAAAAAAAATGCAAAAAAACCCACAAAAAAATGCAAAAAAAACACAAAAAAGTGCAAAAAAAACACAAAAAAGTGCAAAAAAAACACAAAAAATGCAAAAAAAATGCAAAAAAAAACACAAAAAAATGCAAAAAAAAATGCAAAAAAAATGCAAAAAAACCCACAAAAAATGCAAAAAAAATGCAAAAAAAATGCAAAAAAAATGCAAAAAAAAATGCAAAAAAAATGCAAAAAAACCCACAAAAAATGCAAAAAAAATGCAAAAAAAACCACAAAAAAATGCAAAAAAACCCACAAAAAAATGCAAAAAAAACACAAAAAAATGCAAAAAAAACCCACAAAAAATGCAAAAAAAAATGCAAAAAAAACCCACAAAAAAATGCAAAAAAACCCACAAAAAAATGCAAAAAAAACACAAAAAAATGCAAAAAAAATGCAAAAAAACCCCACAAAAAATGCAAAAAAAATGCAAAAAAAACACAAAAAAAATGCAAAAAAAATGCAAAAAAAACCCACAAAAAATGCAAAAAAAATGCAAAAAAACCACAAAAAAATGCAAAAAAAATGCAAAAAAACCCACAAAAAAATGCAAAAAAAATGCAAAAAAACCCACAAAAAATGCAAAAAAAATGCAAAAAAACCCACAAAAAAATGCAAAAAAAAATGCAAAAAAACCCACAAAAAAATGCAAAAAACCCCACAAAAAAATGCAAAAAAAACACAAAAAAATGCAAAAAAAATGCAAAAAAAACCCACAAAAAAATGCAAAAAAAACACAAAAAAATGCAAAAAAAACCACAAAAAATGCAAAAAAAAATGCAAAAAAACACAAAAAAAATGCAAAAAAACCCACAAAAAAATGCAAAAAAAACACAAAAAAGTGCAAAAAAAACACAAAAAAGTGCAAAAAAAACACAAAAAAATGCAAAAAAAATGCAAAAAAAACCCACAAAAAATGCAAAAAAAAATGCAAAAAAACACAAAAAAATGCAAAAAAACCCACAAAAAAATGCAAAAAAACCCACAAAAAATGCAAAAAAAATGCAAAAAAACACAAAAAAAATGCAAAAAAACCCACAAAAAAATGCAAAAAAAACACAAAAAAGTGCAAAAAAAAAACACAAAAAAAAACACAAAAAATGCAAAAAAAACACAAAAAATGCAAAAAAAAAAGCAAAAAAAGACAAAAAAAATGCAAAAAAAACACAAAAAAATGCAAAAAAAATGCAAAAAAAAAACACAAAAAATGCAAAAAAAATGCAAAAAAACACAAAAAAAATGCAAAAAAAATGCAAAAAAAACCCACAAAAAATGCAAAAAAAATGCAAAAAAACCCACAAAAAAATGCAAAAAAACCCCACAAAAAAATGCAAAAAAAACACAAAAAAAATGCAAAAAAAATGCAAAAAAACCCCACAAAAAATGCAAAAAAAATGCAAAAAAACACAAAAAAAATGCAAAAAAAATGCAAAAAAACCCACAAAAAATGCAAAAAAAAATTGCAAAAAAAACCCACAAAAAAATGCAAAAAAAATGCAAAAAAACCCACAAAAAAATGCAAAAAAACCCACAAAAAAATGCAAAAAAAACACAAAAAAATGCAAAAAAAATGCAAAAAAAACCCACAAAAAAAATGCAAAAAAAAACACAAAAAAATGCAAAAAAAACCACAAAAAAATGCAAAAAAAATACAAAAAAAATGCAAAAAAAATGCAAAAAAAAAACACAAAAAATGCCAAAAAAATGCAAAAAAAGACAAAAAAAATGCCAAAAAAATGCAAAAAAAACCCAATGCAAAAAAAATGCAAAAAAACCCACAAAAAATGCAAAAAAAAATGCAAAAAAATGCAAAAAAAACCACAAAAAAATGCAAAAAAAACACAAAAAAATGCAAAAAAACCACAAAAAAATGCAAAAAAAACCCACAAAAAATGCAAAAAAAATGCAAAAAAACCCACAAAAAAATGCAAAAAAATGCAAAAAAACCCACAAAAAAATGCAAAAAAACCCACAAAAAATGCAAAAAAAAACCACAAAAAAATGCAAAAAAAATGCAAAAAAACCCCACAAAAAATGCAAAAAAACTGCAAAAAAACACAAAAAAATGCAAAAAAAATGCAAAAAAACCCACAAAAAAATGCAAAAAAAATGCAAAAAATGCAAAAAAACACAAAAAAATGCAAAAAAAATGCAAAAAAACCCACAAAAAAATGCAAAAAAAACCACAAAAAAATGCAAAAAAAACACAAAAAAATGCAAAAAAAATGCAAAAAACCACAAAAAATGCACAAAAAAATGCAAAAAAAACCACAAAAAAATGCAAAAAAAAATGCAAAAAAACCCACAAAAAAATGCAAAAAAACCACAAAAAAAATGCAAAAAAAACACAAAAAAATGCAAAAAAACCACAAAAAATGCAAAAAAAATGCAAAAAAACACAAAAAAATGCAAAAAAAACCCACAAAAAAATGCAAAAAAAACACAAAAAAATGCAAAAAAACCCACAAAAAATGCAAAAAAAAATGCAAAAAAACACAAAA
Organism: Zingel zingel; assembly: GCA_023566125.1. Taxonomy (NCBI): domain Eukaryota; kingdom Metazoa; phylum Chordata; class Actinopteri; order Perciformes; family Percidae; genus Zingel; species Zingel zingel. The sequence goes on from JAKRKW010000391.1 coordinate 29,596, forward strand.
AAATGCAAAAAAAAAACCACAAAAAAATGCAAAAACAAAAATGCAACAAAAAAAATGCAAAAAAACCCACAAAAAATGCAAAAAAAAGCAAAAAAAACACAAAAAAAATGCAAAAAAAACAAAAACACAACAAAA